>JASPKZ010006057.1:787500-1036251 GCA_030220185.1 Diploptera punctata
GCACTTAAACTTGCGTGAAGTATTTTCAAGTGCGCATGCGCCAGAGTTTATAGAGCCAGCGATAATCCACAATCGAACCACATATCGATTATCATCCTCGATTACTATCCGTCGCTATGAAATTTAAATGACCAATATTTGCAATAAATCCCAAATCTATATTTAAAAAAAATATATTAATAATATTAAAATTAGCAAACGTTTATTAAAAGTGGGTGTACACTTACTTATCACTCTCTAACGCTGAACCATCCAGCGATAACCCAAAACAGCGATAGAAAAATCATAGAATAAGTAATATACTCTGCGGAGAAAATAGCTGTTAGCATCACAATATTGTCTAACAGTATCATAATATTGTGATTTGCATATTTAAATAAAATTGTCTAATAATGTTATAAAAATTGTTTGAAAAAATTAAAAATATTAATGTTAGTAAATACATAAGAAGAGCTATATAGTTTACAACAATATAACTGAAAAATCAAGCGCTAGTAGAAGTGCAGTTGAGCTTAGTTGCTTTCACCATATTTGTAAGAAAATGAGTTTTAATTTGTATTATGTTTATTCTTCATTTGTATCATTCTTGTAATATTAAATTGTATATTTAATACCTTAGAAGTTAAGTACAGAAGAATTATCATAACGCGGTTCTGATTGTCACCTTTCAAATGTATATTTAAAACTAAACTACATGTAAAAATTATGAAATTAGTAAACAAATAAATCTAATTAACTGTAGTAAATAGGGCCTATAGTTATTGACGACAAAGTGAAATTATTATCATTAGTAGGTACGTATGATTTAATAACATTTAACGGATTTCATAATTATGTATAACTAGCTGAGGACAACCCGATTTGGTGGGTTTATTTTTGGTATATCTCTGCAGTTGTTTTCTATATCTAACATATAAGACGTGCATTAAAGTACTTTCTTCGTGTTTCTTCTTTTATTTTTATTCTTTTTTTTTTCGGAGTACACAAATATCTTATTAAGTAATTTCATGAAAATATATTACACTACATTTGGTATCAAGTTTTCTGGCTTTCAGCAGTTCTTATGTCTGATTATCTCTTCTCCGTCGAGAATTTAACGTTAGACGTTCAACCAGCAATTTCGTGGACATACTGGGAGACCAGGAAAAAAAATGAACCTTTTATAACGTTATTATTTGTTATTATTATTGTTTGCTTTCTCCAGTCACCATAGGCTAATGTCAACTGTCAAATGCTACTGCATTAAAATAAATAAATAAATGTTAGGTGAGATTCTCTTTCTTCTTCTGTTTCATTTCTTCGCGTCACTTTTGTTTTCGCGACAAGATTCGGGATTGCAAAAATGCTCTTACATTTTGGCATTTTTCTCTGTTTTTAATTTGAATTGTTCACTTTCTATTTCCTTACTTTTCAAATCTATACTTTCCAGTTTTCCATTTTACAATTTTTTTAATTTCCAATTGTTCCCTTTTCAGTTTTCCAATTTTTTGTTTTCTACGTTTAATTTTTTAACATTTATTTAGACCAGGCTCATAACTTGTGGTATAAAAAATGTTCTGATATGAGTATTCCTATAGGAGGAAAAGTACTGCATTCATTGTTGTTTGCAGATGATCAAATAATTTTTGCAGGGGATGAAGATAATATGAAATATATGATAAATAAACTAATGGAAGAATATAAAAAACGGGGACTGAATATAAATTTACAGAAAACCAGGGAAAACCATATATGTGTTTCGGAAAAGATTGTGGATGACCTCATACTCGAAACAAGGAAAATAAGAAAATGTGAATTTTTTTAATATCTTGGGTCAATAATTACAGTTTAGGTACCTGTGAGAGAGATGTACAGACTAAAATTGCAATGGCAAAAAATGCAACTAAGACATTACATGGAATAATTTGGAACAAAAATATTACAAAGGAAACTAAAATGAAAATTTATAAGAGCATAATACAGAATATTTTGTCATATGGAAGTGAAACTTGGTCTTTGACGGAATTACAAAAGAATAAAATTAGAACAGTTGAATTTGATTATTTTAGAAGAAGCCTTCAAAAAACAAGACAGGATAAAATAAGAAATGAATTCCTTTGGAGAGAAATGAATGTCACCACATCTGTTGTTAAGAGGATTGAAAATCAAACGCTTAAATGGTATGGCC
This sequence comes from Diploptera punctata, assembly GCA_030220185.1. Taxonomy (NCBI): domain Eukaryota; kingdom Metazoa; phylum Arthropoda; class Insecta; order Blattodea; family Blaberidae; genus Diploptera; species Diploptera punctata. The sequence goes on from JASPKZ010006057.1 coordinate 789,668, forward strand.
ATGTACAAAGAATGGAAAATGAAAGATGACCAAAAAAATATATACCAGCGGTCACCCCCTGGAAGAAATAAACGTGGCAGACCAAGATGGAAATGGAAAACCTACGTCAGAACTATAATGGATGATAGGAATTTGGAAGAGGGAGATTGGAATGATAGAGATAAATGGAAACTGAAGACGGCTACCCTATAAGTGGGGGAAAGCCGAAGAAGAAGAAGTTTAATGACGGGTAATCGGTGGTAGGTGTTCTGTGACCATGATCGACTTGCAGAACCTTAATTAAATAAGGTTAAATCTTAGAGAGTACTGTGTTTTGAAAGCTAATCGATGAATAGGTTAAGATTTTACGAATTGAGATTTGATTATAACCTCCTACAGCCCACACACACACACACACACACACACACACACACACACACACACACACATACCAAACTGGAGAAATCCCGAACATTATAGAAGATTTCGAACATTTTGTAGAACACTTTGGTGAGAACGTATGAGAGTGGCCCAACACTTTCAATCACATCTCCAACACCTCCACAGTCACCGACACCCAACCACCATAGTGCACTTTCGTCTACAGCCGATAGTCGAGGAGTTCACAAAAAGCATGCAGAATCTCCTGACGATGTCTACCGCAATAGTAGACGAAACGCCGAATCTTAACAAAACTGGACCACGGCCATTTAGCCCGGAATACCAACTAAATAATAATTAAGACAATGGCCGTGAAAGCCTACAATTTTACAAGATATTTATTATTATAAACAGGGAGCGGGGTTTGAGTAAGTAAACAGGCGCTTCATATTACCTGCCACACGGAGTATGTACTGCGCAGGACACGTTATTCTATAACAGTGTGTTTCTTAGCGACTGTTTCATTTATTCGCTGCGTACAGAGTAGTGAAGAACTATACATTTCGGAAGTATATTATTGTACATTGCAGTCACTATAATCATGATGTATGATAAAATATTTCTGTACATTAAAGCCTTACTCAAAATGAAGTAGTTTTATTGCACATTACAAATTACTAAGCATGCGATTGTTTGCTTCCTTCTATAATTCCTTATCCTGGTGTACTTGTTTTTGAAGCAGGGTATAATGTCTTCCACCAAACATCATTTTGTTTATACTGTACACTGCACAGTCACAGGTGCGTCCTCCCTCCTTATAGTCCGTGCATTCTTAACTTCACTGTATACTTACTAGAACCCCGCTCCCTGCTTATAAATGTGGCGCTCCTTAATCAGAGAGTATTTCCATGAGGACGGTTCCACTACTGGTTTGTCTATTACACAGATTGTATATATCAGGGTGGCTAGGTTAAGATTACATTCGTTTCCACAAAGTGTATAAAAAATCCAGTTAGGTCATTCCATCTCAAGTGGTCTAATTTTTAATGTCATCCACGCTGATCATCACCAATTTTCCTGAAACTTGGTGTGGCTTCAGGTCCACCCTAAAAATGAACCTCTGCAAAATTTCAAATCATAATATCAAGTGTTTGGGAAACTATGTCCTTTCATATGGAGGCCTGTTTGATGAATCCATCAAGAAACCGAGCAACATTCAATTTTTAACTCTGTTACTACAAGGCAAATGCAAGTACCTCTTATTTCTGTCTTGCACAACTTTTTATTCTAAATCCAAAAACCGTAGTCCGACGAAAGGAAGTCCACTTTAGGAGTCATCAGCGTGGATCAAAGTGCCTAACAAAATCTGTCATATAAAGTTTTAGTCCTTCTTTAGGGTCAAATATCTCAAGAAAACAAAAAAAAAAAAAAAAACGGAGATTAATATTTTGTAAATTTGTTAATGGTGGTTGAGACAGTGCACTATCCAAAATCTTCATTCATAGCCACTTCTCTAGGATTATAGGCCTACTAGATCATAAACATGGTATCAAATATTGTATTTTATTGTAAGCCTATGTTTTCCCATTGTATTTTATTGTAAGCCTATGTTTTCCCTACAGAGATTTAGGCGCTCTCCCCCTACAGGGAAGAATTTGAACCATACTAATTTAGTTACACTTGTTTTCGTATATATGTCATTTTGAGTGGTACGTGGTCAGCGTTCCGCCTCATACTGACATCTAGGAAACCAAAGTAGTACTAGGACGGGAAAATTCGGTAAATGTTGCTTAGAGGCCTTTTCATTCAGGCTTAAGGATTTTTACGAGCCTGAAAATCTTCAGACTCGAGGCCCACGGCTTAAAGTCCCTCCCGGAGGACTTGCTCCCTGGATTTTTCCGTCCTAAAAAATCCATCGACCCCGGCCGGGTTTGAACCCGGGACCAGAGGCTAGGAGCATAACCACTAATCCACCGCGGTGTCAAATATACAATTGATAAAAGTAAGCTATGTTCAAGCTCAAATAACGTGAATTACGTCATCTCAATTATTTTCTTTAGTATCATTAGAAAGAGCACATCTTCATCTACTAGAATTGACTTATTTTATTTTTGAGCCCATTCAATTATGGGATAAAAAGTAAGGTGCCAAATATGCAATTGTTAAAAGTGAGTTCTGTTCAAACTCAAATAAGGTGAATTACGTCATCTCAAATATTTTCATTAGCACCATTAGAAAGAGCATATCTTCATCTACTAGAATCAACTTATTTTATTTTGAATCGATTCAATTATGGGATGAAAAGTAATGTGCCAAAAATGCAATTGTTAAAAGTGAGCTATGTTCAAGCTGATTGGAAATATACTGTTCAAATTTTCTGAAGGGTCTTTTGGTTTTTTTTACAAGTACCTGAACCCCAGGCGTACCGATAAATTGAAATTTGGGCCTTTCTGAACGGCTATTATTCCAACTGGAACTTATGTCTGCACTATTTACATCGCTATCTGATCTCTCTTCCAGCTCTACAACTTCTCAAATTTCACTAATATTATTACTTGAGTCGTCAGTTGACCCTTCTATTGAAACATCACTGAAAAAAACTTGCATCTAACTAACTAATTAAATCATTGGCACTATCGAAACCGTAAGTTCATAAGCTCTCCACACATCTGTATCCTGAGCTAATGTTTTCCAATCATTCCCTGAATAATCTACTTCCTTAAAATCATGGTTAATGTTATTCTTCCACCTTATTCTTGGTCTGGGCATTTTCCCCTTGGTTTTCCTACAATAAAGTTCCATGCACATCTTTCATTCGCCACGAAAAAACTTGCATCACTGTCATTAACTTCATAATCAGAAATGTTTTCAGTTACATCAAAATAGATAGATTATCTTAGAACACGCTGTTTTTCCTAACCGACATCGTGAATTCCACACATTATATAATATGAAATGTAACTAGTCGGACTCCGACTACACATAACGGTAAACTATTTAAAACTGAAAAAAGGTGTTCACAATACCTTACAACTGTCTGGAAAACAAATAAGGCCATTCTACCCCTCCACAAGCTACATGGTTTTGGTCTGGACTTGCAAGATACTCCCTGATGTAATATTCCGCATTGCCATTGTGAGTGGTAGCGGTGAAAAAAATAAAGTGCCACTTGAGTAACTCGCATTATTTGACAGTGGGGTGGACAACAAGCAATTTCTCATTAAGTTCAAGCTTACTTTTCATCCCAAAAATGAAATACATTGATTCTAGTAGATGAAGATATGCTCTTTCTAATGGTACTACAGAAAACATTTGCGATGACGTAATTCATGTTGTTTGAGCTTGAACATAGATCAATTTTAACAATTGGATATTTGGCACCTTACTTTTCATCCCATAATTGAATGGGCTCAAAAATGAAATAAGTTGATTCTAGCAGATGAAGATGTACTCTTTCTAATGATACTAAAGAAAAAAGCATCTGAGATGACGTAATTCACGGTATTTTAGCTTGAATATAGCTTACTTTTAACAATTGCATATTTGGCACCATATTTATGATCTAGTATAATCCTAGATAAGTGGCTATGAATAAAGATATTTGGGCAATGCATTGTCTCAACCACCATTAACAAATTTACAAAATGTTAGTCTCCGTTTTTTTTTTCTTGAGATATTTGGCCTTAAAGAAGTACTAAAATTTTATATAACAGATTTTGTTAGGCACTTTGATCCACGCTGATGACTCCTAAAGTGGACTTCCTTTCGTCGGACTACGTTTCTTGGATTTAGGATAAAAAATTGTGCAAGTCATAGAAAGAAGAGGTCCCTACTTGCATCTGTCTTGTAGAAACAAAGAGTTGAAAATTAAACGTTGTTCGGTTTCTTGATGGGTTCATCAAACAGGCCTCCATATAAAAGGTTTCCAAAACACTTGATATTATGATTTGAAATTTTGCAGAGGTTCATTTCTTAAGAGGTCCCATACTTACACCAAGTTTGAGCGAAATTGAACATGTTGAGCGTGGGGCACTAGACCACTTGAGATGGAATGACCCAGTTTATTGTTGTAAAGTTTACCCAAATGGCTACTTTTAATGCTAAAACTATACTGAAAGTAACAAAAATAGAGGGAAAACCATAAGGTATGGGTTATTTATAATATTTCTAGAAACTGTCACTCTTTTTATGACATTCTGCGCCATTAAAATTGTTGTTTTAGTTATATTAAGTTGTTGAGTTTTATAACAGGATATAACTGTCAGCATTGAATAATATCGTTAAAATTATGTATATTTTAACATGTCATATGATGTAGTTTTTCCATAGTAATGTCATGTTTGCTATTTCAGTACTGTGTTCGATCTAATTTGTAAAATTGAAAATATTATTTAAGTCTACAACTCAATGGTATTAATAAGCTGTTAGTTTCTGCTGATGATATAATATTATTAGGCGATAGAAAGAAGATAATAAGGGCAAACACACACACTCTTATAATGCATTTCTATGTGTGAACATATATTCAGTTTTATTGATGTTTAATTCCAGTCGAAATTTCTTATTGTTACTCAATAGAGTGTGTGTGTTGGCCCTTATTATCTCCTTGCTATCGCCTAATAATATATAAATATATAATGGAAATGGACAGTTAATGACAAATGAGGGATATTTTGAAGAAGTGGCTTAATTAAAATACCCAGGAACAATAGGAAGCCAGATATAATAAGAACAGTTAAGTCTCGTAGACTGCGATGGACAGGACATGTTGCGCGTGTGGGGAATGAAAGACGTGCATGGAAACTTCTTGTAGGAAAGCCAGAAGGAAAACGCCCAGTTGGTAGACCAAGAATGAGGTGGGAGAACAACATTAACTATGATTTGTGGGAAGTAGATTATACAGGGAATGATTGGAAAGCATTAGCTCAGGATAGGGATGTATGGAGAGCTTATGTCCGCGCGGCCATACCTACGGGTTCGATAGTGCCAGTGAGTAAGTAAGTAAGGAACAATATTAATCAAAAATAGGAATGAGATGCACAAAGAAATTAAACATAGGCTCAATTCTGGAAATGCATGCTATTATGCAGCAACTACTAAAAAACTGTTATTCTCCCAGTTGTATTATTCGGATGCGAAACATAGACTCTTAATATAAGGGAAGAGAGAAGATTAAGATGCTGCAAACCTACTTAAGTGTCGCAACTGGAGGCTTGCTGCGCAAAATAGAAATGATTGGAGGCAGAAGTTAAGGGAGGCCAAAGCTCTAATTTGAGCCAATCAGCCATTGGATGGATGGATGGATGGATGGAAGAGAAAAGATTGATTATTTGAGATTAAAGTTCTTAGGAAAAATTTTGGACCAAACAGACAGGCGGATGGAGAAGACTATTTAACAGTGAGCTGCATGATCTCTATACAAAGTCAGATATGATAAGAACAGTTAAGTCACGTAGACTGCGATGGGCAGGACATGTGGTACGAATGAGGGTGAAAAGAGAGACAAGGAAGTTTCTTGTAGGAAAACCAGAGAGTAAACACCTAGTTAGTAGACCAAGAATGAGGTGGGAGAATAATATTAACCATGATCTAGGGGGAATAGATTACACAGGGAATGATTGAAAAACATTAGGTCAGAACAGGGATATGTGAAGAGCTTATGTCCGTGTGGCCATGAACGCAGGGTTCGTTAGTGCCAGTGAGTTAGTAGTAGTTAGTTTGATATTATTTGTCCACCGCTTTTGTCTCGAATTAGCATCGTTGCCTCATATACTACGGGTGAACCCGCAGCAGCCAAAACAACCAATAAACTAATTAATTCTATTTCAACTCTACTTTTTATACAGTCTAGATAATAAATACAATTTCATCTTCCAAAATTTAATATCCAAGCAATAGCCATAAGTAAAGCTACATCACCAATTCGATTAGATAATGCAGGACAGGGTTTTTAGTTTTTTTTTCCTCATCTGTAAAACAAATGTCAGTAAACTTTAAGGCCCAAATGGTCCCTGAACATTATCTAGTCATTATAATAATCATCATATTTGCAAAGTTTAGTATGAATGTGAGTGAATGGTGTGTTTCATCTCAAGTGTTCGTGTTTTCTCGGAGGAGGTCTACGAAAACCAGAAGGGAAACGCCCAGTTGGTATACCAGAATGAGGTGGGAGAATACCATTTATCACTATTTGATGAATGTAGATGATACAGGAGATGATTGTAATACATTAACTGTATATAGGGATGTATGGAGAGCTTATGTCCGCGCGGCCATGAACCTAAGGATTCGATAATGCCAGTGTGTTAGTTAGCTTGTTAGTTAATGGCGGAATTTTAACCCACTTCTGCATTTGGGGCTCCTGGAAAGCGGGGTTACGTTACCCCAATGATATGATGGGTGATAAATGATAATAAATCACCGGGAGAGTCATTAATCCTAAACTTAACCTAAATTCCAGACCATGGGCTACAAATAATTCCGTTTAGGGAAAAATTCCTGCAGTTTGACAGGGAATCGAACCGGGGACCTCGAGAATTGTAGTCAGAAGCTTTGACAAGATGACGCGGTGTAAAAAATATAGGTGTTTTAATTAACCCTTAAATTGGCAAAACAATGATTTCTGGTATCAGTTACTTAAATGTGGCGGACCGCACTGAAAACGAAGTCTTGTATAACTGTTATTATTAGGTATATTGTGTAATTTCATACACATTTCAGTAATTTCTTATCGTTAACTTTCTTCTGTTTAATTAAAAGTATTGGATAAATTAAAACAATTTATGTATCCTATAGGATTCATTGTCAATTTAAGAGTTAAAAAGAAAATAATCCAATAGAAATTCTAATCGGAATCGCGTATCCTGTAGGATTCATTGTCAATTTAAGAGTTAAAAAGAAAATAATCCAAGAAATTCTAATTGGAATCGCGTATCCTATAGCATTCATTGTCAATTTAAGGGCTAAAAAGAAAATAATCCAACAGAAATTCTAATCGGAATCGTGTTCGAAGCCTACGTCAAATTTTCATGTTGAACATTGAAAGGAAATTCCCACTGAGTTAGTATTGAGGATGAGTCTTGTTTATGAAAACATTATCATTAAAGTTGCCCAACATTTGTAACAAAAATAATTATCATAAAAAAACATGTTTTGAGAAGAGAGTTACATTGAGATGACGAACAACGTTCGGTTATGAAATAAATTACCCGGTTATCAAACTGTTGACAGTTTCGCATTAGTGCATAATTATTGTGATCACATAAAAAATCCATGCAGAAAATGGGTCGAGAACGTAACACTACTTGCTCTGACGTCATTTCCTATATGTTTGTTTCAAATGATGCGCACAAGGTCGAAATTTGCGAACGCCCAAACAGCGTCGAAATAAATATTAGGAAACTAAAAATATACACAATTCAACTATTTCGTTACAAAAATAAAATATAGCCTAACAGTTTTATAAATTTTTATTTATTTTTTTATTTACTGCAGTCAGTACAAAGAAACAGTTATTTTAGATACTCTTAAAATAAGCAGCGTATCAAAGAATTAGAGTATCGTGGGTTCAAACCCGTCCCTTGATATTTAATTCGTCCAAGGTGCTTTTTTCTAGTTTATCGCCTTCAACCTGTTCGGCAGCAAGCCATCGCCGGCATAGTTATCGAGGTAATTTATGCACGCAAGCCTCTCCCTCACAAGGTAAAGATACCATCCATCCATCCATCCATCCATAGTAATTCTGCCCGAAGGCAGGTCCTTCACTGCAATCATAGCATTTTCATGCTATGCTTGCAGCTTTACTAGGGAATTGTAGGTGTGGTAGCTTCCCGTTGCTTTCCACACCGGTGAAGGATGATGATAATGATAAGGATGATGGCCATATTATTTGGGGACCGTTTGGGCCTTAAAGTTTTCCTGACATTTGTCTTGCAGGTGAGGAAAAACCCCGATAAAAACCTCACCCAGAAAAACTGCCCCGGCCTGATGCGTGACAAGGCAGCACGCTACCTCGAGACTGCGGTGGACTAAAATATACCATGATATACACAAATATATTAAACATAGGCTCAATTCTGGAAATGCATGCTATTATGCATTGCATGGACTCTTGTCCCAAACTCTCTCAAAAGACGTTAAACTGAAAATGTATAAAACTGTTATTCTTCCAGCTACATTACACGGATGCGAAATATGGCTCTTACTTTAAGGGAGGAGAAAATATTACGAGTATTTAAGAATAAAGTTCTTAGGAAAATTTTTGTACTAAAGATAGACGAACAGATAGGCAAATGGGAAAGACTACAAAACAGTGAGCATACGTTTTATTCCATTCCATAGTAATTCTGCCCGAGGGCAGATCTTTTACTGCAATCATAGCATTTTCATGCTATGCTTTGCAGCTTTACTAGGCAATTATAGGCGTGGTAGCTTCTCGTTTCTTTCCACACCGGTGAAGGATGATGACAATGTTAAGGATGATGATGATGGCCGAATGATTTTCGGGGACCGTTGGCCCTAAGCTTCCTGATATTTGTCTTACAGGTGAGGAAAAACCCCCAAAAAAACCTCACTCAGGAGCCTGTCCCGACCGGGAATCGAACCCGGGCTCGCTGCGTGACAAGACAGCACGCTACTTCGAGACCACAGCAGTGGACTAAGCTTTAAAAGAAAGCAAATATAATAAGAACAATTAAATATCGTAGCTGCGATGAACAGAACATGAGGCATGATTGGGAATGAAAGAGAGGGAAGGAAGCTTTTTTTAGGAAAACCAGATAAAAACGCCCAGTTTTCAGACCAAGAATGAGGTGGGAAAATAACATTTACCATGGTTTGAGGGAAGTAGATTATACAGGGAATGATTGGAAAAAAAATAGCTCAGAATAGATATGTGTGGAGAGCTTATGTCCGCGTGATCATGAACCTACGTGTTCGATAGTGCCAATGAGTTAGTTAGTTAGATATTAGAGATATAAATAGTAACATTACAGCTGCTTGTTATGTATTAAATACTGTTTCATGTCCGAGAAGCGAGGGGCACATACAAGTACTTACAGAGGGAGATTAAACAACTAAAAAAAAAAGTTTGTATTTAAGTTCTGGGTACGAAATTTTAATTCCAGTTAGTATCTTCAAGTCCCGCGCCGTAGTCTTGATGCAGAGCTGATTCGATTCGTCATTGGGGAAGAATTTTTCTGGTGGAATTTCGTCCAGTATGGAACCGCTGTCCACCCGGCATCATAATGAATTTGGATACTTACTTGCTCTGCAGCCCTTCATGAGCTTTGGCTCCTTCACAACTTTATTTCATTCCTCTCTTTGATGTGCCAATCTTCTTCATCCTCTTATCCATAGCTTTTTTTTTCAAGTCTTGCTCTACATCCAGCAGTCATTTCTTTCTCGGTCTTCCTATTTCTTAGCCCCTATAATATCGTCATGTAGTAGACTTTTGGATATCCTGTTGTTCTCCATTCTCTCTACATGACCTAACCATCCTAGCCGTACATACTTTACATGTCTCATAGTATACACTCCTCCCATTACTTGTTCACTCTGTGTTATGTCTTATTCCCCATATCTCATTCTCACATTGGTCCATATATCCTTTTTTACAATTTATCTTTCAAATATTCTTAGGGAATCTCTATCTTCCTTATTCATAACTCATACTTGTTAGTACTAGTCGTATTAAGATTTTATACAGTTTTATTATTTAGTTTCTTTCGTTAATAAATTTGATGAGGAATTTGGATAGCTGCAATAAGTAGTGTCTCCAAGTTGAGAAAACCAGCTATAATGGCAGAGCGACCCAACATTATAACCACACGTCCCGCTACGAGCTTGATAATCCTCCACCTCTGTGATTTAACACATGTTGATATGAAATGAGCAGCCGGCTGGTAGACCAAGAGCATTTTAGGCTTGTCTCGCCATGGATTTTTTTATTCTCGTCAAAACAAGAACTGCAAAATGGCTCCTTCGAGCTGCAAACGTCATTTTTTCATCCCAAGTCGTTTCTATCACATAAAGTCAATAACAAATAGTTCATTGACATGTAAGTTGATTTAAACATACATAATGATTGGCATTTTAACTCAATAATATGACTCACTGCAATGTTATAGCATATGGACTGCGAATCTATGACGTTGTGACAGTCATGGTTAGAGAGAGATAACAGCTAATAAATGAAAAATAATAAAAAAGTCAAAGATGTCATTTTGAAATATCACAAATGTTTTATCTCTGCAATTAAAGAAAAATAAATGCACGTCAATTATTAGAACACGATAGTTATTTGTAATTGTGTAATTTTTCTCGTAGACTGCGATGGCAACGAATATGGAATGAAGGACTAACTAACTCACTGGCACTATCGAACCCGTAGGTTCATGGCCGCGCGGACATAAGCTCTCCATACATCTCTATCCTGAGCTAATGTTTTTCCAATCATTCCCTGTATAATCTACTTTTCTCAAATCATAGTTAATGTTATTCTTCCACCTCATTCTTGGTCTACTAACTAGGCGTTTTCCCTCTGGTTTTCCTACAAGAAGCTTCCATGCACGTATTTCATTCCCTATTCGTGCCACATGTCCTGCCCATCGCAATCTACGAGACTTAACTGTTCGTATTATATTTGGCTTCCTATAAAGACCATGTTGTTCACTGTTATGTAGTCTTCTGCATTCACCTGTCTGTTCATCTCTCCTTGGTCCAAAATTTTCCTAAGAACTTTATTCTCAAATACTTCGTAATGTCCTTTCCTCCCTTAAAGTAAGAGTCCATGCTTCGTATCCATATAATATAATGAAGGACATGTATGGAAAAGTATTGTAGGAAAACCAGAATGAAAGCGCTCAGAAGGCATGCCAAGAATGAGGCAGGAGGATGATATTGTAGCAGATGACCGGGTTCGTCCTCATGTAGTTTCGACGTAAATAATCCACACAGATTTCGAGTAAAATCTCACATCACTTTATTTACTTCTAAAAAATATCAGTAAACTGTTAATTACAATTAGCAACACCAATTAATGTTGATCCAAAGTTTATCTCACCAACAATTATTTCACAGTTTCTTATGAGTTCACTCACTAAAATTTGTCTTACACTTCACCTTCGCTTCTCTCTGTCAAAAACAAGACTAATCTGCTACCGATTTGTGACGATGACCAGCATCGTCCGTGCGCCGCATACTGGAACCAGTCGTGGCTCCATGGCGGCAAATTCCTTCAGGTTATTGTTAGGGTGTTAAGTGACATAATCTGTGCATATCTGGCGGCGTAGGTGTTCAGTCGTGCGTCGACGTAGTTTTGGTGAGATGGTGATGTCCCTGCCTACAGCAGGACATCGTAAACCACACTACCGGCAAGCAGTGAGTCCGAAAGCCAATTGCACGGAATTAGCTATACTACTCCAGTTATGGATACACCGATCATCTCATTATCTTGGGTCCATCAAGGGGGGCCTGGTAAATATGTTTCGGTGGACAGCACGTCGCTGAAGCATATGCCCAATATTGCGTAAAGTTGGATTTGGGCGAAGAATGACATGGTGATAAATGTTCATGACTTGATTGGCCTCCGTCCTCTCCACATGTTATATAGGTGGCAAGGAACTTTCTGGGCTTAGATTCGAGATATTTCGAAACATAGAAGCCTCTGGCCTTCGATCTTTCTCGAGAAGGGAGGGAGATGTTGGTGGAGACGTCTGGAATGACAGCCGAGTCATTTCGGTGATTCGCGCGGGTCTTTAGATTCGCGAGTCGGCGACTCGTAAATATATTCCAACCTATTCTCGCCTTGCCCGCGTAATTTAAACGTCGTCATTACAACGCATTACAATATTAACCATGATTTGATGGAGGTAAACGCCATAGCGTAGTTGGTTATGGCATTTCGCTACAATCCGGATGTAGATCCAGTCTTAATGGGGTCAGGATTTGTAAACTGGCCTAAAACCTTCTGGCGGTATAATGACCATGAGGTCGATTCCAGCTTCTAACAGATATGAGAACGTCCACCGCTGTGGTCTCGAAGTAGCGTGCTACCTTGTCATGCAGCGAGCCCGGGTTCGATCCCCGGTCGGGACAGTTTTTCTGGGTGAGGTTTTTATCGGGTTTTTTTCCTCGCCTGTAAGACAAATGTCAGGAAAATTTTAAGGCCCAAACGATCCCCGAAATCATATGACCATCGCAATCATCATCATTCATATTCATTTTAGATTAAGCTTAGGATTAGGGACTCTCCTGGCGCACCACTATCATCATCATCACCCATCATATCATCGGGGCAACGTAACCCCGCCTTTCCAGGCGCTCCAGCCTCAGAAGTGGATTACAAGAACGCCATGCCAGGAGAGAACACCAGGAATGTAGAAAGAAACCTGGAGCATTTGCAAAAAAAAAAACATATGAGAACAGGCATATGTTCTGGAGGTAAAAGAGGCCGACTTGCAGGGTGTCAACCTGACTCTCTTTTCGTGTCGATTGTATAAAAAAGGTGGAGTCTTAACTTCTCGCTATCCCAAGGGCCTCCCTCCTCTCAAATACTTGTGGTGAGATAATTTTGGCTTTATCTTTTAAAATTATACAGGGAATGATTGGAAAACATTAGCTTAGGATAGAGATATATATGGAGATCTTATGTCTGCTCACCCATTAACCTCCGGGTTCGATAGTGTCAGTAAGTCAGTATATTTTATTTAAAGACGCTATTTTGAAATAGTTTATGATATATGTTATCGTTGCAGTTAAACAGAAATAGGCTGAAAACGGACGTCCATTTTATCAGAACACGATAGGCAACTACCGGCAGAGAGTTGTAATTGTGGTAGGTGCTGTTTTATTTAAGAACTCTCTTTAATACGAGGGCTATAACGTAACACCATAATTAAATGCTGGGCGACAAATTTTCTGAAAAAAAAATTGCTCAGAGAATTTAATTCCGAAGGTTGTTCTCATATATCCATCCATCCATAGTAATACTGCCCGAGGGCAGGTCTTTCACTGCAATCATAGCATTTTCATGGTATGCTTCGCAGCTTTACTAGGGAATTGTAGGTGTGGTAGCTTCCCGTTGTTTTTCACATCGGTGAAGGATGATGATGGCCTTAAATTTTTCCTGACATTTGTCTTACAGGTGAGGAAAAACCCCGATAAAAACCTCACCCAGAAAAACTGCCCTGGCCAGGGCCCACTGCGTGACAAGGCAGCACGCTACCTCGAGACCACAGCGGTGGACTTCTCACAATATATAATTTTTTACATCTTCGCCGACCCTATCTAGCAAATACCATAACAAATGGTCCTATATATATATGACAAGAAAAGAAAAATAAAGGCCTGGACCAGGATTTGAACCCCAGACATCCACATTATAAGTTAGCGCGTTACTAACTTCGTCACTCAGACATTTTAACTGAAACAATTATTCTTCCTTCCTTATATATGATTCTCAATCATGAGAGGCAGCATATATATATATTAGCATATATATATGCCTATATAATGTCGTGTAACAGCTATAAAATAAAATATTCTCATTAAAAATGGTTTCTTGTTATAGAAGCCATAAGATTGCAATGCGAACTATGTCCCGCTTATGGTAGAAAACTGTATATAAGGAACGGAAAATTAATGTTTGCACTGGGAACCTGGATAGCGAAGATGGTATCCCACTAACGTATAGGGTTAGAAATTCCGGGTTCAAATACCGGTTCAGGCGTTAATTTTTCTTTTCGTGTCATATATATATATATATATATATATATATATGTGTGTGTGTGTGTGTGTGTGTGTGTGTTTGTGTGTCCGTTAATGCTCTAGCGGCCGCAATTTTTGTTTAATCGAAACCAAACTTGGTATATAGCAATTGATTAAAAATGTAAGGTCGAGTTCGTTAACACGAAAATCGGACCATTAGGTCGAGGTGTTAACCTGAAACGCAAATTTAAATATCGTTCTTAGCGATCACAATTTTTGATATTTCAGAATGAAACTCAGTATATACTATTAAAATAAACCGAGGAAGGTATTCTCCAAATTAGCAAAATCCGATCATTACAAATGATAGTTTACCTCAAATCCGAAATTAGACTTTTATTCTAGTAACCGCCACATTTGGTTCGTAGCAATGTATACCATATATTTTAATTAACTCTTTAATTAGGAATGTATCCTATAAGATACAATAGTTTAATTGAATTAATATGTTTAATGCAGTAAGTAATCAGTAGAAATTATTTAAACTTACATAAAATTATACAACAATATTCAATAACTTAAAGGTTTGTTTCCTCTGCAGTCGGACACGTTTAAATAAATTAACATAAGAAATTGAGTTTATCCAATTAAACAAAATAAGTATATATTCTGTAAACCAGCGAAATAGGACCATAATTTCGATTTGCTAGGATTCACTTAGTTTACGCAATTCTTGCGTGACGTACTCTTCAGGCTTGACATGTTTACGTTCCGTAAATCTACAACACAGAAATTATGACTTTATTTCTCTTGCGAAAATGCGGTCCCACACTGGTCGAAATTAGAAGCAAACACGATAGCTAATAAATATACTACATGGACTAACATAAGTACCATAATTAAGTAATATTTTACCGTAATTCTTTTTCCGTTCCCATATGTTAAGTATGTTGTTTCATTTGAAAAAGTACGGTAAGTGGATTTCAACTTAATTATTGTCCGTTGCTAATGGCAACGGGAATATTTTAACTTACCTCCTTAAGCAAGTAATTAAAACAAAGAACAGTTGCAAAATAAGATAGGTTTCAGGTGTTCATTCATTAGTTTAATTAGGTAGGTAGAATTGTATTTAACGACTCTCTTTGAGTCTCAGATCGTTAGCATCGAAATTCAAATCTGGGCATGAAATGGTCGATACATTTTGCACAGAGGGCTCTTGTTTGGCTTTGAAGTTCTTTTACGTGTCATAAATCTACGACAACCTACTTTCCGAAAGAAGACATTTTTACCCCTCATAAATCCGCCAATTCCGATCTGATTTGAACCTGCTAACTTCGGAACAAGAACATGGCAATTGCGAGTATTAGTTCACTGGAACTGATTAGTTCCATTAACTCCAAGCGCACGATAGGCCTAGAAGGCCCTTGGCCTAACATCCGGCTGCTGGCCTCACATCCGCATGTGTTAATCACAGAGATAGAGATCATAAGCCAGTGTAGGGGTGACATGTGGTCAGCATGTCGAGTCCCCCAACCGTTATAGCTGGTCTTCTCAACCTGGAGGAGTCGCTACTTATTGTAGCTACCCAAATGTCTTACGATGCTGGGTGGGCACTGGTTCCATACTGGCCGAAATTCCATGAGAAAATTTCTTTCCCCACGGGGACTCGAACCGTAGCTCTGCACCAAGGCAACTTTCCTTAACCACTCGGTTACGGCGCGGGACGACTAGTTCCATTAGCAACATAAAACAATAGAAGAGCCTCCCCTGATTAGGGTTTAATATAGAATCAATCTTCTTATTAATTTCCAGTTAAACAATTGTTTTTTTATAATTTAAGTAATAAAATGTTAATTTTCTATTATTAAGAATATAAATCGATTATATTCTTGGATCACAAAAAAAGTATTGATATCAGAAAAGAATTGAACATAGAATTAATCACAACAAAAATAGAAAAAAATAGAATAAATTTGAGAGACCATGTCCTACGAATGCTAAGAACGAGAATGGCAAGAACTGTTTTATACAGTAAAAGCTCCTTATTCGCGCGGGATATGTTCCGCAAATATGCCGCGAATATGAAATGTTAATTTGTATGGGTATATAGGGGATACCTTCCAAGGTTCTAAAATAAAATAAAAATTATCAAAATAAAGTAAATTAATAAGAGATTTTGAACAATTTCTATTAATTATTGCTGTCAGGCTTAGGCAAGGGATTAAAGAACTTGGAATTTTCTTTTCCCTGTTTTGCGGCTTTTAAAAGGTCTTTCAAATCAGATTGATATTCAGCTGTGAATTCAGCGATAGAATTCCTTATTTTTCTTCGTATTTCTCCATGAATGTGCAGTTGATTTATTATCATTGAAACAGCGTGATATAGATGAAAAAAAAACTCGCCAACGAGTAAACGGTCAAGCATTTCTGTTTTTACTTTAAGCGGCAACACTTATTTCTTGCGCTTTGGAACTAGTTTTCTTTCCTTTTATTCGACATTATAAATTGGAACAGAGCAGAAGAGACACGTATTATCCAATCAAATTATAGCAACGAATGAAAGTTGAAACAATAAAACACCGACTGTGGAGAGGACGGCATTTATGGACAGATATCTCATACCGGTGGCTTTCAACAACGAACTTTAGCCTTATTGACAATAAGTTTTTTTTTTACTTTGATATTAATTGGTCCATTTGGTTTGAATCGCTCTTTGTAAAAGCCGCCTTGGCACGTGCCTGCAGTAAAAAAAAGTTGCCGATGCATTCTAATATAGTGATTGAATCCGCTAATGCAGGAACTTTTATTTAACATTTTCCAATACTATTATTTTTAACACGGTTCCAATAATGGATCATATTATAATATCAGATATCGCCCATCCAGGAAACTAGATTCAGCACAATTTATGCAATGTGAAACGAAAGTAAACAAAGCAAGAGAACTAATAGCACACGGACAGATAAACGAGGCCATAACTATAACCAACGACATACTACAAAAAGCCGCCATTCCTCTCGCACCGAGAAAATCTCAGCCTTGGTTCAATAAAAGATGTTATAACAAGAGAAAAGAAACACTGAGTGCATTACATAACGCCAGAACAGAAGGAAGAAAAGAGAGCTTAAAAACTATGCAGAAAGAAAAAAGTCATACAAACGCCTCCTAAAGGAAAGAAAAACAGAATTCCTAGAGGAAGAATGTAAAAAGATAGCGGAAGAAGCAAAGGCCGACTCTTTCATTGCACTGCGAAATAGAAAAATTAGATCACAGGCGAATACAATCCCAATAACCACCCGGGAAGAACACTTCAGAGAAATCCTCAACGTTGGGAACACACAAAGTCTTCTTGGCACAAAAACATATAATCTAAACATTTCTAACTTCCAGATAACGACAGAAGAGGTACAAAAGGCCGTGAACGAGGCAAGAAAATAAGAAATTCTCTGGTTCTGATAACATATATACAGAACACATCAAAACGGCACTACATCTTCTACTACCACTCATTACCGATCTGTTCAACAAGAGCATACAAATCGGAGTGATACCAGACTGCTGGAGAACGGCAAAAATGAAAATATTATACAAAGGCAAAGGGGATACAAACAATCCTAACTATTATAGAGGCATAGCCTTAGAAAACAACATATTCGAGATATTCACGAGAATACTGACAGCCAGGCTAATGGAAAAAGTAGAATCCTATATTCCTGAACAGCAGTTTGGGTTCAGAAGAGGAAGAGGTACCCAACAGGCAATAAAATTCCTGATGGAAGAAATAGAAAAGGTGCTAGAGAGACCGAAAGGAAAATACTATGTTGTTTTCGTAGATTATTAAAAAGCTTTCGACATGATCACCCGATAACAACTAATCAAGAAACTTAAAAACATAATAGGAGAAACCCACCCTCTCAGCACGACGATAGAAAATATCTTAGGATATAACACCATTGAAATTGATGACGGAGTCTCCACATCAATCCCAATACATCAAACAAATGGAGTGCTACAAGGGGACCCGATTAGTCCGATATTGTTCAATGTCTTCACATCTGATATAACGAAGATACTGAAACGCTCGAATGAAACAGTGCTGATAATGTATGCCGACGATATGGCCCTAGGAAGCACAAGGAAAAGCGATATCCTGGACATTCTATATGACCTAAACAAGTGGATTGATGAGAACAATCTCATCATAAATACTGATAAAAACAGTCCAGATGGTATTTAGGAGAGGAGGAATAGCTATAACAGAGGACAATCTGACTTTAGGAACAACACCCCTGAGAACAGTAAATAAATTCAAATATCTAAGACTGACCCTACAGACTACAACGAAATCCTTCAGCTAACATATACATGACAGAACAATAGCTGCCATCAAAACAATCTACAGCATCAAGAACTTAGCGAGACTATCCCTGCCGACAGCTATGATTCTATTCGAAACCACGATTTCGCCGATTATAACTTATGGAATAGATCTGATGTGGGAAAAACTGACTCTCAGCGACCTTAGAAAGATAGAAAACGTGAAAGTCCGCTTCCTCAAAACAGCACTGAGAGTGGGGAAAACTGCACCCTCATGACTCATGTATGAACTCGCAAAGAAAACATACTACATAGAAGATCTACGACTGAGAATGATATTACCATCTACTAGCCCTTACCAAGAACTTTTAAACAACAGGAGAGAAAAACAGAGAATGATAGGTGCTGATTTCTACACCTCAGGAGCTATGCTGGACAGAAACTGGACGAAAACCAACCAAGAGCTAAGACATGTTGTAACACGATATGCGATACACGGCTTTCACCATAAGGTGTGCAGAATCAAGAAATATCACGAACCTAGTGAGAAGTGCGTGTGTGAATTGTGTGGCGGACAGTGCGACCGATATAATATACCGAAATGCCCAATAAACAAGAAATCGCAGAATGAATAGGCCTATAGCAAAGACTAAAGAACAATCAATGCCCATTAGGGCGAACCTTTCTTCTTATTATATTATATTATAATATTACAGGAACTGTGTCGCAATTTTTTAACCCGCGAATAACGGAAACGTGAATAAGGATCTTTTACAGTGTTATAAACCGAGGGGGGGGGACAAGAAATATAGGTCGACCTTTAAAGAGATGTCGTGACCAATTTTCAATCGGAACAGACTAACAGGTCTAATCTTTGAAAACGATGATGATAAATCGTTTATATATTTTTACTTATAGTTTGTGATGAAATTTTCAATTTCCTTGAATATCCAGAGCATCTGTGGAATTGTTCCACGGGCGCCAAACGTTAAAACCAAACACTTACAGTCATTGTTTATTATGTCATTATATTATTCGGCTCGTAAATCGCCTTTGTTTACTTCTCACGACAGATTTGACGTGATTCTTCTTTCATATTATAATGATGTGAAAAGAAAAATTAATGTCTGAACGAGGAATCGAACCGACATACATGTCTAGAATGGTGTAGTGGTCTGCAGACTCGTATGGAGAACGAGAGGTCCATGGTTCGATTCCTGCCATGTCTAGAATGGTGGCTGCACACTCGTACGGAGAACGAAAGGTCCACGGTTCGATTCCTGGTTCAGACATTAATTTTTTCTTTTCACAATATCATTATAATATTATAATATGATCCATTATGCTTACCTTCAGCACGTATTACGAATGAATGAACAGCGCATACCAAGAAGAATGTATAATTATAAACCAAAAGGGAGAAGATTGTTGGAAAGACCATTGAAGAGGTGGAAGGACCAATTCGACCTATAATGAGATCGGAACAGGCCATTGGGCTTAATCCTTGTTGTTGTTGATGATGATCCATTATCGGAACTGTGTTAAAATAACAGTATTGGAAAATGTTAAATTCTTCTTTCAATTTAAAACGAATTGTGGGGTTAAATAGTAGGGATATTAAAACCCATATCTGACCGTCAATTACTGTAATATGTGATCATCTAGTTGACCCATTAGAGAAGAGGCAGCTAACATATTCATAAAATTCGTTAGAAGTAGCCTGAAGAAAGTATGCAGCAATTAGAGCGTACAACGTGACGGTTGATTGATTGGTAAAACTCAAACTCGGCATCTTCACTGATATTAACTCAAGCAAAATTAACAGCAATATAAACTAAATATCTAAGGATATCTGCCCTGACTACCGCGACCTGAAACATCTAATGTGCTATCCCATGATTGTAGAGATAAGTGGAATTGAAGAGCTTAGGGCAATAACGTGATATTGTTCTTTTTGAGATATAAGGATTTTAATGTATCAAAAAAATTATAAATACTAATCGGGCAGTATTGTTGTTAATACATTGTGTGTTTATATGTTTTAATTCATCACTGGTGCACTTATAAATTACTGTTATGGATGTTTCAATACATTTATTTGCTATCATGTAATAAATGGCATTTCTTAACAGAATGTGGCTTATCATATTACTGCCCTAAGCCCTTCAATTAAAGTCTACTGTACGGTGTTATATAAGTTGTAGGTCATCTTCCAGGTCCAACATGCCAGGTTCTACTCCCACGACCCATACCACCATTTTAGGATTGAGCCCGGGTGAACGCGAAGGGAGATTACAACCTTCCCGTTGACTCCTTCTACCTTTTATTTGTTGCTCTTACCCAGGCTCGGAATCATGAGGCATTACCTTGGTGGGCTTCCTACTTGATTTCCGCAACCACATATTTTCAAAATCTGCTGTTTGCCAACTAAACCAATGTTCCTAATATGAGGTGAGGCGAAGGGTGATATGGAATGAGTGAATGAATGAGAAAATAAATTACATGATAGGGAAGGAAGGGGGAATGGAGAGTGTTGATAAGATGAGATTCGTGGAATTGAAGAACTTCGAGAAAACCCCCGGTATGGCCCACCGCCAATACCCCACTGAAACCGGCAGGATTCGAACCTGGGATCCTAGTCGGGTCACCCGCGTTAACCGAGATGGAACAACTTCAGTAGAGGTACTTCTTCGTAATTCGCTAAAACTCTTGAATACGTACACTAAACACCCTACTAAAGTAGTAGCCTATGCATACAAAGTTCTAGACACAATATAATTATTTAAGCGTCTCAAAATAAAATTAAAATAAATAAAATATTTTTATTGTCACTACTTTTATATTTTCTAATTCTTTATAGGCCTATTAAATGGGAAAATTAAATCACAAATTCAAACAAGTTCCACCAAGTGAGATGAACCCATTTAAATAAATAACTAACTCACTGGCATTATCGAACCCGTAAGTTTATCATTGCGCGGACATAAGCTCTCCATACATCCCTTTCCTGAGCTAATGTTTTCCAATCATTCCCTGTATAATCGAGTACCCTCAAATCATGGTTAATGTTATTCTCCCACCTTATTCTTATCAACTGGGCGTTTTCCCTCTGATTTTCCTACAAGAAGCTCCCATGTCCCTCTTTCATTTCCCATTCGTACCACATGTCCTGCCTATCGCAGTCTATGAGACTTAACTGTTCTTATTATATCTGGTTTCCTATAAAAATCATGCACCTCAGTGTTATGTGGTCTACTCTATTCACCTGTCTGTTCATTTATCTTTGGTCTAAAATTTTTCTTCAGAATTTTGTTCTCAAATACTAGTGATTTTTTCTCCTTCCTTAAAGTAAGAGTCCATGTTTCGCATCCATATAATATCAATTCGAGAATAACGGTTTTATATATTTTCAGTTTAACATTTTTTTAGTGAAGTTGGGACGACAAGGATCCCTTTAATGTATATTAGCATGCATTTCCAGAATTTAACCTATGTTCAATTTCTTTGTCCATCTCATTCCTATTTGTTATGTTCCTAGATATTTGAATTCAGTCACTTCTTCAAAACTTTCCTCATTTTTCATTAACTGTCCATTTCCATTATATAATGTATTTCTATGTGCGAACAAATATTTAGTTTTATCGATATTTTAACCCGTTGAAATAAACGTTTAATTTATATTTGATAAGTGTAAGTCATTTGTCAGCATTTAACAAGACTTACGAGGATAATACTACGTATGAGTCATTTTATCTCGAGTTGAAATAAATGGAAGTTCCGGACAAATAAGATAAGCGTACATAATTTTATCTGTAATGTTGGTATCATCATTTTATCGGTCACTGACCAATGTATAACCGATGTAACTGAATTCCTATATTACACGTCTGCCATTTTTACGTGTCAATTGACCGCTGTGGTCATGATAAAAATCAATTTAATATTTTATCTAAAGTTAAAATATTAAGATATTTCTTCGATATAAACTAAATCTTAGATATCAACACAATTCCAAATAATTCAGGAAAATCTGGGTAACCAAATACAGTCGCCTCAATATAACTATGATCCTTATATTTTAAACATGAGGAGACAATTTGTAATTATATTTTCATTGTTGTATTATTTTTCACGTACTCAATATTATAAGTTAAGCACATAAATTAAATACATTACATTTAATAAGATAAATAATATAGACCATATGCTCTAACCACAATTCGTGGAGTACCGGGTTCGATTCCCGATCACATCATACGATTTTTTTTTCTTAAGGGTAATTATTTCTATGGTCTGTATTTAGGTTAAATTTAAGTTTAAGAACTCTCCTGGTCCTCCATTATCATTCATACCTATGATATCGGAGTAGCGTAACTCCGCCTTCCAGGCGCTCCAATTTAAGAAGTGGGTTACAATTTCGCCAATGACAGGAGAAAATACCACAAATGGCATAAAGACAACCTCGTGGCATTGGTAAAAAATAGACTATACATAAATGCGGAAATGTAGACCTAATGAAATTGCGCATAATCTCAATAAATGATGATTATATTTATAAATAATCATAAATATATATTTTTAAATACCAGACAATACCGGAGACACTGTGCAGCTAGTGTTTAAAACAATAGCTTTAATCACAATATTTACAATATGCTAAATAAGTTTTTGTTATGAATAATTAATTCAACTTAACAATTAAAAATTAGTAAATATAATTATAAAATTAAATAATGATGGAAAATTTTCTCCCTTCCTTTAGAGCCCAACCTAAGACTTTCACTTCTGTGAAAGCCCATCATAATGTTTCCTTTTCCCAAGCGTTACTAACTGGTACTTCTTCTCAAATCATAAACGAGAACATCAATGCTCAAGACCAGGGCCTGAAATTGCCAGCAGTACAATTAAGTATGCATACTGAGGATTTTCTCCAGGGTATTCAGCCCTTGTTGGCTGAATTATCCACTCCCATGGAGAAATTCCTCTTCATGCATAAAATATTTAACCTATTTAATGTAGGTTAAACTAATGTAAACGAAAATTGTACGAGCTACTCGCATGGAACTATAGAGGTTCATTTTGCACTGTTCCACAGTACATCTTTGATGCCTTATTACTAGGTGGATATATCCACAATTAACATCAGGTGTATATATTCAGAGAGAGAAACCATCTTACTGCCATTGGCTAGAGTTAAATGAACCACAAAGGAATTGGATGCCATGATTGCCCAGTTGGGTAACAGTAAGCAGCGCATTGGACGGTGCCAGTCATCGTCACCTCTTAGTTGTAGTAGTAGTAGTAGTAGTAGTAGTAGTAGTAGTAGTAGTAGTAGTAGTAGTAGTAGTAGTAGCAGTAGTGGTAGTAATAGTAGTAGTAGTAGTAGTAGCAGCAGCAGTAGTAGTAGTAGTAGCAGCAGCAGTAGTAGTAGTAGTAGTAGTAGTAGTAGTAGTAGTAGTAGTAGTAGTAGTAGTAGCAGCAGCCAGTAGGGACCAGTGTTTCTTTAAGTTCGAAAATTATAACAAGGTTGGGCTTCATTCAAGATAAAACAGATTTATACAGAATATTATATATAGTATTTGGAGAGAAAATAAACAAAACAAAAAAGTTGCTGTATACTGATCACAAAATGAATATATTACCAGTACATGGGAGCAGTACTTTTAAAATCCAAGGTAAACCAACGTTGAGATTATTGATTAAAATGTTAAAATTGAATTCCGTGACCTGATGTAGATATCAGTTGTTCTCACTAAACGAACTTCTGTTTATAAAACTTTATCAAACATTAACCAATGTAGGCGTTTCGGAAAATAATGTTCCATCATCAGTAGACCTCGGATTTTAGGCAAAACCTATTTTTTTTCTTGAAGAGATAACTTACAATGAAGTTGTATTCACACGTTTCATATACTTATATATAAAATGATGGCCCTACAGTGCCTAAAAATGCCTAAATTAACATTAGAATCTATTGCCTATATTCCTAAAAGTCCTATATTTTATTACTAAATCGAATCAAAAGTTTTTATTTAATTCCGAGAAATTAGAATATTTACTTATTCGTTTTCATTATATCTTGAACAGTATGTACTTGTAATACTTTTCAAACAAAATCTGACTTTTAGGCGAGAAGTTGTAAAACAATTAACACACCGTGGAAGACAATTCTGAAACCCAGATGCACGTGACGCTATATTAAGCCCCCGGATTCTCTTAAAACACCCGCAATAGTGTATGTGTGTCATTAGACAGGGTGCTGTCCATTGGTGGCTGGAAACAAAACAATTTATTTCTATAAGAACGCTGCATTACGCCGAAGTTCCAGCTTCCAAGCCATCTTTAATTAACCAGTGGATACGTAAGTTTCCCCATTTCACATCGGATGGAAACATTATATTCTGTGGCGTTTGCAACAAACAGGTGAGTTAATTTGGCTTCATATTTCCCTCTAAATTACGTACTTAGCCCTGCAGATTTAATTTGTTTAATACATAAACCTATATTTTTCTGTGTTTACAATTTTAATTACACTAAACAAGGGTTAAATGTCAATATTTAATACCAATTTTATAATAGTCTATACTATATTTAATATAATTTCATAAATTTGAAACTTTATTAATTAGTCAAAATAATAATAATTAATAATAACTTTTTGATTGTTAAATAAGTATTAAAATTAGTAAACCTGAATCTGCCTAAAATATATTTTAGAACCAATCTTCCATTATTTTCCAAGAGGAAGAAGAGATGTCGGAGTCCTCGGAAGAGATGATCTTAGATCTATTAGTGAAGACGGAACAGGCAACTCTTGCCTAAACCAGGAAGTGAAGAAGAAGAACCTATCTTGCATTTGATCAGAACTTATTTTAGGCACCTAAAATAAGATTTTTAGAACCTAAAATTCCGAGGACTAATCATCAGCATTTAAAATGGTAGCAGGAGGATGAATGAATCCCAAGACCAGATTGGAAAGGAATGCGTGAAGAAAAATCAGCACCTCTTTTGCCAGGGTTCAAATCTTGCTTCAGTTACTTGACCTAAAGAAGAAAGGATATAATACTTTTTTTTACACGGGGAAAAATATGCAGGCTTTATTTTTATTCTAGGATGCATATAAAAGAACATGAGTAGCAGAATTGGCGATATGATTGGTTTTCTCAGCCATGGAACTGGTTGGGAATTTAAATCAAGTCTTGCCACTGACCTGGTCCAAGAACAACCAGTTCAACTCCCTTCCTCATCCGCAAATTTGTGCCTCCACGTGTTACATTTCGTATTTCTCTCTCTACGTATGAT
The DNA here is from genome assembly GCA_030220185.1 of Diploptera punctata. Classification (NCBI taxonomy): domain Eukaryota; kingdom Metazoa; phylum Arthropoda; class Insecta; order Blattodea; family Blaberidae; genus Diploptera; species Diploptera punctata. The sequence continues at coordinate 815,353 of JASPKZ010006057.1, forward strand.
TACGTCGATTAAAAGTGTTATAAATCCTTTTATAGTTTTGCAATATTTGTGAAAATCAAGTCAATGCTCACGATTATTAATAAGTTATATATGATAAATTGTGAAACATTTTTTTCTGAGATCACCATACACTTACGAACCAAATTCTAATAGGCCATGTGTGTATATTTTACCCATAGTAATTGGTTATTAAAACTGCGATGCTTATAATAATTTCATATTGTATGCTTATTTTGCAAATAGAACCTTATTTAAAAGCAAATTAATATAAAAAACAGCAAAAATAAGGTTATATGAAACACTTATTAGACCAGTAGTTACATATACAAGTGAAACATGGGTCCTAAAAGAAACAATAAAACAAAAATTATTAATTTTTGAAAGGAAAATTCTAAGACGAATATTTGGACCAAACAGAGGAAATGATAACTGTTGGAGAATCAAAACAAATAACAAACTAAACAAATTAATCAAAAATCATAATATAGTAAATCATATAAGATCACTCAGATATGGTTGGCTGGGACATTTAATAAGAATGGATGATTAGTGATTGATTAAGAAACTCTATAATTGGAAACCTATAGGAGGCAGAGCAGTTGGAACACCGAAAATAAGATGGGAGGATGACAGTAAACGATCTAAAGAAAATGAAAGTGACTAATTTGAATATGGCAAGAGACAGTGAGGAGGACTGTTGAGAAGGCCAAAACTTTCACCTTTGAAGTTGTCGCGCCTTAGGATAATGATGTGTATCTGGTATATTAGAGCATGACATAAAATATTTAGAGGATGAAGAAGGCCTATAACTAAATGGTATTAAAAAGCTGTTAGTCTATGCTGATGATGTAGCCTAGTATTATTGGACGATAGAGAAGAGATAGTAAGGGTCAACACGCACACACCATTGAATAATGTTAAGAAATTGGGACTGGAAGTAAACGTTAATAAAACTAAATATATGGTAACATAGAAATACATTATATAATGGAAATGGGCAGCTAATAACATTTTGAAGAAGTGGCTGAATGCAAATAGGCCCTACCTAGGAACAAAAATTACAAATAGGAATGAGATGCAGAAAGAAATTAAACATAAGCTCAACTCCTTTCAAGAAACATTAAACTGAAAATACGATATAAAACGTATATAAAACTGTTATTCTCCCAGTTATATTACAATGGCTGCGAAACATGGACTCTTGCTTTAAGGGAGGAGAAAAAAATACGAGTATTTGAGAACAAAGAGAAATGAATAGACAGGCGAATGAAGACTTCATGATCTTTATAGGAAACCAGATTTAATAAGAACAGTTAAGTCTCGTAGATTGCGATGGGCAGGACATATGGCACGAATGAGTAATGAAAGACGTGCATGGAAGCTTCTTGTGGGAAACCCAGAAGGAAAGCGCCTAGTTGGTAGACCAAGAATAAGGTGGGAAAATAAAATTAATCTTAATTTAAGGGAAATATATTATACGGGGGATGATTGGAGGACATTGGCTCATGTTAGGGATGTATGGAGAACTTATGTCCGCGCGGCCATGAACCTACGAGTTCGATAGAGCCAGTGAGTGAGTTGGTTAGTTATTTATGTGTATCTATTAATCCTTGCCTCTCGTTCCGAGGTTCGCGCTTTCAAACCCGGCCAGTGTAGATGGATTATTAAAGGGGATAAAAATCACGAGCATGGCTGAGAAATAAAGCCACTTGTTCCATGTCAGAGATTTAAAGAACCAAAACACTTGGCTGCAGGAAATAAAGAAAACGGTGAATGAAAAGGATTGCAAGATCGGGTATGGAAAAATAAATTTGGCGGTAAAGAATAATAGTGTAGAAAATTGATCACGGGAAGATGTGATAATACATTGTATATTTGTTCACCATAATAATAATAATAATAATAATAATAATAATAATAATAATAATAATAATAATAATAATAATAATAATAACTAAAACCTAGTATTGAATGCACTCATTTAGGAACAAAATTAGACCATTCAGGCGATAACACAGTGGAAATTAAAAATAGAATCGCACAAACAAAACGAGCAATAAATGCTTTGAACTCTGTTTAGTGGTGCAAAAATATTACAAAAAATAGAAAATTACAAATATATCAAACCATAATTCAGAGCATTTTAACATATGCTGCCGAAGTCTGGTAAATTCCTACCAGGGAAATGAAAATAATTTTTTAAGTACAGAAATGGATGTTTTAAGATAGTCAGCTGGAAAACCTAGAATGGATAAAATACGAAATAAAGAAATAAGGGAAATTATGGGTATACAAGAGGAGCTAGACATCATAGACATTATAGAAAAGAAACGATTACAGTGGTATGACGATGTCAAAAGAATGCCAGAGCAAAGATTGCCTAAAATTGTTATAGAATGGATCCCAATAGAAAGGAGGAAGAGAAGAAGACCGAAGAAAACTTGGATAGAAGGGGTACAAGCAGCTATGAATATCAGAGAATTGGAGGAAGATCAATGGATGGACAGAGGGGAATGGCGTTTGGTTTCCCGAAGACTGCGGCAGCTGCCATGATACCGGATGAATAATAATAATAATAATAAAACAACAACATTATTATTATTATTATTATTATTATTATTATTATTATTATTATTATTACTATTATTATTATTCAGCAGCACTACATCCCGTTTCGAGTCTCATCTTCCCTCAGAACCCTCTTCGGGCATTTCTGTCTCTAGCAACCAGCCACCATCCTTCGATTCTCAGCTTCCTCAGATCCTCCAAAATTCCATCCACATTATGAAGTCTCGGTCGTCCCACATTCCTTTTTCCTTGAAATATTTTCTTGGGATTCTCATATTCAGTCGTTTTTTGTACGTGCTCTGTCCATCGCAATCTTGAATTGATGTAATCACATCAGGAAACTTAAACAACTAATAGAGCTCAGAGTTATATCTTATATGCCATTTTTCTTTGTCGCATATTGGGTCATAAATATATTATTATATTTATTATTGTTATATTAATTATTATTATTATTATCCCTAAGTAGATCTTGGAGTGGAAAATATATAGGAAAAGAAGAAAGGGAAGACCTTAAGAAGGTTGGATGAACGGTGTGAGAAGTATGAGTGAACTGGGACTTATAGATAAGGATGTTTAAGACCGCTACAACTGGAGAAGGCAAATTTCTCGAGGGTGACGGAAAACCAGTGTTGTTATGGATAAATTCATAAATTAAAATTATTTATTATTATTAATTATTATTATTATTGTATGAGGCCTTGTGCAAAATAACACCAGATTACGTTTATACAACACTTAGGCTAGACCAATGTTGACCTATGGTAGTGAAGCATGGACACTAAAAACCCAACATGAAAGCAGAATAACAGCATGTGAAATGAGATTCATGTGCAGAACAGCGGGTTAAACCAGATGGGATCGGAAAAGAAACACCGATATCTTAAAAGAATTGAAGACTACGCCAATTTTGGAATATATTAAACAGTACCAACTAAATTGGAAACACCATCTTGAAAGAATGAGTTCAAGTCGGATCCCCAAAGCTCTTTATAATTATATACCAAGAGGACGAAGATCTCTGGGCCGTCCTATAAAACTCTGGAGGGAAAATTTTCTATAGGATCGCAATAGGCCTTGGCCTAATACTTGGAAGAAAGAAGAAGAAGAAGATGGTATGGGGATACCTATTGAAGATAAAACTATTTATACGTTATTATTATTTGCAGATGACCAGTTGGTTATAGCACAGGATTATGAGGATATGGAATATATGAGTCGAAAACTCATAGAAGAGTATATCATATATTAAATGGGGTTTAAAAGTAAATTTGAATAATATAATTCTATTTATGTTGTGGTGATGAAAAAGAAATTTAGTTTTGGAAGATGGGATGGGATGTATCAAAGGACGTGAAGAATGTAATTATCTGGGGATCAAAATTAATTCAAAGCGTAACCCAGAAAATTACATAAAATATAGAATTCAAAAAGGCAGGTCGGTAATCAATGCTAAACGGAGTTTTGTGGGATAAGTAGATAACAATAGATACCAAATTACAAATTTATAAATCTACAATTCGATGCACGCTAACATACTTACTTAACTTAATACAGGCTTTCCACTTACAGCAGTTTGCCCTTGATTCCTGCTTTCCAGAGATACCTATCTTCCCATTGTCCTCTTCCATACCCCTCTTCATCATGGCATCATATATGGAGATTCCCTCATACCATGTTCTTCTACTTCTCCGCTTCTTCCTTCTGCCTGGTACCATCCAATCTAACACATGTTTAGGTCACTGGTCTTCCGACATCCGACATCGTTGTACATACCACTATAAAGCTCTCTTTGTTATCTTTTCGATGACAATTTCTTGTGTATCCATTTCTTGACTGATATATGTATTTCCAATATGTTGTAGCCTGGATATTCTCATACTTCTCCGTAATCCATCCATTTCTGTCGCCAAGATTATTTTCTGCATCCTTTCATTTATTGTCCAGCTTTCTGATCCATATGTAAGTATACTTTCTATTATTGTATGTATAATATCTTTTTTTGTTTTTCTGGTCAAATTTCTATTCCATAAAATACCATTCAGGGATCTAATCGCCTTCCTTGCACAATTTACTCTGTTAATAATATATTTTTCACAAGTACCAGATTTATCTGTTAGGATATAGATCCAAGATATTTAAATTCTTCAACACGTTTAATTATATTATTTATTTGTAGGTCTTCTGAATTTCCTCCGATTACCATATATTCTGTGTTGATATAATTTATCTTCAGTCCACGTACCTCAAATGCATCTATCAACTTTCTAATTATATATTCTATATCTTCTTTATCTTGTCCTCTTATAATCTGGTCATCAGCGAATAATAAATTGTGCAGTAAACGGTCATTAATGTTGATTCCCATTCCCCTACATGACTTATTCCATTTCTTTAATACATCTTCTAAGTATATCTTGAACAATGTTGGTGACATCCCGCATCCTTGTCTTAATCCTTTTGTTATATCAAATTCTGACGATACTCTATTTCCAACCTTAATACTTGCTTTACAATCATACATTCTTTTTGTAAAATATATAAGATATTTAGGTATTCCAAACTTCTCAATTGCCATCCAAAGCTTGTTGATGGGTACAGAGTCACGCTAACATACAGTGCTGAAAATTGACAGTTGAATAAAAATTTGAGTTTAAAACTCTTGTCTATTGAAATGGATTGTTTTAGACGCTCAAGTAGACATTCTAAATTGAAAAAAATCAGAAATACAATCATCAAACAACAAATGAAAGTCCAAAATTCAATATTAGATTTGGTGATATACAGACAACTAGAATGACATGGTTGTGTAATGTAGGTACGGTAGCGTTGGTTGGTTGAAAAGGATAAATATGTATACGTTAATTCTGTAGATTGAAAGATTAAATATGTTGTGATAGGTAATTATGGTGGTTAGGGTTACGTTAAAATCTCGTAGTCTTGAAGAATTAAAATATGAAGTTGTAACAAAAACAATGTATATCTCTCCTGGACCACATATAAACATACAAAGAGCCTTGATTCTTCCCAAAAACTATATATATGTGTGTATGCTAGCCTCAATAGGCTATAAGTCCCGCCTTCACCAAACTTAAGGAAATATTAAATTATTTTCGACCTGTATTTTAGGGAATGGACATTTTCTTAAACTTGAGAATTACACAGATTCTGGTATGTCAACCACCCTCGTTTCGTACCCTTTCCACGATATGTATGGGATGACAAGATCCATCCAGTTTAACTTTGACCCGTCTCCAATAAGTAGGTGTAAACCTGTCACATAATTTGTGAGAGTTTAAAACTATATCCTATCCCTAAAAGCATAGCATCTTCTGTAACAAACGTGTTCCTTGACAATATACGTAGAATGTCAGAGAAAAGATTACCCAGACAAGCTTTGGAATGGATTCCACCTGGGAAAGGAAAGAGAGGTTGACCTAGATTTAAATGGATGGATGATATGAAAAAGAGGTATGAAGAGGTCTGGAAGAATTGGAATTGGAAGATAGAGAAGAATGGAGAAAGAAGATCAACATTTTAAAAAAATTAGGCACAGGAAGATGTTTTATTACATTGTAAACCTGTTTATAAATATATTATTAATAGAACAGGTCATGAAATTAATAAATATTTAGGAATATAAATTAATAGCAGCAACAGAATAACAGATGAAATCCTCAATCAAGCAAATAATGCAAACAAAATATCGCGATGTTTAAACAATGCCGTTTGGAAAAATAAAAATGTAAGAATCGATACAAAAGTAAGAATTTACAAATCTGTCATAAGACCAGTTCTAACATATGGTTGTGAATGCCGAACAGGAACTAAAAAAAAATCAATTAAACAACCGAAATGAAAGTGTTAAGGAAAATCGTAGGAAAATCACTGAGAGAGAAAATTCGCAGCTCTGTTATTAGGGAAGAATGTGAAATTGAACCTCTAGTAAACCTCTGGATAAATTATAGAAGACTAAATTGGAACGATCACATAGATAGAATGGAGAATAGTAGACTAGTGAAGAAAGTATTTGACTGGACACCTCAGCAGAAAAGGCCTTTAGGAAGACCATACCATAGGAAGACATCATATCCTGGACCTGTAGTGAATGAACATGCAACAAGCTGCCAGCTTTCATGCGTAGAGGAAGATGATTATTATTATTATTATTATTATTATTATTATTATTATTATTATTATTATTATTATTATTATAATTATTACATTAGAAATGACCTTTCTAAGAAGGATCAGAGGATGCACAAACTTGAACCACATAAGAAATGAAGAAATAAGAAGAGTATTATTCAATAAATAATACAATTCAACAACACCTCGTCGGCTGGGAACAGCATGTTCAGAGAATGGAAGAAACAAGATTGTCCAAAATAACATATGATTACAAACCAAAAGGATTAAGGGATGTTGGATGACCTAGCAAGAGATGGAAGGAATAATTGTGAATTCGGATTAGGCGAATCGCCTAAATGTTGAAATGAAGATGATTATTATTATTATTATTATTATTATTATTATTATTATTATTATTATTATTATTGTCGGCCGCGGGGACTAGTGGTTATGCTCCTTGGCTCTGGTCCCGAGAGTCGCGGGTTCAAACCCGGCCGGGGTCGATGGATTTTTTAGGACGGAAAAATCCAAGGAGCAAGTCCTCCGGGAGGGACTTTAAACCGTGGGTCCCGAGTCTGAAGATTTTCAGGCTCGTAAAAGATCCTTAAGCCTGAATGAAAAGGCCTCTAAGCAAAATTTACCGAATTTTCCCGTCCTAGTACTACCTTGGTTTCCTAGATGTCAGTATGAGGCGGAACGCTGACCACGGACCACTCAAAATGACATCTATACGAAAACAAGTGTAACAAAATTAATATGGTTCAAATTCTTCCCTGTAGGGAGAGAACGCCTAAATCTCTGTAAAGGGAAAACATGGTCTTACAAAAAAAAGTATTATTATTATATTTTAACGAATATATTGAACCGTTTCCTTGCAGTCTATAGCTCTCTCTCTTTTCGACCGATGGTTGTTATAAAACATCTGAGGATGAAGGTGAATCTATCGAAACTTGTCCACGAAAGAAAGAGCTATTATGAGATGAGGTGTAACGAAACCGATTCGATTTTTTTTATTTTGCCATTGTTTAAATACAGTATGTCTACTAACAAATGAAAGAGTATCGTGCAGACTTCTACTGCTGACGTAGACATTTAAGTAACATCCTTGTAAAGGAAATACAGACGCATTGCGTGGGATCTCACTCTGTCACACAATGGACCAGCAGTTTCTACTGAGGGGGAACAAGTATTCTCCCTCCATTTACATTTACTGGGGTTCTCACGTACAGTTGGTTATGGTAAAAACTTTCACATATGAGTGTAGTAAATGTACATATTGATTTTGTGTAATACGAGATTCAAATTAACAGTTCATACCCTATCATCTGCTACAAGTTACCCATTACTGAATAATACACATTTCGACTAACTACAAAACAGTTATCTGGCTTTACATTTGAATCTGGGCTTGTCGTTCACTGTTGGTCATCATGCTTTCTTTACACAGAAAAATACTTGATGCATGAGGTTTAAGGCATTGTGCCTTGGTGCAGAGCTATGGGATTTACGCTGCGCTGGTTCGAGTACCCATACATGCATACTCTGCCCAAGAGCAGGCCCTTCACTATAAACTCAACATTCTTTCCTTAACTCAGCTTTCCTTTTTGCATCCGCATACAAACAATTTATTTTAATACCATCATCTGATATATTTTTCTGCCTCTAACGTTCTTTCCGTTGATCATTCCTTCTAGGGCATCCGTCAGCAGGCAGTTTCTTCTTAGCCAGTGGCCAATTGGTCAATCCAACTTCTTTTCCTCTTCTTTATGAGTACCAGCATTGTTCTTCCTTCACCCACTCTGTCCAGCATATCTTTATTTTTTATTTTGTCTGTCAATTTTATATGCTCCATCCTTCTCCATATCCACATCTCAAAAGCTTCCAGTCGCTTTTCCTCATTCCGTCGTAATGTCCAAGACTCTGCACTATACAATGCTACGCTCCACACAAAGCACTTCACTAGCCTCTTCCGTAATTATTTTGCCAAAGGTCCGCAGAAAATGCTTTTCTTCTTGTTAAAAGCTTCTTTTGCCATTGCTATCCTCTGCTTTACTTCTTGACCGCAGTTCATGTTACTACTGATAGTACAACCCAAGTATTTGAAGCTCTCCACTTGCTCAATGTCTTCATCTTTAATCCACATGTCTATCTTCCTTGCTTTCCTTCCTATAATCGTGGCCTTCGTCTTATTTATATTTATCTTCGTCCCATATGGAGGAAGACATTTTCTTATGGAAATTCGGTCAGTAAGAAAACAGTGCCCGCCCAGCATCATGAGGAATTTAGTAGACCTACAATAAGTAGCAGCTCCAAGTTGAGAAAAGAAGTTGTAATGGCTGAGGAAATCGAGATGCTGACCACACATCACTTGTATACTGGCTATATGATCATCCGTCTCTGTAAATCAGAGGTGGGAGTTACGTACTTTCGGAGCCCCGGTGCGCTGACGCAAATATTTACGCACTGGCTACAAATAAGAGAAAAAAACAAATCAGTTCAGTACTGTGTCTTTCAAAATGCATATCCTGTAGTAGAAATGTACTGGTGAAATAAAATGCATTATATCCCCCTGACCAGACTTCATGCCGTTTATGTATGCAACTAAAGGATCGGAAACGAAACACAAAGAGAGGCGTGCTCATACTAAATATCTAGACGTTCGAGCCTACTGTAAATGGCACAAGTGGATGTAAGGCCAGCATTTGGTTAGTAGGCTAAAGCCCTTTTAGGCCTGTTGCGCCATTGAGTATAATTATTTTTTAATATTTGATACATGTATTAATACATGGCATGGATCAATAACAAATGGAAAATAATTGCACGGCTTAACTTTTTGGATGTATAAGCATTGAACATAATTTTAAAGTATTGGGAATACAAGGTAAGAAAAATATGTGTAAAGATAGGAACAAATTGATGAGGATTTTAGGGACGATCTAGAGATGTAATAGGTTGTAGGGCTTCCTAAGATAATGATGATTATTAATATTTACTGATTAAGTTAGAGGAAATTACATAACTATTAAATTTGCGAAAATCAGTTTATCTTCTTCTTAATATTCTTTATTTGTAGGATTTTCGTCCTGTTTATTTCCCAAATCACTCCTCGGAGGAAGACGTATTGGATGTGCAGCCACTGTTTATTCATCTCTTGGCTGGTCTTTCTCTTGCTCTTCTCCCGTCCATTGGTCTATCTTCTTTAGCTCTTTTTGGAAGTCTGTTGTCTTCCATTCTATCTATATGATCTTTCAAATATTTTCGTCTGTTTTTAATAAATTTGCTTATTTATTAACATTATTACTTGGAATGTAATGTCCTGGTTTAAAAAATCAGTTTATCATGCCAGCTTATTTAAATGTTCGGATTGCAGTAAAAAAATAACCGTGCATAACCATGTTACTATTGCATACCGGTACTGTAGGTACTATATTTGACACAAATTTAAATTTCTACCGATTTATTTTTCCATTGCTTTATTGAAAACAATATACGCCAATGCATCTTATAGGATACCTACATTCCCAACTTAAGGAATAAGATAACAATGAATATTGCATTAATTTCAGAACCTTAAAATCATATTCTCAGAAATTGATGGTTACATACTTTTCCGAGGGAGTATTTAATTATTATTCTTAACCACATAATTAGTATTTATATTTAACGACGTTCTACAACAGCTCAGAAAGATCGACAAATTTTGTTCAGAGACCTCTTATTTCATGCTTGGATTTTTTTATGCCGTAAATGTAATACACGGAACTCACGCCTTTATTTCCCTTCCGAAGAAACCATACTTATTTATCTTTACGCTTCTTAAAAATCCATCTATTCCAACCGAGTTGACAATAATTATTCCTAGCAATCTAAATGAAACTCGTACCTTATCCTGGAAGGAATTATGTAGAAAAAAAGTTAATCATATCAAATTCCAGACGATTTTCTCCTCTCTCTTGACGAAATTCACTAATGTTTTGTAGACCTTTCCGACACATATTTCGTCCCGGAATAATTTTTTTCCAGTCAGTCCAATAGTAGTCCGCCGCTGAGATCGAGGGGTAACATCGTTACCACATAAGCAGTGGGCCTGGGTTCGATCCCCGGCAGAAAGAAATTTCTGGGTAAGTTTTTTTTTGAGTTTTTTTCCCATTTGGAAGACAAATCTCAGGAAACTTTAAATATAGTTCCTTAACATCATCTGGCCCCACAATCATCCAAATCATATTCGCCTTGTTTGGTATAAATGTTTGAATGAATGGCGTGTCTTGTCTTAAATGTTCGTGTTGTCTCAGAGGTGGCCCTGGCATTGAGCTGATCACTCATCCGGGAGGTCCTCCATGTCCTTGTGAGATCAAAAAAGTAAGTGCATACTCCACAGTTTCAAATCCCTGACGACAGGCCCTGTCACTCTAAAGTCCCTATGGCATGGGGCACGTAAAAGTGCCTACATGGGAGAACTTAAACTAAGATAAAAAGAGAGAGAGACCAATAGTAATTACCCGCTACTGACAAAGGAAATATGATGTAATTAAGATCCTTCACATGAGGATTAGATCACCAATAACAACATAGTGTTGCAATATGACAGTAAGTTGTGAAATGATCTATAGATCTACTACAAATTGAGGAAAGAGGTCACACAAGTGAATGTTTATTTTACCTTGGGATGACCTTGGATTGTGTCACAGTCAGAATATTTACTCTACTAATACAATTATCAGTTAAATTGTGACAGAAAGCAAAGTTGCATAAGCAACACGTGCCACACGAGATAACTTACTTCCTAGTGACGTGTCATATATTTCGGTTTTAAATTATGGTTCGCGAGCCACCCTCTATAGTAGGGGACCATGTTAAGATAAAGTGATCTCTCTTCAGGTCTTAGAGTAGTAGGAGGTTACTACAGGGTTTTTCACCTCTAGAAAATATAATTTCTCTTATGGAGCAATCCTTGCCAGCAAACGTTTCCTTTCATGTGAGATTGATTTATTAATTAATTCATTTGAAATAAATAATTTAGTTAAATAGTTTCAGCTACAACTTTGCCAAGAAGGTTGGTGCCCGATTTACGAAAAAAGAAAATGGAATGTATAATTATCAACAGTAATCTAACAAGAGATTGTGTTTTGTCGCGAGTAAATTTGTCTAATGAAAAATTAAATCTCGCGTTGGATTTGGAGTGACTATTTGGCGAATAATGCAACATCAGAAGCTAAAAATAATTATCCATTCATCCATCCATAGTAATTCTGCCCGAAGGCAGGTCCTTCACTGCAATCATAGCATTTTCATGCTATGCTTTGCAGCTTTACTAGGGAATTGTAGGTGTGGTCGCTTCCCGTTGCTTTCCACACCGGTGAAGGATGATGATGATAATGATAAGGATGATGGCCATATGATTTCGGGGACCGTTTGGGCCTTAAAGTTTTCCTGACATTTGTCCTATAGGTGAGGAAAAACCCCGATAAAAACCTCACCCAGAAAAACTAACCCCGACCGGGGATCGAACACGGGCCCGCTGCATGATAAGGCAGCACGCTACCTCGAGACCACAGCAGTGGAACAAATAATTATAATGTTTAATATTTACCAAACGTGAGGTTATGTATTCCGATCTTACTTCCGGGCGATTTCTAAGCCGGCTGTATAGTTATAAATAGCATATCTTTACTGTTAAATCTCTTGGGCTTGGGAAAAATCAATAACAGAGATTGTATGAGAAATAACTATTAACAATAATGCAGATTCATTATACAACATTTAATATTTTTTAGAACAACAGAACTAACCTTTCTTTTTTTTCTGGTAATTTTTGAAGTTGTTTTCTTTTGCCATTTCTTGCTGTACCATATCTATCGTACACTGCTGAATCTATATCCTTGTCAAATAAGTTATTTGAGGTGATATCTCTCATTACGAATTTCAATTTCAAAAGTTGTGTTGGCAACACTGACAGGAAAAGCTAATTTTATCAACAGGAAGAGGCAATTTTATCGGTCTATGAGATAGTCACCAAGTATTTTATAAAACCAGGGAGTGAGCTCAATTACCGGAACAGCGGCTAGCGGAGATAATTATACTACTTCCATCTCTGTCACTCAGTCTGCGGCGTCAAGTGGCAACAGCGTTCCCATAAGAGGAATACTATTTTCTAGACATGAAAACCACTATAAGGCTTCATCTTTGCAGATAATCAACAAGAGATGTCTCCTGGGTTGAGACGTAGGGTTACCAGTTGTCCCGTATATCCCGGGGTTTCACATATTTTAACCTTTTTTTTTTTTGTCTCCCGTATTTAAGAACATCTCTCCAGTATTTAAATTTTTTATATAACAGGTTTTAAATGTATACATCTTCCTGTGCCCAATATTAAGTTTTGATTCTCTTCCTCCGTTCATCTCTATCCATTCAGTCACTCTCCTGCAGTCCCCTGCCCTTCATCAAATTCATTATTTCCTCGAACAATGTCTTCTTAGGTCTCCATCTTATTTTCCTCTGATTTGGTATCCACTCCAAATTCCTAATTTCTTCACGTGTCCAAACTATTTTTTTTTTGCCACAAAATGTATAATTGTTTCGTTAAAGTTCATTTTTTCTCGAATAATATTGTTTCTGACCCTGTCTAATTTATAGCATCATGCAGATCTTCTTAAAAATCAGTATATTGCAATTTTAACCTTAATTTAGAATTTATGGTCCACGTTTCTGCTCCATTGGTCATTAGACTTCTTACTATTGATTTTATTCTTCTTTTTCTTCACTTCACGGGCTAGGCAAAATGCCTGTTCCGCCTCACAGTTGTTCTGTTCATCTTTTCACTGACCTTCCTACTTTTCTTGAAACTCTTTGCTTGTAATTAAATTCTCAAAACAGCCGAGGAACTATTGATTTTTTTATATGGATTTTAGTTTCTTTGAATATCTGTTTATACCACAAAATTCCTTTCAACATTGCTATTGCAGATCGACCTTTTATTGTTATTTTTATTTCCAAATTACTGTTTCCATCTTCATTTATTTTAACTTCCAAATATCTCCCTTATTTCATTTTAATATAATATTGTGTGGTTGAAGTGATGATTTTTTTTTATTTTTAACGATTCAACTTCGATTCTCGAAATATTCTGAGAGACAGATCGAACTGTACATTGGCATCATAGCTTGTTCGAAGCAGTAATCAATCTACTGCGCAGCGCAGCGTCACTACCAACATTAAATTATTTTTACAAGCATATACTCAAATGTGCATGTATATAAGTTTATGTTGGTATACGTGAGAATAAAAATTCTATTGGACTCATCAAAGCTAAAAATTGAAATAGTATAGAAAAGTCGATAATGTAGTGTTAGGCCTATATCCTAAATTGTATAACGTGTCGGAAATTTTCAGAAAGTCCCTTACGGTATTTTCAATTAGGAAACCTAGCAACCCTTGTTGAACGTGCTGCATGACGGCAGCCCTTTTCTCCAGAATAAAGGTATGGTTCTCTTTTCGATTAGAGACTGAGTCGAAACCAGGACCACTGTGCCACCAGAAGATTTAGGTCAGATTAAAAATTTCGACCTTGACAACTTGTTTTCTATCAAATTACTTTCTTTTTCTCCGCGGATTTCAGATTTCTACCTATAAATGCTGTTGTGGGAGTGCATTGACCCCTGTTCGTGAACTGGTATCTTAGATACTTGCTGTTCGATTTATTAAAAAATATTAACTGTCATCAACTCTTTCAAATGTGAATAAGCAACAAAGAGTAGTCAAAGAAGAACAAGGCAGAGGAGAAGGAGGATTATATTCTTCTCTATGAATTTACAGTGAAACCTGTCTTAGCCGGAATCTTTATAAGAAGGAAACCTGCAGAGACGGAAAAAATCTCCAGAACGGTACGATTTTATATGTAAAATCGCCCTGTATAAGCCGGAAACCTTCACAATGCGGAAACGGAATGGTTTTTAAAGTACCAATAGTTAATTCTTACCTCAGTAAGACGAAAATTATTCCTAAGCACGTTCTAATTACAATATTAATAACCACACGTGAAAATTCTGCATATGACGCTACTTGCATTATATCGTTTTACCTTCTTGTGTTGCTATTGTATTGCGGGGATACTCTTACTTATGTGTGTGAGCGGGGAAATCCCTCGCTTTTCCTTGTCTGCTTAAGTAACCTGCGAGGGAGTTGGGAAACTCTTCAGTCCTCCTGTAGTTGAGTTCCTTCTCGTTTTTGTGTAATAAAGTTGTTTTGTATTCCGTGCAAACTGTGCTGTGTTACATACACTGTTTTGTCTGTATTTCAGTTCAATACGTTAGTTCTTTAAAGCGTGCATGTAAAACCCTTACACTGCGTGAGAAAATTCAAGCTTGTAATTTGGGAATCCTTTATAAGAAGGAAAACTTGCCAAGACGGAAGTATATTTAAGAAACCGTCGTGTTACTTCATATACAGGTTTTATTGTATTTTTACTAGTTATTTTATGGCCAAAAATATATACAAATGGTCACCCCCTGGAAGAAATAAACATGGCACACCAAGATGGAAATGGAAAATTTATGTCAGAACTATAATGGATGATAGGAATTTGGAAGAAGATTGGAATGATAGAAATAAATGGAAACTTAGACGGCAAACGTATAAGTGGGGGAAAGCCGAAGAAGACGTTATTTTATTGTTTTAGCAACACTATACATTATTCCATGGGTCCGGAGAGTTTTCTTGCAGTGAACAAAAGATCTTACGGATGGATTATGGTTCCGGAGGATATGAAAAGGTCTTCAGGAGTGAACCAAGCCTTTTAATATGACTTTTTAGAGAGATTAAAGAGCTTCCACAATAAACCGGGAGTCTAAAAAGACCTAAGACTTAGGGCTAATTCTGATTTTCAAAGGGATTGATTCCAAGATCGAATGTTTTACATTTACCTCCTCCACACGGTTCTAAGAATGAGAAGTTCTCAAGAATTTTGACCGATGAAACGGTCGAGGGCCTCGGATGTGGACACAAGGTCATACAACAGCGTGTTTAGCAAATTAAATAACTAGCAGCTGCCAGTCAAGATTCCTTCAAATTCATCAACAGCTTT
This sequence comes from Diploptera punctata, assembly GCA_030220185.1. Classification (NCBI taxonomy): domain Eukaryota; kingdom Metazoa; phylum Arthropoda; class Insecta; order Blattodea; family Blaberidae; genus Diploptera; species Diploptera punctata. The sequence goes on from JASPKZ010006057.1 coordinate 831,131, forward strand.
GCAAATGTTAGAAGCTGCTGACCTTACCCGACCAGCATTTATGCGGTTATGTCATATCTTTCTGTTCTTCACCTGCGAAATAATGAAGTTCATTCCCACACGCGAACATTTCTTAAGCATTCAGGTAAATGTACGACAATTCATAAAGCAGAGCCTTTGTTCTTTAAGCGCTTATCCACATCCGAGAAAACTTCCACTATATCTATAAGATAAAAGTTAAAAATTAAAATGTACCTGTTGGCAGGTACCATCGTCCTCAACTTTGTTAAAATGATGTATATAAAACTTAACAAAGTTGAGGACGACGGCACCTGCCAACTGGTACATTTTAATTTTTAACTTTTATGTTACTATTCACCTCAACGGAATTTGATATGAATTTTATTAGTATTGATTCCATTATATCTAACTCACAGGTACCCGTAGATTCATGGCCGTGCGGATATAAACTTTCCACACATTCTTATCCTGATCTAATGCCTTCCCATTACCCCCTGTATAATCTACTTCCCTCAAATCATGATCAATGTTACTTTCCCACCTCATTCTAGGTCTACCAACTGGGCGTTTCTACTCTCGTTTTCCTACAAATCGCTTCCATGTCCCTCTTATTTGGCAGGGATTCCTTGAAGTAGTCCCCGCCCGGAGAACTGAATGGGGGACTATTGTATATCCGTATGTTTACACAAGTGGAACCCATGTCCGCATTTCTTGGCGGTAAAGATCGTCATTTTTTCGACCAAGGTACTTTTTTCGTCCTTCAGCTGTCCGACATGGGTAACCCTTCGACAGCAATGCTACCGCCGATATAGTTCTTGGGGTTATTTAAGCATGCAAGCCATTCCACTGCGACAACGTAAAGATACCATGGAGGAAAACTTTCACTATACAATAGTTAAATAATATATACTCAAATTCTAGAAGAATGCCACGTTCAAAGGACTAGATAAATTAAACCTTGCTATCAGAACACTGTAATGATTAATGGATATGAAATTTAGAAGAACTCTGAGATGATATTTGAAACCTGGAAGTTTTCAGTAATACATACCTAGATCGAGCTGACTTTTAAATAGATTTAAACTGATGAGGAGAATCTAATGGATTAGAGATGTAGGAGGGAGGGCTCTGTAATGATTTTCACAATTGACCAACTGAAGGATTTACGAAATGATTCCAAAACTAAAGAGATTGTAGAGGAACTTTGTAATGAACTTGAATGATGGTTTTCAGAAATTGAAGAATTATGAAAATGAACTCCAAGAGTAAAGAAGCTGTGTAATTGATTTAAACTCTGGATGGACGTTGTAAAGAACTTTAAAAATAGGGATTTTTTTCCAGGTATAAATGAATTCTGAAATGGACTCTAAAACTAAAGAAATTGTGAAAAGTATATGAACTTTGAAGGGAATCTACGGGTATAATGAACTCGAAATGTAGAGACATTAAGACGATTTTCAAAACTAAAAGGATTCTGAAATTGAATCCAAAACAAAGAGAATCGATTAACATTGTTAGATCTAAAATGAACACCAAAACTGAAATAATTATGTAACATATTTTAACTCTGAAAAGACTCTGTAATGGTTTTCAGAAGTGAGATAATTCTGAAATCGAATCCAAAAGAAAGGGACTCAGTAACAGTTTTTAAACCTGAAGGAATTCTGATATTAAATGCAAAACAAATGGACTCGTGAATATTTTTTTAGGCCTGAATGGATTCTAAAATGGGCTTCAGAACTGAAGAGATAATATCTGAAGTCAGCATGAAATCTGCAATCGAATCGAAACGTACGGAAAGTCTTAAAAGCTGTATGTATTCTGCAGTTGATTCCAATACTACAGAAAATTTGTAATGGATTTTAACTATAGAGGTATATGTAAAGAACTCCATATAGAGAGATACTTTTGCAATGATTTTCAGACCTTAAAGGAATTCTGAAATATACTCATAATCTGAAAAGATGCATAATTATTCCATAACTGAATATATATATATATATATATATATATATATATATATATATATATATATAAAGTCAGTGTCTGTGGGTCTCTCTGTCTGTCCCTTATGGACTCAAAAACTACTTGACCGATTTGAATGCTTTTTTACCATCATTTAGAGAATTTATTAGGGACACATAACGTATAGCCTATTATAACATATTTCCATACGTACTATAGGGCAGGAACTAAAAAAAGTAAGAGTGCATCGGTGCACTAAAAAAGTTGCTTTTTGGACGCATAAATGACTTGCGCTGCCTAAACCTTAACAAATACACCAAATAAATGTACGCAGAATTGAATATCTCAAAGAAGTCCGCGACATCATATGGCTATCTTTTACGGATAACTCACAATAACCATTTTTTGTCTCTCGGCTCATTGGGCAAAGAAGATCGGGAAAAGTAGATTCCCGGGCAAAAGTGCATCGGTGCACTAAAAAAAAGTTGCTTTTTGGACTCTTAAATGGCTTGCGCTGCCTAAACCATAACAAATACACCAAATTAATGTGCACAGAATTGAATATCTCAAAAAACGTCCGCGACAGCATATGCCTATCTTTTACGGATAACTCATAATAACCATTTTTTTTTCGGCTCATTGATGCTAAGAAGATCGAGATAAATAGATTCCCGGGCAACGCCGCGTAATTAGCACGGAGTATCTAAAAACAATTATCATATAAATTTATAATTATTTTTCTTTTTACTCATTCAACTAAACAAAAAACCACATTTAATTTACTTAGATGTAGCAGCGTGCGCCGGGTATTACCTAGTGGATAATAAAACTGTAGGGATCTTGCATTGAACTTCAAGACGGATTCTACAGTGGACTATGAAAAGCGCTTCTTGTTTGAAATCCACATACGTGATGATTACAATATCGCTAATACCTTAGAGCACTTCCATCAGTTCATATAGTCGAGAATGGACTTCTATAGTAACAAATCTCGTTAGACTGTTATAGGTGAACTGTACAACTGTAGTGCACAGAGCATGATAACATGATGGGATAAAGCATTTCATTACTACCAGCGAGAAATGCACTAGAACGGAAAGAAACCTGTATGTTCCCATACGGAGGAAGGAATATAATGAGAGTTTCACACGTGAATGATGAGGGTTGTTGCAAGGTCGTCTGCTCAAGTTATTGTGACACGAATTCTCTATCAACATGTTTTCATTAGCCTCTTACTTTAACAAAAACATGGGCATGAATATAAGTCCAATGAGTCAATATATTTTATGACTATTTAACTCGTGCCCCAAATGGGAGTCAATGACCAATCACGTTTCAATTATTTCTGTTTTACAACCAATCAGAGTCGTGTTTCACGAAATATTTATCAGTGTTATATTTACCATATTAAAGAAAGCTCCTCCTTTTTAATATTCTGAACAGGTCTGACCATTATTTTGCAGTGACTGAGCCCATGAGAAATACGGCTACCAGCTTGTATATATAGTGCATAGTTGTCAACACATAGCGCTTGCAGGAGTTAATGTAAAAACATTTGTAGCAATTTATTATACCACCAAAAAAAGAAACCACTGTTTGCACTTTCTTAAATGTATTTTTTCCCAGGTAATAATCCAGAAAAATATAATTGTCATATTTACATCATATGACATCAGAAATGAATTAATATACAGTTTGGTGTGTTTCATTTTTTCTCCACTAGAGACCATTCTTACAATATTGCGTTCCTTTGGCAATAAATAGTATGATCTGGTTTCAATGATATACAAAAGAAGCAGATGAAGCGTACCTATCGTTTCTCATTTGTTTACAAACATCGCCGTTTACATTAAATATATAAATATTTTAAAATAACTATAGTTAAATAATGATTTGTGAGTAAACAGCTTAATTTTATTCGTTAAATAGTCCTAACAAATGCCACTCTTGATTTCCAAATTCTCTAGATAAATTGGATATCATTCGTGGCATTACTTATGATAATCCATTATCACTATTAGAATCATTAAAAATGACCTTCTACAGTAAAATATGACTGTACACAAGAATACTTTTAGGATACAACCAAATAGTTCAGATGAGATAAAACAGCTCAGATGTAATACCGTCTATAAATAATAATGAAATAAAATCTGATCTTGTAACCAGACGACATTATTTCCTTCCTTATTTTTAGGCTGAGGGATTGTTATTTAATTGTGACACCAATGATTAGAGTTGTGAAAGAACGTCATTACAAGTTCATTACTATTCTTACTGCCATTGCTGTTGCTGTGCTACTACTATTAAAGACTATCCGCTCTTAAAGTGATTCTCATCTAAACAAAACCATATAACATGTTCGCTTTTCATTGATAATACTGGTCAACATGATTTTTGTCTCATGAGTACCAATAATTGTACTTAATGCAGTTTTTTTATCATGTTTTCAAATATGTATTCGGAATTTCTCCATTACCCACAGTTTTTTTATTTCAATTTCAATTAATGGATTTAAATAATTATTTTTAATAAACGTTTTTTTCGTCCATTTGTCCATTGTGAAATAAAACCAAAAGAGCTAACTCATACGGTTTCAGCTATGGAAAAGAGATAACAAGGCAAATGGAATCCTAATATGCTGGCCGATTATTGTTGGACCATCAAGAGGGATGCTCCAAAGGCGAAATATAGCAGAAAATCGTCATTTCTTACTTTCTAGGTGAATCCGAATGTTCGAATATTATTACGAATGTAGAAAATATTAAAGTGTTCGAAATTATAAATTCCCATCTCTCGGAAACCTTAGGTGATGGAGAAAAACCGATATCATATTTGAATTCAGGAGAAAAAAGTACTATCAGAATAACATATTTTTCTTTCTGAGACAAGAAAAGTTTATTTTTTATTGCTAAGTGTTATGGACAGTGACGTACGATATAGAAGCAATAAGTACGCGAAAAAGTAGTTCCCTTTATTAAATTAAAAATATGCCCTCTGAATATATTTGTCATTCTTCGTGAATGAAAATAATAATATGCAGTGCATAGAACATATTCTAAAATATACCTAATCAATAATTACAACTTAAAATACTTTATTACTTATGGTTTATGCATTTGAGTCATGCTTCAGTCGATTCGATACAACAAAATGGCTAAATGTGTCGGGTCTTCTGTTGCTGTGTCACCATCTAAATTTATAAAAAGCAAGGCTGGTACCACTTTGACTAGTGGTTAAAAAAAGTTATTTTAAATATATTTCTTTCGTTCCGTTAAGCTTCTTCTTAGTCTCTGTAGTTACTGCAACATCAATGTTTCTATTCTTAAATATACTGTCTAGTTATATCTTCAAACCACAGTTAGTCCAAAAGCATTCAAGATTAAAAGTGTATAAAACACTGGCTCTTCCAACTCTTTTGTATGGTAGCGAAGTATGGACGTTGAAACAGAAGGATATACAGAGACTTAGATCTGCTGAAATGAGATACCTTCGGAGGACTGCAGGATACACACTACTAGATCACAAAAAAATGAAGACATCTTAGAAGAATTACACATGGAACCTTTAGAAAACAAAATATCTGATTATAAGTCGAGATGGATGCAACATGTTCATCGAATGGAAGATCGCAGAACACCCAAACAAATGTTAAGATATCAACCTGCAGGAAGAAGAAGACCAGGACGTCCACTCAAAAGACTTTTGGATGGTGTTTCTCTTGAGGCCAAAACAGGTCAACAAATGGCCTAAATTCGTGAATGTACTATGATGATGAAATATATTTCACAAGTTCAGTGAAAAAACATCACCTGCTTTCTTGTGATATACCCCATTCAACGATCACATACTTCTTATATACTTCACACGTTCTCCCTATCAATGTGACAGTAATTGTGGTGCGAATGGCGGAAGGATATAATTGGCGTTTGTTTATGTTAAGATCACTCTAGGAACGGATACTACTACTACCACCAACCCTGTTTTTAAGCGTGAAAGGGAGACAAAATTTTGCTCCGATGCCTCTTATTTCACGATTTTTTTTTTCGTGAATACGTATTTAAATTTGCGTCCATAGTGGGAGGCAATTCAGAAAACTGATTATAACAAAATCGGGATGATACAGTTTGATGATACAGCTATACATCTATCATATACATTCAAAATTTAATTACACCACTCGATAGGTAAAGGATCAAAGAATTCGTTACAATGGGTGTGGACTGTAACGCTTCCCGCGCGGCGGAGGGGAAAGCGCCGTCATTTTAAGATCGTTTCGCTGCGTCTCATAATTTTCGTTTAGTATAAATTTTGACTCGGAGAAGTAACGAAGTTGGTTTGAGTTTCAATCATCAGCTCTCGTCAAGATCTATCGATTGCGTGTATAAAACATCAGTGTGAAATAATTATGGTGTTAAAATAAAAAAATTAAAATAAATAATGCAATGTCGGCCTATGCCCGTCAAAAAGCAAATCAAAATATAGATATCGCATACGGTTCGAAAGGGCTTCTCGAGCAATCCAATGGTACCCATAAAACACCATATGACAGAGTGAAGCGGTGCCGGGAACGTAAAAGAATGAAGCCATCTGAGCGGATCAACGACGGCGCCAGTATATCTGCAGCTGCGCGGCCGAGCTATGCAAGTGGATCTATCACAACGTAGCTACTACAGCCAGGCAAAAGCTCCACAAACGAGTGTCGTCGATTGGGTGGACTACCATATAAGATCCCGCTTGCAGTGGGTTACCCTTACACGATTACAACTAATATTGGCGTTGAGGATACGTATTCACGTAAAAAACACAGTCGTGTCCATGACACAGCTACACTTTTTTTTTCATAAATATATGATGTGGGATCCGTAGCTTAATTTCCTTTCTAAAGGAAGCTTTACTCACGATTTTTTTAATATCCCCAGGTTGTCCTTTTGGACATTTCTGGTGTTCTCTTTTGGCATTGGCGTAATTGTAACCCACTTCTGAGGTTGCGGCGCCTGGAAGGCGGGGTTACGTTGCCCCCGATGATATGATGGGTGATGATAGTGGTGCGCCAGGAGATTCCTTAATCCTAAACTTAATCTAAGATGAATATGAACGATGATGATTGCGATGGCAATATGATGTTCGGGGACCGTTTGGGCCTTAACGTTTCCTGACATTTGTCTTACAGGCGAGGAAAAACCCCGATAAAAACCTCACCCAGGAAACTGTCAAGACCGGGATCGAACCCGGGCCCGCTACGTGACAAGGAGATCACAGCGGTGGACACTTACGCTTTTTACACCCTTAAATATTCAAAGATCCTAGGTAAGTTTGAATCCGCGACTCTCGGTACCAGGGCAGAATACGAAAACCACTAATCTATCGAGACCGATAGTTTATTATTATTATTATTATTATTATTATTATTATTATTATATCAGGTTTCACAATCTTTTGCATCAACTTTCTACGCCCTATTGTTATCCACATTTCTCTGTCGTTCCAATTTCCATTGTCAAAACCTTTTTTCATCATGCTCATTTAAATACCATCAATCCACTTTAGTTTTGACCTTCTTCTACCTGATTTTACCCATTCTAGTACGTAGTTTTCTTGAGAAACTGTCTTCTGTTACTCTTCTTACAATTAGATAGCTATAAAATTATATTTTTTATGAAAACTCAATTGAACATTTATATTTTTATTAATTACACTGTTTCTTATTTTATCTCTTATAGAAATTCCACTGGAACGCTTCCAAAAATCAAATTCTGCAGAATTTAATTTACGTATTGTTCTTTATTTTAATTCACATGTTTCTACATCATTATGTCATTGTACTCCTTATGGTTGTATTTAAACATTTCGATTTTGTTTTAGAAGTTATATTCTGATCCCATAAAACACCATTTACTTTTCATGTATATTTACCCTTATTTATTGCTTTATTATTATTATTATTATTATTATTATTTTATTATTATTATTATTATTATTAAATGTCATTATTATTCTTCTTGTTCTTCTTCTTCCTCTTATTATTATTATTATTATTATTATTATTATTATTATTATTATTAAATATTTATAGTACAATAAGAGCATCTTCCTTCAACCAATGTTTAAATTCTTACTTTTTCCAATTTTCTATTATCCCATTCCTGTTTAATCCTGTATTCTTAACCTACACTGTACTCATGTGTGTTTCAAAGTCTCTTTTCTACTTCCCAATGGAATCGATTCTAGAACTCTCATTGCTAATAATTTATTTTCCATCTGTTTCACATTTCTTGCTAATTCTATTTTACTTCACAGACGAATTTTCTTTGTTAATTTTTAGTCTGGTTACTTCATTTTTTACTTTTTACCTCTAGAAGAATTCGTACTTGGGATGTAATATTATGTGGAAATATTAAAACATTTTAAAGAAGAACACATTAGAAGGAACATAGTTTAAAGTTTGTAAAATAATGGTAGTTCCAGTGTTGTTATTCGGTTCTGAACTTGGGTATTTATACGAAGGGATAGGACGAAAATTCAGGCATCAGGAATGATGTTTTTTAGATAGCCCATTTGAAGAATTATTCTGTGAAGTAAAGTGATCCCACTACAGGCCTCGGGAGGCCCTTGGGGTAATAGGAGGTTAAGGCTCCCACTTTTTCTTGACAATCGGCACTTGATGTCAGCCGGGTTGTCAGCCCTGCGTGACGGCCGCCTTTACCCCCAGAAGAAGCGTCTGGTACTCATTTCCGTTAGAGGCTGAGTCGACCCCAGAGTCATATTGCCGCCAGTCGGTTTGGGTCAGTTTAAAAATCCTGACCCCACCGGGGCTCGAGCTCTCAACCTTCCGGCTTGTAGCTCAGTGCCTTAACCACTATGCTACGGCGTAATAGACCAAAATTAAACATTGGTGCAATTCTTAACAAGATAGAACAATACAAAAAACTGATGAAGATGTATGAAACTACCAATAAATATGTTAAATATTAAACTGAAAGGAAATAGAAGCGTAGGAAGACCACGTAAACGATATCTAGATGAGGTATATCGAAACGGGAGTATGATCTAAACCTTGAATGTGGAAGAATAAGTCTGGAATTAACTTCCACGTTTCTGCTCCATACGACTCAATGCATAATTTAAACTAATTTTATCACTTTTAAAGTAAGAGAATAAAAACACGAATTCTAATAGTGGCATTGACACAAGGGATCCATGATTCCTAGCACGAGAAGGAAGTAGAATGACTTGACCTAGGCTCTAGTCGACGTCACTTCCAAGAAATTTGTACTCACTTAACAAGAGGGTGAGAAGGCCCCACGACTAGTCTAGACAGGATTGCAAAAAATATCAGAGATTTGATGGCTATTTCTAGGACCCAGCCTCTTTTACCCCAGAAAGTTCCTGATACTCATTTATAGGATACTTACTTGACCTAGAGTTAGTTTGAAAATTTGAGTGGAAAAATCTCCACTCCTTGGCTGCTTGGATTTCGAAATTATTCAAGGTAATAGTATAGTAGTAGTAGTAATCAATAATGACATAATAGAACAGATAGCACACATTAACTGTCTAGGTTCAGATATAACATATAGCTATGCTTGGGATATACATATTAAACCGTTACCAAATTATGTGCGGCACCATAAGAAGAATCCTCCGAAAGACTCGAAGACAAACTCAGCTCAGGTTTTATAAGATTATGGTTGTTCCTGTTTTTTTTTTGTATGGATCTGAATCTTGGGTACAAAAAAATATATTTCACACATTCAAGCCACTGAAATGAATTTTTTAAGATCCGTAAAAGAATGTACATGCATGGATAGATTACACAATAAGTCAATAAGAAATGGAGATGTTTTCAATACTCAATAAATTAGAAGAGCACAAATGCCGATGGAAGGATTATTTAGACAGAAGGAACAATACAAGATTACCCAAAACGCATGGGGGGAAATATATATATATTGGGACGGCCAAGGAAACGATGGACTTGAGACCGGACACTGACCTAATCCTGGAGAGGAAGAAGAAGACAAGGTAACTCCCAAAATTTGTAATCTATGTCAGAAAACTGTTACAAACAGATCGTGCCACTGTAAGGGCGGGTGACATGGGGAATATAAACTTACATATATGGTGAAGGACATGTGGCACGAATGGGGAATGAAAGACGTGCATGGAAGCTTCTTGTAGGAAAACCAGAGGGAAAATGCCCAGTTGGTAGACCAAGAATGAGGTGGGAGAATAACATTAACTATGATTTGAGGGAAGTAGATTATACAGGGAATGATTGGAAAACATTAGCTCAGGATAGGTTCGATAATGCCAGTGAGGTAGTTAGTTATATGCTGAATGAGAGTTTAATCTACAATGGAGAAAAAAATCAGTATATTTTATACTAACGGTAAATCAGTTTATGGTTGCTTTAATATTTTGAGAAGTAAAAATATGCACTCTATTAGAGATTTAATGTAAAAATTTAGTTAAAGATACGGTTTCAATAGCTTGTAAAGGTGAAGAATATATAAAAATGTGTTGACGTCATGAGATGTAACTTGCGGTGGAAATTGCTGGAGGGGTCAACATATATTATGCCCCGCTATGTTTATCAAAACTGAAATAGATGCGGTTTACCAGAAGCCGCGGAGGTGGACGTGCGAAATCAACAGAACGTGGTCTACACCGTTAAAAAACTCTGACGTAATTTTTAAAATAGGTCACTTTGACGAGATTTTTACTCTAATTTCGAATCATGGCTGAAATAAAGATTTAAAAAAAAGTATTGTATATATACTTCTTCTCCGCTTCACAGTTGTTCTGTCCATCCTTTCATTGGCCTTCCTACATTCCTTGAACCTCTTGTCTTATAGTTAAATGCTGCTTTTGGCAATCTTATTACATTCATTCTTTCTACATATCTAAACCATTTATCTCTATATTCTTTGATTTTATCATTCAGTGGATATATATTTAACTCTGTTCTCAAATCTTCATTCTTTATCCGATCCAATCTTGTGCAGCCTTTTGTTCTTCTAAGGAAGTTCATTTCTACGCTTTGTATTCTACTTTGTAATCTTTTGGTCATTACCCAAGTTTCACTCCCATAAAGTAATGCAGGAACTGCATAAAACTTCAATCTATTATCTCTTCTTGTTTTGTTCTTTAATGTTTTATGTATAGTTCCACATATCATTTGAAATTTTGACAGTTTCAAATGTATGTCGATAGTAAAATTACAACCCAAATAATTAAAATTTGTTATTTGTTCCAGAGGTTTGTTGTCTATTATGATTTTTGATCTTATATGTTCATTTGCCCAAAATGTCATTATTTTTGTTTTTCTTTTGATATTTTGAAATTATATTCTTGGCATAACTGATTTAACTGATGTAAAGAGTGCTGAAAATTATTTTAATTTTCTTGAATAATAACCTCATCATCAGCATACATTGAAACGTTTAATATTTTAAAACTGTTCATTCTTATACCTATATTAACATTTCTTTTCCAATTTTGGACGATGTCATTTATATATAAATTAATATACTTCAATATAATTAAATATATGGTCACATGTATATATATAATGGGAATGGACACCTAAAAATTAGGGAAATTTTAGATAAGTGGCACAATTAAAATACGAGGAATAATAACAAACAAGAATGAGGTGCAGAAAAAAAATTAGCATAGGATTAACTCTGAAAACTGATGCTATTATGCATTACAGGGACACTTGTCACCAGCTTCTCTCAAATAAATTTTAAACTAAAAATATATAAAACTGTTATTCTTCCAATTGAGTCCTTGAATATTAAAATGGGCCATGTCCACTTTTCGTTCATTTACAAGTGAGCATATCTACTGATAGCTCAATAGTATATTTATGCTTATAATTGTATTTTTCTATTGTTACTAAGTGCATATTAAAACAAATAAAATATTTATTTATATACTATTTATAATATATGATTTAAAGCAGTATTTATAAGAAAATGCTATGTTCTCGAAATGTGATATAATGGACATGGCCCATTTTAATACTCAATGGCTCAATTACAATATATGGAGCACACGTGATATCCTACTATGATAGAGGAGAAAATGTTACGAGTATCTAAGAATAAAGTGCTTATGAAAATTTTGGACCAAAGAGAGACGAACAGACAAGTGAAATGAGAAAACCACATAACGGTGTGTACACAAACTTTATGGGAAATCAGACATAATAAGAACATTTAAGTCTCGTAGATACAATGCTCCGAACATGTGGCACGAATGAGGAATAAAATAAGGCTGGACATTTTCCTAAGAAAGCCAGAGGAGAAGCCAAGAATGAGGTGGGAGAATAATATTAACCATAGTTTCAGCAGGTAAATTATACAGGAAATGAGGACCAAAGAGAGACAAATAGGTGAATTGAGAAAACCATGTAATGGTGAGTAGGCCTGCACAAACGTTACGAGAAATCATACATAATAAAAACATTTAAGTCTCGTAGATACAATGCGCCGAACATGTGGCACGAATGGGGAATAAAAGAAGGGCATGGAAACTTCCGTTGAAAAGCCAGAGGGAAAGTCAAGTATGATGTGGAAGAATAAATATTAACTATCATTTGAGGGAAGTAAATTTTACGGGAATGGTTGGAAAACACTAAGTCATGATAGGGATTTATGGAGAGTTTATATTCGGGAATGAGTGCCAAAATTACTAAGTTAGATCATTAGTTTCATACCCATAATCGCTAAACATGTTTGGTTTATGAATTCAAATATGTCCTATTTCTACCATGGATTCAATTGCAACATCGGGGAATGAACTCATATGCCTGGAACTTCGTTAGGAATATATTTTGCATGTCCATTCTTTACACGTTCCACATTTAGTAATTGAAGCGATAGGTGAAAGAAAAGCATATTGGTCTAGGTTCGCTTGTAAATTTCGGAGCTTTGATATTAAAATACACCATGTCGATTAATTATGCATCTATTTTAATTATACTCACTATAAATAATTTCAATAATAGATTTCCTCGAAGGTCAATTAATTGAGAGGAATTAAGCAAAGATTTATTTGCTCTACGTTCTCGTAGAACTATTTTTTTTAATCTCTATAGTTAAAAATATTCCAATCCTGGAATCTTGAAACGGATAAGTTTAGCTTTGGTGTAGTGGCAGCATTTTAAAAATCATGTAATGCTGAAAATGTTGGAACAGGTTTCACACTTCCAATATTTGGGCTGTGATATAACTTATGAAGAACAAGATATAAATAAGAAAATGCACAAATTTCAACATATTTGTGCAACAATCAGACGAACACTGAGAAAAAAGTAAGAAAGGATACGCAGCATAAGATTTTACTCAACGATGGCACTACCAGTGCCGATGTAAGGAAGTGAGGCCTGGGTCCTGAAGGAAAAAGAAAAAAGTAAAATTCAGGCAGCGGAAATGAGCTTCCTACGGGCTGTGAAAGGTTGTACAAGAGAAGAACCTATTAGAAATGAGAATGTGAGAGGAACTAAAAGTACAACCATTTCTTCAACAAATAGAAGAACACAGAAACAATTGGATAGAACATGTGAAAAGAATGGCAAAGGATAGGATACCAAAGATGGCACTGATGTAGGCCTATAATGCTGGAGGACGGAGATCGGTAGGAAGACCAAGAAAGCGCTGGGCTGAACATGATTATGTGAGATCGGAACAGGCAAAGACCTAATCCATGAAGGACGATGATGTTGATGGTGCTGGAAATGTTAATTGCTGCACATTATTGAGGTGCACATTTTCTGTATACTGATGCGAGTATTGAATGAACATAATGTGAACAGTACAGAAATATCCATGGAAGAAGAAGAAAAAAATCTTCCATATAAATGAATCGAAATGAGAAAAAAAAATGGCAAGCCAAATAGGCCATTCCTACACTATGTAGTTTTACGGGAAGTGTAAAAAAATCGACTGGGTTTTATGCTATATTCGGTGGATTTTTGTATCCAGTGCTTTTTTTTTTTTAATTCGGTGTTGGCAACTGACAGTATGCGCCATAGAGAACGAGGTATGCACTACATAGACCTATATACTGAAAATGCAAATAGATTATTCAGAAGGTAGTGTTCTTGAGTTTTAATCTAAACCTGAGACTCTTGAGGTAGGAATGCAATGACGTCAGCAGGGGTTCTTGTGATAAGTCCGTTCACTCAGCACTTTTATATTACATTCCACATAAAGTAGATTCTAGTTCCTTTCATTATTTCAGATATAAAACAACTGAAGTATCAAATACTATATGCTTTCTAATTTAAGAACATCCTAACCTAGTTATAAAATCGTCAGTATGGGATATATTCCATTTGCCCTTTTTATTAGTATTCGATAAATCCATCGCCAAAATAATATCAGATTATTAACTCTAGTCGGCCGCGGTAGTTTAATGGTTATGTTTCTTGCCTTTATTCCCATGCGGGTTCAAACCCGGCCGGGGTCGTTGGGATTTTAGAAAGGAAAAATCCAAGGGATAAGTCCTCCGGGAGGGACTTTAAACTCTGGATCCCGAGTCTAAAGATTTTCGGGCTCGGAAAAGAACCTCAAGATTGAAAAAAAAGGTATCTGAGCAAAATTTAATCTACCTTCATCCAACAAAGTAATTATTGTTGTTTCCTACTAGATGCAGCTGTATGTCACTCGCTGACATCTATAGGGAAATTAGCATAACTGAATTAGTCTGGTTAAGAAACTTCGCACTGGGGGAGCATCCATGTCCCGAAGCGGGAGGAACGGGGATCAGTAATATTAACTGTAGAGAATAGACCATGCAGCTCGAATTAGCGACAATAATATTGCTTATATAGTCTTTACTGGAAAACCCTCGGGTAAAAGTCTATAAGGAAGATTTAGGCAAAGGTAAGGTGATCCTACTATACCCCTTAGGAACCCTTTGGGGTGATAGGAGGTTAAAATTTCTAATTTTATAGATAATCGGCACGAGATGTTAGGGGGTTGTCAGCCTTACGTTACAGCCGCATTTTTAAAAACATACGTCCGGTACTCATTTCCGTTAGAGGCTGTATATATTCCAAGGTCATGGTGCCGCTACAGGGTTTAGGCCAGTTTAAAACCCTGATTACATTGGGAGTCGAACCTGCCACCTTCCGGCTGGTAGTTTATTGTCTTCACCAATAATTCTACTAGCGTGCCCCGGTCCCCTAGCCATAAGTGAGGGGCAATATTCGGATGGAGCTTAGTACGGAGCTGGATATCGATAGTATAAACTGAATTAAATCAATTGAAGATAGTGATCAGTAGAGTGCCATAGTGAATCCGGCTAGAACCTGTATCCATAACATTAGTTAGTTGAGAAATCCAGACTCATTTATGCGTATTCTCTGCAAGATTCAACCATTTCGCAAAATGATACCTCCAAGCGCCCTCATATCAAACCTAACCATTTCACGCTGAATATAGGCCTACTTATAAAATAACGTGATTACTTTTTTCGATAACTTGCTTATTTAAAATATTTTAATATTGGGATTCTGTGGTTTTGTGGCTTCCGGATCGATATTAAGTTTAAATCTGTTAGGGGTCAATGGATTTTTACAGAGCGTAAAAGTTCTAACTAGGCTATGGCTTCCTTAGGAAGGGGAAATGTGGATCTTGTATCTGTATATCAGTCAAAATTATCACTTATCAGTAATCACAACGCCGAAGGACTTAACTGCATATCTATATAAAAAAAAAAAAACTATCTATATATATAGCCATATGGCCATCATCATCATCATCATCATTATCATCATCATCCTTCACCGGGGTGGAAAAAAGAAACGCCGGAAGCTACCACCCCTACAATTCCCTAGTAAGATTGCAAAGCATAGTATGAAAATGACTTATGCTTGCAGGGAAAGACCCCGTGTAGCCATCGGCCAACACAGAATTACTATGGATGGATGGATGGATGGATATATAATAACAATACATTGAACTCGTGTCCAACTCAGATCGGGTCGAGGGATGAGATGAGTCCCTGTATATAGAGGTATGTGAATGACGAGGGTGCCGGCCGACGCACCATCACGGAGGCAGATGAATGAAATGAAACAAAATGGATGAGTATGGAGAAATGGCGGAATTAAATTGTGGCAGGGGAAAACGGGAGAAACACTGAGAAAAACCTGCCTAAGCTCCGTTTCGCCCACCATGAAACTCACATGGAGTGACCGAGACTCCATCTCAATGCATCAAAGGTGAGAGGAGAGCGTCTAACCGCTTGCGCATCGGAGCCGCATATATACATATATATATATATATATATATATATATATAATATATATATAGGCCTATATATAACATTTAATATCTCACTGGCTCTATCGAACCCATAGGTCCATGGCCGCGCGGACATAACCCCTTCATACACCCCTATCCTCAACTAATGTTTTCCAATCGTTCTCTGTACAATTACTTTCCTCAAATCATGGATAATGTTATTCTCCCACCTCATTCTTTGTCTACCAACTGGACCTTTTCCCTCTGGTTCTCCTACAAGAAGCTTCAATGCCCCTCTTTCATTCCCCATTCATGCCACATGCCCTACCCATCGCATTCTACGAGACTTAACTGTTCTTGTTATAAGTTATATGGTTACAGGCTTAATAATTGACTATATAAATTTTTTGTATCTCAAATTGTATTACTTTTTTTGTCTTTAGACGGTGCCCGAGCACGCGTTATACTGCCCATTCAGGTACATTTAAAATGTATGTTTTACAGTATGTACTTACACCATGAGTAAATGCTTAATCCGATGTTTTCATTGTTTCGTGATATTTGTTTTTAGGTCTTTACCAAAAAAAATAAAATGTTAAGCTACCTGCGTCCCATTTTTGAGGAAAGGCTCATATTTACGAAGATTCCTAACTTATGGTACAGATGCAGTTATTTCTCAATTTCTTCGCCCCCACCACGTCCTGATGAGTACTCTAAAGCGATTTATAAATACTCCACATCGCATTTCATTACTTCCTCTGCTAAACGTACTTTTTGATATTTTTAAGAAGTTATTTTTAAATCAATTTATATTTGAATCGCATCATGCAAAAAAGGCTTCACTTGATTTTTTTTTTAATTTGAGATAACTCTGCATAGGTAGGCCTACATTAAGTTAACTTGTCCATCAATCGAGACAAAAGAACTTCAATCCTTATGATTTTTAATGGTAGATGCAAAAGAATATATTTTACAAAGATCTCTAAAAATATATCAAATCCAGTTTATAAAACATATATTTGAACACAATTATATAAAACATGAATCATCGATTCTGAATACAGTTCATGGGGTCCCGGGTTCGATTCTAGGTAAGAGGTAAGAAGTTTCCCTTAAAGGTAAATTATTCTTGTGGTTGCTCATGGTCTGGACTTTCGGTTAAGTTTAGGTTAAGGCCTCTCCTGGCGCTTCATTATTATTTCCGGGAGCAACGTAACTCCGTCTTCCAGGTGCCCCAACCTAAGAAATGGGTTACAATTCCGCCAATGCCAGGAGGAAATGTCATAAAAGACAACTTGGAATTAGACATATAACATGAAATATTTCTCATTGTCAATCGGTGTGGTCACGGATACGTCGATGCTTCGGATGCAACGGGTCAGATTTGATTTTCAATCGGGTCAAACTTCCTGAGTGAAGGTTTTACCTCAACTCTACAAAAAAAAACTTAAAAATCTAAATAGTCACCAAACATCATGGGGCCATTATGACTACCCTATAATTTTCGCCTTGTTTAGGTCCTACACGTCCTTGCGAAGTCAAAAAGTATGTATGTTGATCCAGAGTTAAAAATGTATCTTCCTTATAAGGCACGAAAAGATTCCACCTAAGGGAGAATTGAACCAAGGAAGAGAGAGAGAGAGAGAGAGAGAGAGAGAGAGAGAGAGAGAGAGAGATACTTTTTCAGCATAATTATATTTTTATTTGTTTAAATTTTATTTATTTTTTACACGCTTTATATTAGCTTGACCTGTATCTGTCTATGTAACGGAATCTTTCAACACGATTTTCACCCACTTAAAAACATTGGATCGACATGAAACTTTGTATACTTGTAAAGGACCAATGACAATACAATAATTTAATTTTTTCCCCCAAGACCTGGCCAGGATCATCAGGACATCAAAAAAATAAAGACCGGTATAATAGGTTGCGGACTTATCGACTTTTTAGTCCATCGTTGTAAGAACTTAATATTATATTCTCTGGTAGCTCAGTTGGTAGAGCGATGGACTGTAGTGGTATATAATTTCAGTAATCCATAGGTCGCTGGTTCAAATCCGGCCCGGAGGATTTTTTTAGAACTAAAAATATCGTAAGCAATTAAATTTTCATGGGATTCCGGTTTATGGCAATCAATTAAACTAAAAATTTAAAAAAGTAATAGTTTAAAAAAACTAAAACAACACGCTTTATTAGAAAACCGAACTAAAAAAGGAAAAGATGGAAAGAGCAGCAATTTGGAGCCGGAACAGGCCAGTAAATAAGCCTAAACCATGAAGAAGAAGAAGAAGAAGAATTTCCAAGACGCGTGGGGTGCTTTTTATGGTTTTTACGTTTTCTTCTTAGAGACTTTACTTTTACCAATATCTCTTTATTATCAAATATATTAATTGATAAAGAGCACCCCACGCTTTTGATGGTACAATGACTTTTTTTAGATAACTCTAGTTTTATTCTAGATGTGTTGGAGATCATTTTTTGTTGACCACTTTAATTTTATCCCAAGCGTGTTGGAAATTAAAATTATTTTTCATTTTTTAGATCGTTTTTCTAATACAGCGTGTTGTTTTAGTTTTTTTGAAACTATTATTTATTATTTATCACGTTTCATAATGATTTACATCATCTTTCTGCACTCAATTATTATCTTCTCCACATCTCTCTGTCATTCTATCTTAATTGTCTAATCCTTTTTCCCTTGCTTAAAACGCCATCAATTCAAGTTTTACTTTTTATTTTTGTCATATTATTCTTTCTTAGCTGTACAATATATAGTGGGAGTTAGCTTCCTTCACAAACCTCTCCCTTCATTCACCTCTCTACACGATTTCCTTTTCCCATTCCCATTCCCAAACATGTATTTTATCACAGTCACTCTCTAATTTTTATAGCCATATTTTCTTTGGTTTATTCTTTTTTTTTTTTTACTTTCAAGCATTACTCTAGATATTTTTGGGCAGTCTATTTTCAATGTCCTAGCCAACTCAATCTAACAAGGGAACTGTCAACCATTACATGCCGAAACCAACCTTGAAATTTCTTCCAGAGAACTATTGTGATATACCAAGACCGTGTCCAAAAATTATCTGGCGTTTATAACTGCAAGACACAGAAATCGAAACCATGATTCAGCAATGGCAACCCATTGTAGGAGCAGATGAAATCCCTGCATGAGTAAGAACGGAGTGGAGTGAGACGAGACACGGCGCGAAAAGCACGTAGTGAGGGTTATTCAATCTACCAATTCAGAAGTTGTATTAGTTTTCTATAGCTTAAATGAGAGATTTTGGGTTTGATTTTATTGCCTTGCAATTAAAAATGCAGATAACTTTTTGGACACGGCCTTTATATACAATGCTTCTCTGGAATAAACTTCAAGATAGGTTTCGGCATGCAATGGTTGACAGTTCCCGTTACAAATATTACAGTATCCCATCTTTTACAAATATGTCCTATTTCTTATTTATTGTTTTCTCCATATTCCAATTTCAAATACTGATCCATACATTTTTCCAATAATTTTCCTTTCAAATAGAATTCCATCTAATGATCTTGGATTTAAATCCTAGTTTAGGCAGACATTTTTCTTTTTAGTTATATCAACTATTTATGAGCGTCGTTAAATAAAATAATATCGCCTTACAAGAGAATCTTGACAGAGACGAGGATCAAAATCCCATTTATGTTGCAGGGACAATTTTTTTCTGTTATAAAAGTTAGGATTTTTTTTGTCCAATACCAGCAGGTTCTTGTATGGCATTTTTGGCTTTCCCCGCTAGTATTGGCGGAATTGTAATCCATTTCTTAGGTTAGGGCACCTGGAAAGCGAAGTTACGTTACCCCGATGATATGATGGGTGATAAATGATAATGAATCACCAGGAGAGTCTTTAACCTAAACTTAACCTAAATTCCAGACCATGGGCAAAAACAGGAATGATTCTCTTCATGGAAAAATGTCTATTGTCTGACCGGGAATTGAATTCATGACCTCATGAACGGTAGTCAGAAACGCTGAACACTAGCCCATGGGCTCGTCAAAAGTAATATATATTATAATGAGAAGTAAGCATTCTGATTTTCTTTTGTCTTGGTTCCACATACAAACAGTTGAATAATACATGCTACATATGTTGTAATCTTAACTTTTAGTAGGCCTACTTGAACATCCTAGTCCTGTATCGTGATACTGAATGCTGTTACTCTGGTTGTCTTTTTGCATTGTGATTCTTCTATACATAAAGATATAATCTCTAATGAGTAGGTCTTACAAGTTTTGGTATTACATTGTCCGAAATTTGAAGTGGAACTATAATTATTATGGCCATGAAAGCTTAAAGATATAAGAAAGTAAAACGCATGCTTACTAGCGTATCTTTCCAAAATATTCCAGCGTTCAGCAATACTTTAATATTATGAGTCACGCAATGTTACATAAAAACGTTATTTCGCTAAATTCCATATGTGATAGCCGAAAATTTACCTTTCGTAGAATTGTCATGCTATCCATCTGACCGATGTAAATAGGTAGGTAGGTCCATTTATTGTCAGGAATATAGTACAATGTATGACGTCAATTAGTATATTGATTACTGTGGTGTCTCGAGCAATCATTGCTAAAATATATATGAACCCTATAGAGAGGGTTAAAAGTCAATACCGATTTTATTGTTCTTTTAAATTTTGATATATGAAGATTCTTTATACCGTCTAGAAGACTATAGAACATATTCACGGATACCACCTCATAACTATTTTGAGTTTTACTAAATTTACATTTATTTAGATATACACCGTGTCCACAAATATAGTATCATACTTTAAACTACTACTACGTCACTTTGGATAATCGTATCTAAATGAAATTGGTGACAATTAAAAAAGAAAAACTCAAAGTTTTTGCTATACCTCATAGACATTGAATGTGGTCCCCACGAGTGACGCTGCAAACGTCCATTTTAACTTGTCTGCTAAATATCCAACAATGAACCCATGTCGACCACAAAGAACATGATTAAATTTGAATTGTTGACCATTATTCTCCATTGTTGACATTGCACAAAACTTTTTGAGTTTCTCTTTTGATTGTCGCCAATTTCATTTAGGTACGATTATCTAAAGCGACGTAGTAGTAGTTTATAAAGTATGATACTATATTTGTGGAACCGGTGTATATTCTTATTGTTCTTCATATATTTCCTTTTATGTAAAGTAAGCAATTAAACACGTACATTGATGCCAGAGTAAGAATTCCTAATTTTATAAATAAATAATAGTTTAAAAAACTAAAACAACACGCTTTATTAGAAAACCGAACTAAAAATTAAAAATAATTTTAATTTCCAACACGCTTAGGATAAAATTAAAGTGGTCAACAAAAAAATTATCTCCAACATATATAGAATAAAACTAGAGTTATCTACAAAAAAAAAAAAAAATTACCATCAAAAGCGTGGGGTGCATTTTATGGTTTTTACATTTTCTTCTTAGATACTTTACTTTTACCAATATATGTTTATTATCAAATATATTAATTGATATAGAGCACCCCACGTTTATTTTAAGGGAGGAGAAAATATTACAAGTATTTGAGAATAAAGTTCTTAGGGGGAAAAATTGACCAAAGAGAGATGAACAGACAGGCGAATGGAGAAGACTCACATAACAGAAAGCTATATGGTCTTTATAAGAAACCGAATATAATAAGAACAGTTAAGTCTCAAAGACTGCGTTGGGCAGAGCTTGTGGCACGAATGGGGAATAAAAAGAGGCATAGAATCTTCTTGTAGGAAAACCAGAGGGAAATCGCTGAGTTCATGGACTAAGAATGAGGTGGAATAATAGCATTAACCATGATTTGAGGGAAATAGATTATACAGGGGATGATTGGAAAACATTAGCTCGAGATAGGGATATGTGGAAAGCTTATATCCGCGCGGCCATGAATCTACCTGTTTGATAGTGCCACTAAGTTAATTAGTTAATATTAACACTTAATGCACAACGGGATAAGTATATCAATGAAATGCATCTATTGAAATAAGTTACATTTGCCTCTTAAGTCCACCGCTGTGGTCTCCAGGTAATGTGCTGCCTTGCAGTGCAGCGGGCCCAGATTCGATCCCCGGTGGGGACAAGTTTCTTGGGTGAGACTTTTTCGGGGGTTTTCCTCCTGTAAAACAAATGTCGCCAAACTTTAAGGCCAAACCGTCCCAGAGCATCATCTGGACTTCATTATCATATTCACCTCATTAGATTAAGTTTAGGATTAAGACACCTCCTGGAACACCATTACCATCACATCACC
Source organism: Diploptera punctata (assembly GCA_030220185.1). Taxonomy (NCBI): domain Eukaryota; kingdom Metazoa; phylum Arthropoda; class Insecta; order Blattodea; family Blaberidae; genus Diploptera; species Diploptera punctata. Next base: position 853,666 of record JASPKZ010006057.1, read on the forward strand.
CATCATATAATAAATAAATAATAGATAAAGCCTGATATGTCCCTTTAGGGCAAACGCCTCCCTGTACAGGGGTTAAGCTCTATTGTGAATGTCACTCGGTGAGCTACTCCGTAGTGAGAAGTTGAGTTGGATGTAGCACTTCGTTTGTATACACTGTCTGTTCTGTGATTAGTTAATGCACAGTTGGCTCTCCATCGTTCTCCAGTTTTCCTGCATCTGGCGACTCTGGATCATTGCGCCCCTGCTCGTTCTTTGAAGAGGTCAGCCCATCGTCGTCTTGGTCTTCCGCGCTGTCTCTTGCCTGTGTGTGGGTCCCACATGGTTGTTTTTATTGTCCACCTGTCGTCTTGTATTCTTGCGACGTGGCCTCCCCACTTCCATTTTTTCCTGATGGCTTGTTGTGCAGGATCAGTTGTTGAGGACATTGCTTGAAGTGTTGTATTCGAGATTCTGAGGCAGCGTAACTCCGCCTTCCAGGCGCCCTAACCTCAGAAGTGAATTACAATACGTCAATGCCAGGAGAGAATACCAGAAATGTCGAAAGGACAAACTGGCGGCATTGAATAAAAAAATATTTGCCTATAAAAAAGAGACACATTACGACCAGCGGTCATCGACATTGACATAGTAAAATGTAGTCATTATCTACTCCGGAAATACCTTGACAAATTCGGAATTAAGTAATAGAAAATGAATTGTAAGAACAATTTTATGGGGTTCTACCAGTTTAGCTATAAAAAAAATTGCTACTACACTATCAATAAATATATTCCTTGACCTTCCACGTCGTTTCTTTCCACATACTTTTTATTTAAGCTTATGTAAATGAGTAAGGAAAACTATGATAAAAAGTACAATTATCATTCTGGGAACATTACGTAAGAGGGCATTTACGTGATCACTTGCAGCTAGCGTTCAGTCAGGTAATTTCTTGCATGACTTAATATAAATCTATCAATTATCGTCTTAATTGTGTATGGATAAACGAAAAACACAGTTAATACGAAACGCGTAAATACGGTAACTATCTGAAATTGGTACTGTATATTTAACATTTCAAGATGAAGCTGACGTAACAAAGAAAATCACACATTTAACAAAAACAACGGGAATAATTAATAGCGTTATTGTTAGCTAAATGGTCGAAATTCGATCATAAATAATACGTCACTTTATATTATATTATAGGCCTATACTGTTAGTTTTCCTGCGCCGTAGCCGAGTAGTTAAGGCAAGAAGCCTTGGCGCAGAGCTACATGACTAGCGCTGGTTCGAGTCTCCATGGGGGGAGAAATTTTCTCATGGAATTTCGGCCAGTATGGGACCGGTGCCCACCCAGCATCGTGAGGCATTTGGATATCTACAATAAGTAGCGACTCCAGGTTGAGAAGACCAACTATAATGGCTGGGGGACCCGATATGCTGGCCACATGTCACCCCTACACTGGCTAGATGATCGTCTACCTCTGTGATTAACACATGAGGTTGTGAGGCCAGAAGCCGGCTGGTAGGCCAAGGGCCTTCTAGGCCTGTACATGTGTTACTTCCCTATAGTTTAGATGGGAGCTTTGGCACTGCATTTTAGTGTTTTGCAGTTAAAAAGACATGGTCTTTGTACATCATAGGCTTCTCTGTAAGAAGTTTAACCCTTGCACCATGGAGATTTTCCATAAACACTGACTTGCAGTTAAAAACGGCAGAACTAACTGTTTCAAATGTTTTATTGATAACATTAAAGCTCGTCAATAGCTACTAAAAAAAAAGGTTTACAAATAGAGGAGAAAATGGTACTTAACTGTATGTAGATTTTGAAACCAAAATTACACAAGATTACAACCTTATAAGGTTATTGCAAGAGCAGTATTAAGATATGGTAGTGAAGTATGGACAATACGAAGAAGAGACGAATGCCGAATAACAGCAAATGAATCTTACAAAGAAACGACCTTGACGGAATTTTTAACTCAACTATAAGTTGAGTGATCAGCCAATATCGGGGCCACCTCCTTGATAACACGAACATTTTATGTCAAGACACCCCATACTAAGGGGTGTACGCGTAGTTGGTTAAGGCAATACACTACAAACCAGAAGGTCGAGGGTTCGAGTCCTGGTGAAGTCAGGATTTTTAAACTGACCCAAACCTTCTGGTGGCACCATGGCCCTGGAGTCGACTCAGCCTCTAATGGAAATGAGCACCAGCCGCTTGTTATGGTAGTAAAGGCGACCGTCACACAGGGCTGACAACCTGGCTGGTATCAAGTGCCGATTGCCTTGAAAAAGTGGGAGCCTTAGCCTCCTATTACCCCTAAGGTCTCCTATGGCCTGTAGTGTTATCACTTCACCCTTACACCATACTAAACTAGGTGAATGTAATATGGGTGATTGTGAAGACAGATGGTAGGTATTATTTGATCCATAAAGTTCTTTATATTTGTCTCACAGATGAGAAAAACCGAAAAAATCTAATCCAGGAAAATTGTGATCGCTAAAGCTGTTTTAAAATTGTTTCTTCAGGTGAACCCCTACTCCTAGTTGTTCGATTTTAGTGATTAATGAAGTCAGCCTTACTTTTCTTAACCCATCCGCTTCAGGTTTAAATGTTCAATGCATTTTCCCAGAAACCGGATTTAAGTTACCTTAAATTATATTGTCTACTACAGTGGAGGAAATTGGTATAAAGGCACTAACTTTTAGTAGTAAAACAACCTGAAATATTTATGCAAATACCGTATGTGTGTCATAGATTACTTATACTTATCTAGGACATAATTTCATACAGGTCTCCTCCACATTTTGTATTTATTATATACGAAAATAGTACGTAAAAACTAAGAAAACGCTGTCCTAGGGGTGGAAATCGGTATAAAGCCAGGTCAACTTCTGGTTCTTACACAGACATAAATGTAAACAAAACACTGCAGTTACATGGAGTAGACGTGTCTGTGAGCATCGTTCATCAGTTACAAGTCAGTAGTGCGTACAATGCCGCGTGAAAAGCCTCTATCAAATGAAGAGAAAGCAAGAGTTAGTGTCTTCAAGTAGATGGGCTTTTCCAATCGACAAATAGCTACGAAATTTGGACGTTCAAGATGTGTTATTGGTAATTTTGTCAAACTGGGCTCACAATATAGAAAAAACGGGAAGAATGGACGGACACAAAAATTGTCTGAGCGCACTAAACGTCTCATTTTACGTAAAGCAAAAGATAAAGTATGTTTTCTTCTCAAATCCAGGCTGATTTGAAGTTGTCATTAACAGCCAGACGAGGAAGACAAATTCTGTCAGAAGACAAGAACCTAAAATTCAAAAAAAGTCTTAGTAAACTACCTCTGAACAATGCACATAAGAAAGCTAGAATGACTTTTGCTGAAGAACACATATCCTGGACCTCAGAATGGAATAAAGTAATATTCAGTGACAAGAAGAAGTTTAATCTGGACGGGCCTGATGGCTTTCAGTATTACTGGCACGACCTCCGTACTGAAGAGCAAGTTAGAATGAGTAGAAACTTCGGTGGTGGAGGCGTTATGATTTGGGCAGTATTCTGCTTTAAAGGAAGATCAAAACTGGCATGGATACGCACCAAGATGAATTCTGAGTCCTACACTGAGGAGCTTCTGGAGTCCGAAGTGATACGAATGTATGAGGAATTTCGCAAAGATCTAATTTTTCAGCAAGATAATGCTTCCATTCACGTGTCTGCCAAATCAAAGGAGTGGTTCAGGAAGAAAGAAATACCTCTTTTGACGTGACCAGCCAGATATCCTGATTTAAACCCGATTGAGAACTTATGGGGGATCCTGGCAAGGCATGTGTATCGCAATGGACGGCAGTTTGGGACAATGACAGCTTGAAAAATGCTATTCGGGAAGAGTGGGCTTCAATCTCAGTGGAAGAAATAAACACCCTCATGAAGTCAATGCCAAAGAGAATCTTCCAAGTAATTAAGAACAATGGAGGTTCAACTAAATTTTAGAACTTTGTTGTAAACTTTGTACTCTGTCTTTTTGGTTTAATCTGTCAAATATACAAAGTGCCTTTATACTAATTTCCACCCATATGTGAGAGTGGTTTCAGTTTTCATGTACTTTTTTGGACGAAAATGGATAATTAATTTTGACATTATTTGTGTGTGTTTTATACTCAATCACTTCCTAAGTTAAGATAGAAAAATGCCAAAGAAAGAGTAAATAAACTTGTGTTCGCACTTATAACAAGTGCCTTTATACCAATTTCCTCCACTGTAGCTAATACCCTGCGTGCGCTGCTACGCCTAAATAAATGAAAATTAATGTGCTTTTATGTTTAGTTGAATAAGTAGAAGGAAAAATAACTTAATTATAAATTTATATTTTTTTAGATACCCCGTGCAGTTTACCAGGCGTTGTCCGGGAATCTACTCATCCCGATTTTCTTGGCATAAATGAGCTGAAAGACGAAAATTAATGTATTTCTTATGATTAGTTGAATAAGTAAAATGAAAAATAATTACAAATGTATATCGTAATTATTTTAAGATTCCCCGTGCTGATTACCCGGTATTGCCCGGGAATCTACTTATCTCGATTTTCTTGGCATAAATGAGCTAAAAGACAAAATTCGTTATTATGAGTTATCCGTAAAAGAATACCCGCCATGTGCTGCTATGCTTGCACAGGAATCTACGTACTTGTCTCGATCTTCTTGGCATCAATGAAAGACAAAAATGGTTATTGTGAGTTATCCGTAAGAGATAAACATATGCTGTCGGGTACTTTTTTATAGAGCTTTTTGAGATATTCAATTCTGTGTACATTAATGTTGTGTATTTGTTATGGTTTAAGCAGAGTAAGCCATTCAAGCGTCGAAAGAGCTACTTATTTCACGTTTTCCACTACAAAGGGCGATTTTTAAGGGTGCGGGAGTTGAGTATCACAACTCTCTTATACCCTATGTTCATCCCGGGAATCTCCTGAACATTTTGCAAAAAGCCACATCACAATCGGATGAATGGTTTGGCCGCGCATAAAGTACGAACAAACAAACAACCAAACAAACAAACATTTTTATATATTCGATTTTCAAACATTCAAAACAAACAAAAGATAACGGTACATCAGATCACAATAAGGGTGAAGGCAAAATCACATTTCTCTACTATTCATAAAAGTTAGCAAAAGATTATTCTGCCAGAGAATGTACAAACTATAGCAAAATATATAACAGCAGAGTTAAGCGAGTGTACCTCATCTTCTGAGTTGAAGGCCATTTAACTGCAGGCGAGTCTACCTCGTCTTTTGAGGTGAATGGGGTAAATAACTGCTATATGCTGAATTTCCATGAGGCAACGACAATACTCCTAAACAACACCAGTGAACTAATAAACAAAACCAATAATGTATTATTCACGTAGACTTTCACGGCCGGAGTTGCTATGATGATCTTGATGAAGATTTTCGGGCTGTAGGCCGTGGTCGTGAGGCTTGAGACAACCCTTGAGGATGCCAGATGCAGTCTTTGGCGAAATGTCGGGGAGCTACAGCCTCACGACCACGGCCTACAGCCCGAAAATCTTCATCAAGATCATCATAAATCCAATAATAAATGTGATAATTGAACCGAGAAATGGACACTAAAAGTGGTTGTCATTGGCTATCAGATAACAGATGATAAGCGTGATGCAAATCCCTCAATTTTAATTTCAGTTTTCTTAATCAAATTTCACTACTTATACCATTACTACTAACAAGGGAACTGTCGACCATTGCATGCTGAAACCTACCTTGAAATTTCTCCTTGGATTCTTAGAAAGCTAATTGTTACCCTCAGAGTATTTGGTAGTTTTAACATTGCACTTATCAAATTGTGATTATAATGTTTCAGATGCAGCACAAATTTCTCCTTGGATTCTTAGAAAGCTAATTGTTACCCTCAGAGTATTTGGTAGTTTTAACATTGCACTTATCAAATTGTGATTATAATGTTTCAGATGCAGCACAACGTGTTGTGGCAAATAAGCCTGTGGTGGAAATGGACGGAGATGAGATGACTCGCATTATATGGGCAAGAATCAAAGAGAAGTTGATCTTCCCCTATGTCAAGGTAAGTTGCAAGAAACATTAAGTTCACTTTGTTAAAATCATGAGACAAGGCATCTACAATCTATGATGGCATAACAACCCAATGTTGAGCCTTAGTCTCTCCTTTGTTAGGAGTTACTAGAACTAAGTTAATTTAGTTACTCTTATTCCCTAAAGATGTCATGAATGGTAAGCAGTCTACATACCAATCCAATGAGACAACTAAATTATTACTAAAGGTGAACAAACAATTCTCAGAACAATTTGTTACGACCATCAAATTAGGAACATAGATGTGAAATTCTGGGCAGACGAACTTAGGAAAGAACTCCGAAAGATTGGAATGGGTTGGGTATGGGAAAAAAGGGACTGAAAATCGCAAGAATGTGCAGAGAAAAATAAGGAGGAGGTACTTAGATATAAACCAACAAGATATTTTCACCGAATGTACAGGAAAATTTGGGCTGTGATGTTGGCTACAATGTGGAAAGAGATATTGACTCCAAAATAAATAAATTTCAGATGGTGTGTGGAACAATACAGAGAACATTCAAAAATAAAATTAGAAAAGAAACCAAGATAAAAATGTATAATGTTATGGCAGTTCCCACAATATTGTATGGATGTGAAACTTGGGCTCCAGTGAAGAAACAGAAGGATAGAATACAGACGGCGGAGATGAGGTTCCTAAGACAAGTAAAAGGATGTACAAGACTTGATAGAATAAGAAATGAGGATATAAGAGAAGAATTGAAAGTACAGCCTTTATTGGATAAAGTCACGAATTACAGACAGAAATGGATTGATCACATGGATGGAATGAGTAAGGAGAGATATCCATTGTTAGCAAGAAATTATGAAGTAAGAGGAAGACGTGATGTTGGAAGACCTAGAAGATGTTGGGCTGATGCATTATGAAGTCGGAACGGACAATTGCCTAATCCCTGGAGTGATGATGATGATGATGATGTACAGGAAAACGCTCACTGTTTTTACAAAGAGACTTAAAACAAGTTTGGGGAAAAGAATCTTATATACTCAATTTAGGATTTAAAGAGAGATCAGGGCTTGCTTGGTTTAGGCTAGGAGCATAGAAATTTCTAGAAATTAGCGGCGTTTACGATATGGGAATATGTCGAATGTGTGGGAGATACATATATTAGAAAAATGTAATGATTTAGAATATTGTAGGCATTAGTTATTACCAGAAAGATTTCTAAATTCAAATTGTGAAAGACTGCTATGAGTTAATGGTAAATCCAGAAAATTGGATAAACTTGGGTAAATTTCTGGACAAAACGCAAAAATAAGTACAACACTCATTCATGAATAAATAAATATGTTAACAAAATGGAATATCATTAATTTTTAATAATTGTACATAACCTAATTAATGTATAATGTTATTATATTATTATCTAATTGTAATATTATTGTTTCATTTTTTGCTTTACATTATTTTATTGTAACATTGTATGTATCTTACTTTTAGTCTAATAAAGTACTACTACTACTACTACTACTACTACTACTACTACTACTAAAAGTTATTACTAGGATGATGAGGTCGGTAAATTTTGCTTAGAGGCCTCTTTATTCAGGCTTAAGGATCTTTTATGAGTTTGAAAATCTTAAGATGTTAAGACTCAAAAAAATTATTAAGAACCTCATAATGTTACTTCCTATTGTAATTTATTAACCTAAGCTGTATTTAGTTTCTCATGGAAGCCATACAAAGATTTTTATTCCTACTGTTTTATATGCTGTTTAGGTGGAGTGCCTGTATTATGATTTGGGCCTGCCATACCGAGACTCGACCGATGACCAGGTCACTATCGATGCTGCCTATGCAATCCTCAAACACAATGTTGGTATCAAATGTGCCACCATTACCCCAGATGAAGCTCGAGTAGAAGGTAAATACAGGATGTTTGTTTTGAAAGTAGACAGGTGCCATTAGGTAATTGATACTGTGTACATAAACATTTTTGCTTTTATATATTGATTATAGGATGTTTAAAAATTTCTGCTCTTATTTCTAATTCTATAGACTTAGAGAGACAGACTGGCAACAGGAAGCAAGAAGTCCAGCCACTGCCATTTTATGAGTCTTATTATACAATATGGTTCCAATTCATTTCCATTAAACTCAATATTGTCAAATACTAAATTCAGTGTATTTGATTGGAATAGCAAAATAAACTTCTTCTTCTTCTTCTTCACTTCCTGGTTTAGGCAAGAGTTGCCTGTTCCGTCTTCACTAATAGATCTAAGACCATCTCTTCTGAGGACGTCCGACATCTCTTCTTCCTCTTGGAAAATAATGGAAGATTTTATTTGATAATCTACTTTCTTCCATTCTTTCTACATGTTCTTTCCACTGTAACTTGTTGTTAAATATCTTTTCTTTTATGGAGTAGATCTGCAGTTCTTCATGGATATCCTCGTTTCTTATCTGGTCCATTCTAGTGCAGCCTTTTACTCTTCTTAAAAAATTTCATTTCGGCTGCTTGGATTTTACTTTCTTGTTTGGTAGTGGTAATCCAAGATTCACTCCCATACAAAAGAAGAGGGACAGCCATTGTTTTATAAAATTTTAATTTTGTTTGTTTATGGGCTTTATTATTCAATGTTCTATTTATTGTACCACAAATAGCTTATAACTGATGTGTTTTGTGTTCAATATCTTTATCATACCCATAGCTGATGTCACATCCTAAATATTTAAAGTGGGATACTTGTTCAATAATTTCGTCTCTAATTACTATTTTTGCACGCAGAGTATTTCTTCCACAAAATGCCATTACTTTTGTTTTACTTATTGAAATTTTACAATTATAATCGCTACATATTGCATTTAGTTTGTAAGCAGCCAATTGTAACAGATCTTCATCATGGTGTAGTAAGACTAAATCATCGGCAAAAAGTAAGTTATTAATACTTGAGTTATTGTTCAATCTAAGGCCATTGTCCATTATAATTTTCCATTGTTTCATAATGTTGTCGATATATATATTAAAAAGAGTGGGCGATAGACTACACCCTTGTCTAACTCCTTGATTTATTAAAATTTCTTCTGACCTTTTTCCATCAGTTTTTATCACAACTTTACTTTCTTCATATAAGCCTTGGACTGATTTTATTAGATGGTGTGGATATCCTTGTTCCTTCATTATTTCCCATAGTATAGATCTATTTACTCTGTCAAAGGCCTTTTCAAAATCAATGAACAACAAATATGTTGGCAGGTTAAATTCTCTTCTCTTTTCAATTAGTGTCTTTATAATAAACACATTATCACTACAGGATCTTCCTTTTCTGAACCCTGCTTTTTCTTCTTCTAAGAGTGTGTCAGATATCTTCTTCAATCTATTATTTATTATTTTTGCATATAATTTATAAGTGGAGTTCAAAATAAACTTACAAAAAGAAAAAAAAATTATCATATTTGCTCTGTAATTTACTTTGGCCACTGAAAAATTGTGGAGCGTAAAATATGCAGATTTTTAAAATTAGAGATCCTGTTCCTAGTTATCTCAATTATGGTAGGTAAGTATAGTAATTAAGAATACAGTAATTTTGTCATCTCTTATAATTTTATAGCTTAACACTGTAGGTAATCTTGAATTATATAAATAATAATCATGCAATAATAAATCTATAAACAATAATAATATTATATAAGTGAAACAATTCAAATACCATAATAATTATTTTGCGTGTCTTTTTCTTTCCTCCAATAATGTACGTTGGATTCAAGAACTCCGAATTCTCTTTCTGCTGCACGATTGCTGAAATGTCCTGTGAAACTTATCACTTTTGATTTATATGATGCTGGGTAATTGTTATTTTTCTATCCGATCTTGAAATACCGTATAAATGCAAGTGCACATTAGAAGTGTTGAAAGTCAATTGAAATACTGGTATTTACTTTTCTAAAACTTGTCTTTACCAAGAGCAAGCATTGTTAAAGTAGTGGGACTTTGGGTTTCTTTGTGAAGCAGTTAGTTCAGTTGCTGGTAAATGACCTACGTTGGAAGGAAAGAATTGGCAATGAAATTCAGGGAAGGAAGATCCCTATTACACTGAAAAGTTAACTTAAATGTGTGCTCGAAATACACGGAGCAAAAATAAGTTCATAATAACCCATTAAAAATTAGGTTGTGCAAAATACATGGGGGGTACAAATTATGCAAGCACATATGGTAAAATAGACTGTTTTTTTTCATGGGTTTATTTTATACTAAATACTGAATTTTTAATCTACAGAATTTAAGCTCAAAAAGATGTGGCTCAGCCCTAATGGAACAATCAGGAATATTCTGGGTGGTACTGTATTCAGGGAACCAATCATCTGCAAGACTATCCCCAGGCTGGTACCTGGTTGGTCTAAAGCTATCATCATTGGACGTCATGCATTCGGAGATCAGTACAAAGCAACGGATATTGTAGTTCCTGGACCAGGAAAGGTATGCATGTGATTATCAATAAAAATATTAATTTAAATAGGTAAGTAAGTAGTATTTTTTTAAGAGAAAATTTAGTTTGAACTGGAAATTCAACCCAAGACCTCTGGATTTACACATCAGCGAACTAACCATTAAGCTATCCAGGTTTCCTGGTTCAAACACAATTTTTTCTGTCCAACTCAATTATAAGTACTTAATTGTTAATAAAAATGAATTAAATGAGTTGTATTTCACCTCATACTTCATGTTCTTTAAGCACAGAAACTGCAGTTTTCAAGAGGAATCCCTCCCATCTTCAGCCAACATCATGACTGTCGAATTTCGGTCTATATTTTCATCTTCAAAGTTGCTGTTTGGTATTGATTTGATGAACCTTGATCTCAACACCAGACGGCAACTTTGAAGATGAAGCTGTAGACTGAAATTTGATGGTCATGATGTTGGCTGAAGATGGAAGAGATTCCTTTTGAAAAATGCAGTTTCCATGCTCGAAGAACATGAAGTATGAGGTGAGATATGACTCATTTAAATACTTTTTATTAATTAAAAACCTCATATTGTTATTTCCCATAATTAATGTATGAGTTAATTATTACTTCAATTTTTTTAGCATATGATATTAATTCAAACTTATTTCACCAGGTGGAATTGGTGTTCACTCCACACACTGGAGAGAAACAGAGAATGGAAATATATGATTTTAAGGGTCCTGGTGTTTCTATTGGAATGTTCAATACAGATGAATCCATTAAGTCTTTTGCTCATTCAAGCATGCAGGTAAGTGAGTCTATTTATCATAATATCTAGCGTACATGGGCCCACATACATATTATTATCCTTTTATCATATCCTTATGGTAAATGAAATCCAAATTCCTGTCACGTGCCTCTGTCATTCCATACTTTTGTGTTTGTCTCTCTCCAGTCATGTCAATGTTTCTGAAGATTTTTCTGAATCTATCCATGTTTTATATGGCTCTTTCTTTCCTCTTTTAGCTTTAATACCTTCTCATTCTTTAAAGATGTCTGAAACTTTTCAATCTGTTGTTTGTGGAGATTTTTATTTCTTTAATAGATCTCAATATCTTTTTATACTGTGTTCATACTCCATTGCAGAAATTTAATCACTGAAATCTGAAAACTTTTCAGATTTGATTTGTGTTTATTTATATATCAACTCCTAATTATTTTAATCTCATAGTATTTATTCTGAATCTTTAGAACCAGTTACCTCAGTCAGAATATCTAGCGTGTTTAAAATATTTGTGGAATTAACACTTAACAATAACAAATTTGATGAAACCAAGATGATAATGGCATGCAATGAATGTAATTTATAGAAATTTGATGCCTTTTCAATACACATACATTTGCACAAAACACTAAATAATATTAAATAATACATATCGTTGGCCAGCAATCAAAACCTCAAATCCATAATTGAAAAAAAATTCAGGAAAAAGAAGAAACTTTGTAACTGGTTGATTTTTTAAGATTTTTAAATCAAAATCCATTATGTTTTTTAATTCATCATCATCATCCTCATCCTCTTTTATCATGTCCTCATTTTGGAAGGTAGATTCCAAATATGCCTCCAACCATCTCTATCTTACCATGCTTTGCTTCTTTTTAATTCTTCCAAGTTCGTATTCTCTCTCTTATAGACTTTTATTCACTTGGTTAATCCATCTTTCTCGTGGTCTACCTCTCAAGATTTAACAGTCTTTGTGGTAGTCTTTCCTTTTCTATTCTTTTTAAATGTCCAAACCAATTTAGTCTACTTTTTTCTGTCTGTTGTTAATTTTTCTACACTTAAATGTCTCCCTGATTTTGTCATTCCTTATTCTATCTCTCCTTGTTTTATGTACCATTCCACATAAGAATTTCATTTTTGTAGCTTTTTTTTTAATTAAGTTCTGAAAATTTTACGCTAGAAATGCGAGTTCATGGGTCTGAGATTAGAGCAGACGAATCCTCACCATTCCTCTATGCCAGAGATGTGAGTTTTTGGGCCTGAGGTTAGAATAGAATAGAATTTAGAATAGATTTATTTAGCCTGGTGGAGTTAAGGCCATGTGGCCTTCTCTTCCACTCACCAGAGGTTAATAGTTTAGAAAATGCATGGTTTTTGTAATTGTTAATAAATGGCAGCAAAATCATCTTGGAGTTACAAGACTTTAACAGCATAAAGATGATGTCTTTGCTTATTGAATAATGCAAAAATCCAGATTTTACTCTTGAATGGAATTATGAGGTTTTGATTGCCGGTATGATATATGAATGAAATGCCACACTACTTTCAAGTTGTAAAGGCTAATTAAAATTAATATATTTGTTTATTCCAGCTTGCTCTTCAGAAGAAATGGCCTCTATACCTATCTACAAAAAACACTGTCCTCAAGAAATATGATGGTCGATTCAAGGACATCTTTGAGGAAATCTATGAAAAGTAAGTGTGTCTGTATCCTGTCCCAAAACATACTGCACGAATTACCTGCGATCATGATTATTTCTCATACAAAAATGTAAAACTGACAACATTTTTTACAGAATAAAAATATAGTTAATTCAGTACAGCATTTGTCAATAAAGATCAACATTGAAATTTTTTCACCATTACCTACTTTTTTTCAGATATATTCAGAAATTTTCTAACTCCTAAGTCAAATTCATTGCTGACAACATAAACTTGTTTGCTTATAATTTTAAATATGGCAATTGCATTGTATAGACTTTTATTAATGCCTGAATCGGGATTTGAACCTGAGACCTCTAATTTATATGTTAGTGTGCTACCAACTGCACTATTCAGGCAGCCTGATGCAAACACTAATTTTTCTTTGAAATTCATCAGAGAACATTTTTTTGACAACTCACTTCATAAATTTCATGTTTTTCATGAAATTTGGAAACTCATACCAAAGAACATTTTAAAAATATTAAAAATTGTGAAACTGAAAAATCTGCAATTGCTGCACATAGTTTATTAGAACATCATAAAATTGGAAGAGAATCAAAACTTTTAAAACAAGTGGATAAATCTTTAGAAATGACAGTTTGGGAGAAGATATACATTCAGAAAAATAAATATAGAACAATGAATTTTGATATTCCTAACGAACAAAATTTGTTTTGAAGTTCATAAATTCAAGCATAGATGGAAGCACTGAAGATGGATGCGATTACGTTTGAAACCGCGGTTTTGTGAAAAACACGAAATTTATGAGGTGAGTTGTCAAAAAATGTTCTCCGATGAATTTCAATGATTATTATTTAATTTTAGGAAGTGATATTTTGAGGTTATTTTAATTATATTATTTTCAGTCTGATCATCTTACCTTAATATTACCTCCGGGAGATGTCACTGCAGACAGCATTGAAACTCTTTCAGCTGAAAATAGTCCCGGTAGCAACTTATGGACTAGAAAATATATGGACACACCTAAGTTACCAGAATCTAGCAGACCTAGAAAAGATTAAGAGCACGTACCTGAAACGAGCTCTGGGCCTATCAAAGTTCACACCCTCACGCCTAGCGTATGTACTGACAGGAGAGTTACCATTGGTGGAGGACTTGAGACAACAGCTTCTACTGCAATCCACCCCCAACTATGAGAAACTACTGAAAGACATGCAAAGGAAGCACAGAGAGATATGGGATGACTTCTTTTGCACGGATGCGATGGTACACAAAGACTGGATGGAACCCCTGTATGACCTTCGACATGCAGTGACAAGACTAGCGACGCATGGTTTCCACTTCAAAGTGTGTAAGACCAAGACATATCACCAACCGACGAACGAGTGTAAGTGCGAGTGGTGCAGGAAAAAGTGTGACAGATACTACGCCATATGGTGCGAGAACAGACAATCATCCCTGACCCAACTGAGTGACAAATAAACAAGATAAACTATGTACTAATAATGCATATTTTGTGCTTTACACTTATTAATTAATTAATATTAATATTGATTTGTTCTTGGACATGTTTCAAAACAATTCTGTTTTTTTTTTGGTCTGCAAAACATAATATAAATTCGGACACTAAATTATTAAAACAGTTAGAAAATACTAAAGAGCTGACTATTTGGGGAAAAAAAAATCTATATTCAGAAGAACAAAAACAGAGTTATGAATTTTGAAATACCGACGGAGCGTGACCTTGTTTGGTGGTTCTTTGGCCAACCACAGGATGGAGCTGACATCGACATCCACGGTGTGCACCATAATGCAACATAAATCAAACCAGTCTGGACAAGCTAACGATAAAACAGAATTGTTTTGAAACATGTCCAAGTACAAATCAACATTAATATTGAGGTAAGATGATCAGACTGAAAATAATATAATTCAATGATTATACCTCATAATTACTTATTTTAGGAATTCTCACTATGAGGTATATTCTACCTTAATACCTCATAATGTTTACTTCCCAACACTAATTTAATATAACTAATTTTTCTTATTCATATACTATTCTCTTTTATATCCATTGCTACCAGTGTCATCTAGACAGCTTCTAAATCAAGAAGACATTAATAAAAAATTTTACATTACCGATTATAGCAGTAATGGTTGTATTTTTATGTTTGTAATACAAATTTTAACATTTGCAATGACGGACAATTATTATTTTGAAAAAAAAATTAACATCTGAATCGGGATTTGAATTCGAGACCTCTAACTTCATAAGTTAGTATGTTACTGACTGCACTATTCAGGCATTCTGATGCTAAAGCTAATTTTTCTTATTAATGTACTTTGAACAACTGAACAACTAGAAAGCCCATCTTCAACGAATGCCATCTCATAGAATTCCAAAAACCATGCTTTGTTACTGCCCCGAGGTAAAAGATCACTGGGACGTCCAAAAAAGCACTGGATTGAAAATTTCTCTTCGAGACTGTAACAGGCCACATGGCCTAATACTTGCATGGATAATGATAATGTGCTATGAGGCAGACAGCCATTGCTTTTGTTTGTGACACTGCAGATTAGATGATACTAAGTTTTGCCAATATTAGCTGGAATTTCACAAATATTGACTGTCCCTTAAAATGACTGTTGTTATTAGAGAATATAAGATGAATTACTTTTTTTTAAATGTTTATACATTGAAGTCTTTGAATGGATAAAGATTAATTTTTACTGCATTTAACCCACAGGCATTACAAGAAACAATTTGAAGAAGCTAAAGTTTGGTATGAACATCGACTTATTGATGATATGGTGGCTCAGGCGCTGAAATCAAGTGGAGGCTTTGTGTGGGCATGTAAGAACTATGATGGTGATGTTCAGTCTGACATTGTAGCTCAAGGTTATGGTAAGTGTTACAAGTAATGATGCAAGGTGGCATTTGTAGGCAATCAAAGTGATTTTCTCATATTATACAGGATGTTTCCATTTTCGATATGAGTCATTCAACTTAGCTTCATCAAAACTTCTCTATCCTCTCAGCATTTTTCACTCATAATTGTTGTCCATTTTATTAATTTTTCCTGTTGATTTTCACCTGGGGACACGCCGTAGTGTAGTGGTTAAGGCACTGAGCTACAGGCTGGAGGGTCGAGGGTTCAAGTCCCGTTGGGGTCAGGATATTTAAACTGACCCAAACCCTCTAGCAGCACTATGGTCCTGGGGTCGACTCAGCCTCTAACGAAAATGAGTACCAGACGCTTGTTCTGGGGGTAAAGGCGGCCGTCACGCAGGGCTGACAACCCGGCTGACATAAAGTGCCGATTGTCTAGAAAAAGTGGGAGCCTTAACTTCCTACTACCCCAAGGGCCTCCGGGCCTGTTGTGGGATCACTTTACTTTACTTTACTTTACTTTACTTTACTTTGTTGATTTTCACCTATGACTTATGACCGCATGCAAATACATTAGTGTCTACTCAAATTACTTCCAATCACTGGTGAGCTGACATTCTGTGAGCAAGTGCAAAGATTGAATTAGTGACCCACTAACTGGTCATGCATGAAATTCATTGTTTTCGTAATATTGGCAAGAAATTACCCAGAATTCTCAGCGATAAAACCACTATCATTATTTTTGTCTGCTAGAGGAATGCATTTACGCTTGCGTCCCGCAAATAATACTTTATATGACGACGTCTGCATTGCGCGATATTATGCCGATTCTCCTGTTCTTCCAGTTGAATTCTTTGGTAGACTCTATCAAATTCCTCTTCTCCGCATATACCGAAAACATGATCAAAGTCTTCAAGGTCCGACATCTTGGATAAAGCAGCAAGGTACGCGGCAAGGTTTCAAACTACATCGGTTACCATCGGTTCCCATCGGGTTGCCCACGTTTTGTTTCTCTGCTAAGTCACCTCGCCAGGTAGCTTAGGCATTTCAACAATTATTATCGCATGAACAGATTTTTGAGTACGCAAAAACGTATTTGGATGAAACTTTCTCAGCAGAGTACAGGCAGAGAACGACTTTTGCAGTCTGATGCGTTCATAGATTCGAGCCTTAGTCTTTTCAATGTTGCATCCTACTTTTTCATTCATATTTCAAATGTTTTTCTTGGTAGTCTTCATAATGGCATTCGCATAAGATGTCCAAACCACTATGACCTCTTTTATTCAATATATTCTAACCATTCTCTAATTTCTAAATCTAAATTGTCTGGTCTTTCTCCAATGCTTCTCAAAATTCTCTGCTGCTTGCACTCTGCTTTTATATTTCTTTGATTTTGTTGTCATTTTATAAAATTGTATTATGTTGAAATGTCGGCCATGGTGGACTAGTGGTTATGTTCCTTGCCTCTTGTCCCGAAGGTCACAGGTTCAAATCTGGCCAAGATCGATGGAAATTTTTAGGATGGAAAAATCCAAGGAGCAAGTCCTCCAGAAGAAACTTTAAGCTGTGGGTCCTGTGTCTGAAGATTTTCAAGCTTGTAAATGATTCTGAAGCCTGCATAAAGAGGCCTCTAAGTAAATTTACTGACCTACTTCATCCTAGTAATACCTTAGTTGTCATCTAGATGTATCATTGGGTCAGTATGTTGACCGGATATCATTCATGACATCTTTAGGGAAATAAACGTAACTAAATTAACTTGATTTAATAACTCCTAACAAAGGAGAGGCTAAGGCCCAACATTGGGCTATTACGTCATTGTAGTGTAGTGATGTTGAATTAATTATGGTTTAAAAAATCAGAAATTATAAAAAATAATGTATTATAGTAAGTTGGAATCTAACTTGAGTCTATTTAGTAAGAACCAAAGTCACTCTGAGATAGAAAGACAATACATAACTCTATAAGACTTTCATGGCTGATCTCTTGATTCTTAAAATCATCTTCTAGGCTGAATGCAAATGAGCCAGTTTTAATAAAACTTGACGTTTCATCAATTGCTTCTGGAGACCAAGGAGTCTCTTGAACATGACTACCGCAACAGTAGACGAAACATTGACTTTCATTAAAACTGTATCACAGCCAGATTTTTAATAATAAAAGACTTAATAATTAATAAAATTAAAATGAGTTGTACATCATCTCACCTCATATAGTCCGTGTACTTCACACCACAGGACCCGGTTTCAGAAACAGTCCTTCCTATTTTCAACCATCTTTTCAAGCACTTTTAAAGCACTTCACCAACATATTTTCAACTGCCATCTAATGTTGATTTGATGAACTTTGAGATTAAATCAAATCATTACACTAAATGCCAGTTTAGAAGATATTGGTGAAGGTGAAAATTCAACAGTTGAAAAGATGGCTGAAGATAGGATCGACTCTTCCTGAAACCATGGTCCTATGCTGTGATAAACACGGACTGTATGAGGTACGATGGTGTACGATTCATTTTAATTTTATTAATTTGAAAACTTCATAAAATGTTAATTTCCATCATAAATTTTATGAAAAAAAATTTGATAGTTTGAACCTTTTTAAAAAGGGAAGTAAGCTATGATTCTATACCTATTGCTTTTTTTCAAAAAGATAAAACTAGGTTATATTTAAAGACTTTACATCACAGAAATTTGCAGTCAACAATAGAAATTATGACTAAACTATACCTCTTGTCATATGACTTAGTTAATGGGTCCCCTGCAATCAGAAGAAAACACAACAATGCACAATAATGCCCTACCTCCGTCTCTTTCTTCCTCTTGAGGTTTTCACTGGAGCACGATGTTATAACTGTGCAACGTTGCATAAGTATATATATATGAATGCATTTTGAGGTACACCATAGCGTAATTGGTTAAGGCAATACACTACAAGCCAGAAAGTCAAAGGTTCGAATCCCAGTCAGGATTTTTAAACTGACCTAAGGGTGGACTCGTCCCGCGCCGTAGCCTAGGGATTAAAGCAAGATGCTTTGACAGAGATAATCGGACTTGTGCTGGTTCGAG
Source organism: Diploptera punctata (assembly GCA_030220185.1). Lineage (NCBI taxonomy): Eukaryota > Metazoa > Arthropoda > Insecta > Blattodea > Blaberidae > Diploptera > Diploptera punctata. Next base: position 872,576 of record JASPKZ010006057.1, read on the forward strand.
TCTCTATGGGGGAAGAAATTTTCTCATGGATTTTCGGTTAGTATGGGACCAGTGCCCACCCAGTATTATGGTGCATTTGAGTAGCTACAATAAATAGTGCTCCAGGTTGAGAACACCAGCTATAAAGTCTGAGGGACCTGACAATGCTGACCACATGTTACCCCTACATTGACTGGAAGATCGTCTACCTCTGTGATTAACACATGTGGTTGTGAGGCCAACTGCCAGATAGTAGGCCAAGGGCCTCCTAGGCCTGTGACATCATGGAGTTAAAAAAAATTAAAGAGTGTACTAGATGCTTGTTCTAGGAGTAAAGGCAGCCGTCATGTAAGGGTGAAAACCTTGCTGACATCTCATGCTGACTGTCTAGAAACGTGGGAGCCTTAACCTCCCAAGGCTTGTAGTGAGATCACTTTATGAAAGTATTTTGTTTGCTGCTAAGCCATATTGTGAAATTTCTTAGTGTATAAAAGTGCAAGCATGGTCTTTACTTGCCATTTCAAGCACTGGAAATAAATGTTAAAACATTTCCTTATGTGTTGCAGGATCCCTAGGACTTATGACATCTGTGTTGATGTGTCCTGATGGCAAAACAATAGAGTCTGAAGCAGCACATGGGACTGTCACCAGACATTACAGGTATATATCAAATTCCTACTACCAATACTGTAATTCTAACTACATAAATATATTCTGGTTCTGTTTATTGCTACCTACTTTACACTAACCTCTGAATTTATACTTTTGATTGCAGACAACATCAGAAAGGACTTCCTACATCAACTAACCCTATTGCATCTATCTTCGCCTGGACTCGAGGATTATCTCACAGGGCACAGTTGGACAACACGCCAGAACTGGATAGGTAGGTGCTGAAATCATAATTTAATATACATCACTCACCTGCAAGAAAAATTACACATGTCAAAATACTAAATTTTAAACTCTGCATCTTTACTCTTAGACAGTTTTAATGCTTTTATGTATATTATGTCCTCCTCTGTGATTAACATACATGGATGTGAAGCCAGATGCCAGATGGTAGGCCAAGAGACTTCTAGGCCTGTTGTGTTTTGAAGTTTAGTTTAGTATGTAACTTGAAATTTTATAGGAAAAATCACTATAAAGTTTAATTTAAGATTTAAATTAAAAATTTTTATACCTCACCTCATATTGAGTCTTCTAATTAAACCAGTTTCAAACCCTTGGTGGTTTCATCTTCAGTAATATTTCAACCGATGTTATGTCGTTCAGTAGAAGTGCTTCTTACTCCATCTGTTGGTGGACCAATGAACCTCCAAATCAAATTCCCTAAGAATTTCAAAATTTTTGAATGTGTATTTTTTTTTCCCAAACTGTGAGCTCTTTTGTTTTTCTATTTGTTTAATTATTGAAATAACATAAGTGGAAATATTACTGAATATGAAACCACTTAGGTTTTGAAACCGGTTTAATTGGAAAACCGAATATGAGGTGAGTTGTAAAGAATTTTAATTTAAATCTTAGTATATAACTCTTAATTCTCAATCAAAAAGCATAGCCTTAACAATCAAGATGTAGAGTAAACAAGGATGATTAAATTGTTAAAATTTGGTATTTTTGAAATATGTCAGTTTTTTGTTAATTCTGAAGGAAGAACGTACTGAGGTTGTTCTCATGAAAATATTTTTGAAAACTTTTTACAGATATAGTGCCAGTGAATGAGTCAGTTAGTTATAATCTTGCATCCCAGTAGCAGTGAAACTTGATTCACAATGCAACTGGGATGCTTCCGAATCAAGAAGGCATTTTGTTGAGATTTTTACACTAATTTAAACTATGAGCTCTTATTATTGATAATAATATTATGTAAAATAAATACTCAGATTAATAATCAGAAATTAATTTAAAGAGAAAAATTTCTGCCCGAACCAAAATTTGAACCCAAGACCTTCAGCTTTATGCACTGGTGCTGCACTTGAGCTACTCAGGCAACTCCAGTCCTGACACAGATTTTTATAATCCTGCATCCCACATACATTGCTAGATCAGATCTTATCTTTATATATAAAAATTCAGTCTTCATGTGTTTGTGCTCACAAAACTGGAAATAGTTGGCTGATTTACTTGAAATTTTGACACAACATTGAATTTGAATATATGCATGTTTTTATATGCAGCATGACACACTTCTTCTTCTTCTTCCTTTCATGTGATAGACCTAGTAGTCTGTTACGGTCTCAATCCAACATTTGAAGGGTCTGCCCAAAGATCTCTTGCCTGTTGGCTGGTAATTTAAGATCTGACTTGGTATTCTTGTTCTGCTCATTCTTCGTACGTGAGATTTCCACACACTTAATTGTTGTTTGTGTTCTTGAAGACCATATTACAAGTTTAAAGGGTTGAGTAGGAATAGAAAAGTTGTTCATATTTGAAGATAAAAATTATATGCTCAGGCTGAGGCTTGAACCCAGGACCTTTGGATTTCTAGGCCAATACTCTACCGATTGAGCTACCTGAACAAACTCCAATCTAAATGCAAATTATTCTCTTATATACACTGTTAATTCCCGCACACCAAATGCTATGAAAAGTTTGCTTCTTTATTAAGAAGACATTTATTTGGGAATTTCACATTACATTATAAAGCCAGTATGGTTTCTTTCGATGTTTTTATTATTCATTTTATATATCTCAATGATGGATAAATTATATTTGAAGAGAAAAATTACATGCTCAGATTGGGGCTTGAACCCAGGACCTTTAGCTCTTTAGGCAATACTCTACCGACTGAGCTACCTGAGCAAGTTCCAATCTAAATGCAAATTATTCTCTTATATATGCTCTTAATTTGTTTTCATTCACATTGGTGTACATAATAAATCGTTGGAAATTATTTGATTATCTGTTATTGAAAAACGAAATGTGAGTTAATTTGATACCGACTGTTGCATTCAATTCAATTAATTTATTTTGTTTTGGAAATTATTTAATCATCTGTTTTCAAAAATCAAAATTTGAGTTACTTTGATTTTATTTAAGTAAAATTTTATCACCTCACCTCATATTCTTGATCTTCTTAGACTGGTTTCGGAACTTCTTCAGTTCCATCTTCAGTACTTTCATGACTGTTGTTTTGTCGTCAGGAAGAGCCAACTCCTGACAAAACAATGGTCATGAAAGTACTGAGGATAGAACTGAAGAAGAAAGTTCTATAACCGGTCTAAGAGGAAGAAGAATATGAAGTGAAGTCATAAAATTTTATTAGTTATATAAATAATACCACATAGTTAATATTGAGTGGAGAACATATTTTTAATAACTCACCTCATACAATTTCAAATTTATTTGATTTAAGACCATTGGTTTCGAATGAATTTTTCATTCATCTCCAGTTTATTTTTATGACTCCATGGAGTTATTAAAAATATGTTCTCCACTCAATATTAATGATATAACCTCATACTGTTTACTTCCCAACATTAATTTTAATACAATACCTCATAGTGTTAATTCCTAGACAATTACTTTCATTTTTGATTGTTTCATTCAATTCATTCTTCAGTGATTCTATATTCGCTAGAATACTTTTATTTATTTTCCCATTCATTTCATATCAGATTGAGCCACAGTGAAGTATGACTGGGTTTAGTAGTAGTCCTGGTGACTCTGCCGGGAAGCATAGGGCCATGATAAAACCTCGCCAACAAACTCTGTTGTTTGCCAATGCCTTAATTTCATTCCAACTCATCTCTGCCTGCTCAGCTTCATCCATGTTGCCCTCAGTCTGCCTCTTCGTCTTCTCAATCCTTGGAGGTTCCATTCAAATGGCATTTTTGTGATGTTATCATTCTCTCTCCTTAAGACATGACCAGCCCATTTCCATTTCTGAATTTAATTTCATTATAAATTTTGTTTTGATCCATTCTTCTCCAAAGTTCTTTATTTGTTAAATCTGTGGCCTCTATGTACCCAAGATATTTCTCAGGCAACAAATGACCAGGTTTAGCTAGTAAATAAATAAAAAATAACATTGTAAGAGAATATTAAATTAATGTTGGGAAGTAAACATAATCATTGAAATTCATCGGAGAACATTTTTTGACAACTTACCTCATAAATTTCATGTTTTTTTCACGATACTGCAGTTTCTAACATAATCATGTTCATCTTCAGTCATAATTCAGACTGATGAAATTCTTCAGCCATCAACTCTTCTACCGTCACCATCTTCAATGCTGCCATATATGGCTGAATTTATGAACTTCAAAACCAAATTTTGTTCATTAGGAATATATCAAAATTCATTGATCTACATTTATTTTTCTGAATGTAAATCTTCTCCCAAATTGTCAATTCTAAAGGTTTTGCTTCTCTTCCATATTCTCTTCATTTCAATTGTGAAATTGAAAAATCTGCAATTGCTGTACATATTTTATTAGAACATCTTAAAATTGGAAGAGAAGCAAAACTATTAAAACAAGTGGATAAACCTTTAGAATTGACAGTTTGAGAGAAGATGTGCATTCAGAAAAATAAATATAGATCAATGAATTTTGATATTCCTAATGAACAAAATTTGAATTTGAAGTTCATACATTCAATCATAGATGGCAGCGCTGATGATGGTGACAATAGAAGAGTTGACGGCCGAAGAATTTCATCATTTGGAATTATAGCTGAAAATAAATGTGACTACATTTGAAACTGCAGTATCGTGAAAAACATAAAATTTATGAGGTGAGATTTAAAAAAATGTTCTCCAACAAATTTCAAAATTGTAAGAGAAATTTTATGCCATTGTTATATTGTAATTACCTGTTGTGCAGGTTTGCCCAGAGTCTGGAGGAGGCTTGTGTAGAGTGTGTGGACAGTGGGAAGATGACAAAGGATCTGGCAGGATGCATACATGGTCTCCCGAATGTCAAGGAGGGCATGTACCTTAACACCGATGACTTCCTGGAGGCTATCAGCGAACAATTGAGCAGGAAACTAGCAAAGTGATGAGAAGGAGAATTAGGCAGGGCACAGTCGTCAACATTCCAACCAACAACATGCACCTGGAGTCACATTATATTCACATCAACATTATTGTACATTTAACTTAACTATAACTTATATTGCATCTTCCTTCCAAAGCATAGAGAAACATTATTAAACAGAGAAGTCATTTCACAAATACTCAAAACTGTTCTCCTTTTCCCCCTGAATATATATCTAAAGTAAATATTATTAAAATAATTTATTACATTAATATAAAATTTAGCTTTAATTTTTGTGTCCGCAAAGTATAATTCTTAAAATCAAATTAAGGTAGGCTTACGACATTGCCTACACAAAATAATTATTTTTGGTAATTTTAAAGATACATTACTCAATAAAAATCAATTTGAATCATGATTATTCCTACCTCATATATCTATGTTCTTTAACACAGAACTGTGGTATCGAGAGCCAATGCTCCCATCATCAGCTGCTCTCAAGACTGTTGATTCTTAAACATGCCAATCATCTTCTAAACTGCCATGTACTGTTGATTTGAAGAACTTTGTAATCAAATTTTGTTCGTCCAGAAACTAAAAATTTATGGATCTAACATGGTTTTTCTGAATGTATATCTTTTCCCAAACTCTTAATTCGAAAGGCTTAGATAGATGTTTCGAAAGTTTAGCTTCTTTTTCAATTCAGCATGATAAAGCATCGACAATTGTGTCAGCAGCTGATGATGGGAGCAATGACTCTTGATACCGCAGTTCTGTATTAAAGAATATATATGAGGGAAAAATAATTACAATTCAAATTAATTTTTATTAATTAAAAACCTCATAATGTAAAATTCCCAACGTTAATATATGAATATATTACTCAGTTTATGGCACTCTTGAATTTAATATTTTTTTTAGTTTTCAAAATATTCATTCCAACATTAAACCGTGTAGTGTTCAAATAGTTATTGTTTGGTTATGGACCAGTAGCATACCATTTCAACTACATATTATTTTCCAATTTGTGTAACAATATATTTTCTAACTCCCTTTGATGCTCCCCCAGCGAAATCCTATTTTAAATTCTCATTGAAAACTGCAAAGCAATTATTATGAACACTGCCATCCAATTGTAACAACTTCCCATACAATAAAATAAATTAATTCATTTATGATAAACAAAAATCTTAAAATAATGGTATACAAAAGTCTAACTAAGAGTGTTGCAATTTCCATGATTACTTTAAAGTAAGCAGTAGTACTAGTACAATAAGTGAATGTATCTTTAAAATTATCTTAGTTTCAAACTTTTTTTATTTTTTTTGTGGAATATCCTTAATATGTATTATATTAATGAAAAAATAAATATAAATATACAATACAGTTTCTTTAAAAATTAATGAATACAATAAAGTATTAGAAATAATTAAGTATTTTATGAATTGATGTTAATAAAACCATATAACAATCATGTAAGTTATATGTTCAAATAATTCTAGTAATTAAGATATTATTACATATTTGCATTTTCCCTGATATTAGATGTGTGATTTTGTGTCTTTTTTTTTTTCTTGCATAGACTGATATAAGTTATTTTATCAAGAAATGTAAACTAAATAATTCTATCAATTGATCTTTTCAATAAATCTGATAATTATGAGATTGCATATTTAATAATGGAATAATTTTTTATCAAATGAAATTTCAATATATATATATATATATATATATATGGCATATTAAGCTTGCATTGCTCAATGTTAAACATTTAATTATAACATATATATATATATATATAAGTACCATACTTTATAGCAGCTTTGTAATTAAATTATAATATTTTGATTTTTTATATTCAGTTAAAAGATGGATCTATTCTTATACAACCTTTAGATCACCTGAAATTTCAATATAAAAAAATTAACCTGCTTAAAAAAATTGTATTTATTTTTTATATTAAGTCCGATATTTGCAATTTTCTCATATACCTTTTCAGCACACCACTTTTTGTATAAATAACTTCCAATTTTACTATTCAATTAGTCTAGAGTCCATGAAGAACCACAATATGTAGGATGAATTAGATATAAAATGCCAAATATGTAAATATTTCTTACCAGTAACTTAAACTGCATGTATAAAGTTATCACTTTTCTAGAGTTCAAAACTATTTAACATTTAGCACATTTTGATACCATTTTACTAGAATTACCAACATTTGTAAACATTTTCTTACAATATTGTCAGTATTTTCTATCTGTAAGATCACATAAGACTGATTACTATGACTTCTCATGATTAAGAATGCTTCTGTAGCCTCAGATAGGATTTCTATTAAGATTCTATCCAGAGGCAGTTGCTAGAGTCGGCAATTCTTCTGTTCAGTTTCTGCCCATATCACATTAGTCACATCATCAATCATAGTCGTGTAGGTAATCATCATACTTATGTCATGAAAATAGGCAGAAATGTTTTACTGTTTATTAGAATATGGTAATTGATTATTTTTATATTTAGGAAATTTGTTATGAATCTTTCATGACCAACAATGAAATCAATCTAATTTCTAAGGCTAATAAAAAAATACTATCTTATGTCATGGCCCACTAGATAACATCATGTCATTAATGCACTGACAATCACTGGAAAAAGTTCTAAAATTTACCTTCAGTTTCTTATTTACCCAACAAAGTGATTGCTTTCCATGAATATAAAAAAATTAATATTTCTCCATTATTTTTACTCAATAATATGAATAAAACAATTTTGTTAAAATTGTATCTTATCAGTACAGAACTCTATCACATTATTCTACTTAACATATCCATATGATATATCATGAGAATATAATTTGGAAATTTCCACAGAAAAGACAAAAATATTTTGCTTGATTAGGACGATCACATTAGAACAAAAATAATTATATACCATGAAGCATTTAAAACAATTAATTTAATTATCTAGGCTGCAAAATTTCACGCCAAATTTCAAATGATTCAGAATCCAAATTATCCATTTTTTTTCAATTAATTAATGCAATTAAATAACCTGTATTAAGAAATATGAGAAAGGAAATTATTTTGAAATTATATAAAACTTAATCCTACCTACATTTTTATATGGGTCAGAAAACTGGATTCTAACTATGACCAGAGAAAGAGAATTGAAGTAGCAGAGGTGAAATTATCTTGACCTCTGGTAAGATACACTCTCCTTCACAAAAACAAGTTAATCTATTTGTCAGGAATTAAACACAAGTATATTAGAAATAATTGATGAACACAGATCAATTTAATGAACAAATTAGGTTGTAATTATCTCACCTCATATACTCTGTTTTTCGAAGCACAGGGCCATGATTTCTGGAACAGTGCTTTGAAGAATGCAAGTATGTGAGGTGAGATAATTATGACCTATTTTAATATTTAAATTAAAATGTTTTATACCTCACCTCATATCCAATCTTCTAATTATACCGGTTTTGGAGCTTAGGCAGCTTTGTCTTCAGAAATTTCTTGTCGACATAACATCAGTTGACAAGAAATTACTGAAGATGAAGCTGCCTAAGCTTTGAAACTGGTATAATTAGACGACTGGATATGAGGTGAGGTCTAAAACATTTTAATTTAAATATTAAATTAACCTCATAGTGATTTTTTTTCCTATAAAAATTCAATGACCTATTTTATTTATTGAATTGAAAGTTCCTTAATGTTATTTCCCATAATAAGTTTTATGAAACACAGGTCAAATTGGTATTAGATTTAAAATTTCAATCAAGACAAAATCAATTACAATATAAGTTACAGATACATACAACAAGAGAAGAGAAGAATTAAAATTGAATATTTGTAGGAAATAACACTATGAGGTTTCTTTTAATTGTTCATGAGTTGTATATTTTGACTCGCCTCATGTTTCTTGATTGAATTTCTGATACCGCCATCTTGTTAACAGTTGATGAGGTGAGTCAAAATTTATAACTCATGAACAAGAATTAAAATACCTAAAAAGCATTAGTGAAAGCAGATTCTGGAGACAGAATGGATCAAATTTCCCAATCTATGATGATCATTATTATAAATTGCTTGTTGAGTCTTATTTTATTTTGCTGGATAAATTATAAAATAAAAAAAAATAATTATTTAAAAACAAGTTACCTGAATTCCAAGTCCCTAACAAATGAAATGGTGTTATCTAATGAGCAGTCACTATGGACAGCCATATTGTAAATTATTATCAGTTGCCATTTTGTGTTTGTATTTCAATAGAGTGGTCATTGTTGAATCCTCAAATAAGTATGTAGAGAGATTGTACCACAGCAGTAGTACCAAAAGCCTTCAAGTACTTAAAAATAAAGTTGTAATCTAAATATTAGATAATTTAGTAGTCAACATGCAGTATTATATGTATCAGACACATTCAAGGCAGAAATTGAACAGTTAAATATATTATAAACTTGTATGTTTGGTGATGTTTTTACAAAAGAATGTAAGGTTTGTGCAGAGAAGCTAGTTGTTGGAAATACAACTGTGCGTAAACATAACTTTTGTTTTTGCCCTTCATTCACAATTCCTTTTTCCAATTCACATAAACAATAAAATGCTTTCACATTTACTTTGTAATAGGGCATGTTTTTCTATTTTAGTTTCTATTTCACTTTACAGTAGAATACATTACCTTTTATCATATTATAGCTTATTAAATATTTAAAGGAATATCTGTCTTCAGACAGATAAAGAAATTTGTAAAAAATTCAGGAAATTTACATATCATCCTTTAACATTTAATAAGTTTAGAAAATTTTTCAGAAAATTTAACATTAAATTAGCACCAAAAAATGATTACAGCCTGAATATTTTAATTAAAACCAACAAAAATTATATGATTGATGCAGGCAATAAATCAGAGATTTATCAAATTGATTGTAAAGATTGTGAAAAGGTATACATAGGAAAGACAAAAAGGAACTTGAATACAAGATTGAAAGAACACCTTTGAAATGTTAAAAACGGGAAGTAGAAAAGTCTGCAATAGCTGCACATGCATGGTCAGAAAAACACAGAATCAAAATCAAGGCCAAATTACTGAAGCAGTTAGATAAAATAAAGAGAAAACAATGCATTTTGAAATTCCCGGGGAAAAAAAATTGATTTGGAAGTTCATCAGTCAGCCAGCAGAGGAAGCAGAAATCAACCATGGTCTGCAATAAAATCATAAATATGATGAGGTGAGTCTAGAAAGAACATAATTCATAATAATTATAGCTTAGTAATTGCACTACAGATTCAAACAAAGATTAATGTTCAATTAGTAGATTGATATAAGCAGCTAAAGACATTACCATGATCAAAGTAACTAAAACAATGTAATACAGCTAAGCTAATTTAGAGCAAGTGAACAGTTTTATATATGTAGGTTTCAATTTATCACATGTTAAAACTGAAGATATTAATGACAAAATAAATAAATTTAGTCTAATGTGTGGCACTATTAAAGGACCCTTAAAAACCCAAGAAAAGAAACAAAAATGAAATTTTATAAAGTAACGGCTGTTCATGTATTGATGTATGCGTCAGAATGTTGGACGATCACTAAAAGACAAGAACAAAGATTGGAAGCAGCTGAGATGAGATTTTTAAGAAATATATCAGGATATACTCTGCTGGATAAGAAAAGGAATGAACATATAAAAGAAAGGAACTAAATATTTTCAAACTTACAGACCGAATAATTAAATACAGGAACGACTGGAAAGAACATATTGATAGAATGCCAGAAGAAAGATTTCCAAAATTATTGCTAAATTATAAAGCACACGGAAGGAGAAATGTTGGATGTCCACACAGAAGATGGTCTGAACAATTTTAACAATTCTAGCTTTCATGAAAATGGAACGAGCCAACAGGCTTAATCCCTGGATTATGATGATGATGACACCTAAGCTAATTGAATCAATGACAAAGACAAAAAAATTTATATTTGAATAAAAAAATTATATGCTCAGTCTGGGGTTTGCATCCAGGACCTTTGGTTATATATGCCAATCCTCTACCAACTGAGCTATCTGAGCACTCCAATCTAAATGCAAATTTTTCTCTTATACAATGTTAATTCCTGAGTGCCGAATGCTATGAGCCTTTGCTTGACTATGCAAATGGTAGCTTCTTATTTAAGAAGACATTTATCAGGAAATTAATCACTACTTTATAAAGCCAGTAGGGCTTTTTTTGATATTTTTATTATTCATTTAATAATTCTCACTGAAGGACAAATTATTTTTGAAGAGGAAAATTATACACCCAGACAGGGGTTTCAACCCATGACCCAGCATCGGCACTCGGGAATGAACAATGTATAAGAGAAAAATTTGCATCTAGATTGGTGTACTCAGGTAGCTCAGTTGGTAGAGCATTTGCTTAGAAAGTCAAAGGTCCTGGGTTTGAACCCCAGTCTAGGTGTATATTATTCTATTCAAATATAATTTGACCTTCAGTGAGAAATGTTAAATTTATAAAAAAAAGTCAAAACATTTTTCTCTTTACCATAGATTACAAAGATTAATGTATTTTAGGAAAGATGAAATAACTTAAAAAAGTTGTTTATTCGAACTTCAATATATAAATTTATTTATCTGTTTAACAAAAATTACCATTTTGGATGTTATAGCTAATTTAACATATTCCAGTCCTGGATAATTTTATTTTTTGAAAATAGAAATGAATGCTTCAACCAGGAATCGAACACTGAACTTCTGACTCTAAACATCAGTATGCTGTCCATTACATCATTCAAGACCCAATACAACCGTCAAATTTTCTTTACTCGTATACAATTCTCTTACATCCGAAGGCAGTTAGCCAGTGCTATTACAATGCCATCAGGCCAAGTCTATGTACAAGTATTTTAATGAGAATTTTTACATTACTTGTAAGTGGTAAAGCTTAATATTTTGATCTTTTTCTTCTTCTTCTTCTTCTTCCGTATGCAGTATTGGGTGATGATGCCTGTTCTGCGACTACAAAAACTGATCTTTCCATCGGTTGAAGGTTGATGTTACATTTAATTTAACATATTCTAGTCCTGATCCTTGCCTCTATTTCTGAGGGTTGCAAGTTCAAATCTTGCCAGAGACAATGGATTTCTAGGATGGAAAAATCCAAAGAACAAGTCCTCCAGGAGGGACTTTAAGCCATGGGCCCTGAGATGAAGATTTTCAGGCTCATAAAAGAATCTCAACCCTGAATAAAAAGGCTTCTAATTTAGCCAATCTTCCTCCATCCAAGTGATACCTTACTTTGCTAGTAGATGTCTCCCCAAGGCGATGTACTAACCACATGTCACTCTTAAATATCATAGGGAAGTAAACATAACTAAATTAAGATGAATGGACTCTTACTTTAAGGGAGGAAAGAAGATTACAAGTATTTGAGAATAAAGGTCTTATGAAAATTTTTGGACCAAACAGAGATGAGCAGACAGGTGAATGGAGTGAACTACACGGTCTTTATAGGAAGCCAGATATAATAAGAATAGTTGAGTCTCTCGGACTGCGATGGGCAGTACATGTGGCAAGAATGGGAAATGAAAGACATGCATGGAAGCTTCTTGTAGGAAAACCAGAAGGAAAATTCCCACTTGGTAGGCCAAGAATGAGGTGGGAGAATAACATTAACAATAATTTGAGGGAAGTAGATTATACAGGGAATGATTGGAAAACATTAGCTCAGGATAGGGATGTATGGAGAGCTATTGTCCACGTGCCATGAACCTTTGGGTTCGATAGTGCCAGTAAGTCAGTTAGTTAAATTAAGATTTTTTTATTATAAATTTAATGCTTCTCACTGAAGGACAAATTATATTTGAAGAGAAAAACTAAAGAAGCCCTATTGGCTTTATAAAGTAATGACAAAATTCCCAATAAAAGTCTTCTTAAATATGAAGCCATCATTTGCGTGATCGAGCAATGGTTTGTAGTATTTGGTGTTCTTGGGAATTAATAATGAGAAAAATTTGCATTTAGGTTGGAGTGCTAAGGATAGTTCAGACGGTAGAGCATTGGCATATACAAAGCCAAAGATCGTGGGCTCAAACCCCAGTCTAAGCGCATATTTTTGTCTTCAAATATAATAACTAAATTAGTCTGGTTAAGTAATTTCCCACTAGGGAAATACTGAACTGGACAAACAGAGAACAATCAATGGTAATGTACTCTACTATTAATGCTACATTATACATACTAGCCTAACAAACAACATACAGAAATTAGTATCCACATGTAAAATACAATTTTAAATCTTAACAGTAAAATATATCTCATTTATGTACATATTTTTGCAAGCAGAAAAATAATTACAGACAGGTGAAAGCTGCTCTCATATATTGTATATAAAATTACATTTATACATACACACACATTCTTCTCTATTGCGTACCAGTATTCATTTATAATTCATATCAAAATCTATCATATATAAATACTTAATGCAAAAATTCCACTAGAAATATTTGTTTCTAATGATCTTTATAAGGATTTTGTGTCATTTATGGCTCATAATTCAGTATTAGAGACTTGAAATGAAAATGAAACAAAAATATGTAATTGAAACAAGTCTGCCATGCTGGCTCAGGTGATAGCATGCCTGCTACCTGACTAGTGGACCCGGGTTCATTACCTGGTGGAGTTAAAAATTCTAATTGTGAAATTAATTTAATCCCAAAGAACATTAAACTGAAAATATATAAAAGTGTTATTCTCCCAGTTATATGGATGAAAAACATGGACTTTTACGATAAGGGAGGAGAAAAGATTACGAGTATTTGAGGATAAAGTAAATATAAAATAAATAAATAAATATGATCAACAAAATACAGAGATGAATGGATGGACCACATCAATAGAACGGATAACAATAGAATTCCTAAACAGATTTTTCATTACAATTCATTAGGACGAAGAAATGTAGGAAGACCCAGTAAAAGATGGACAGACCAATTCTAGCATGAGATTGGAACAGACCATAAGGTCCAATCCGTGATGCTGCTGCTGATGATGATGATGAATATCCTCAACTCATGTCCAACTCAGGGTCGGGTCGAGGGATGAGATGAGATGAAGCCCCTACAAGTATAGAGGTCTGTGAACTACAAGGGTGCTGGCCAATCACTCCTGACGCACCACCACAGGTACGGATGAATGAAATGGATGAGATGAGTATGGAGAAATGATGGAATGAAATTTGTAGCAGGGGAAAGCGGGAGAAAACCCTGCCCAAGCTCCATTTCATCCACCACGAAACCCACATGGAGTGACCGAGACTCAATCCCGGGACCCCAGCAGTGAGAGGCAAGTGTTTAACCACTTGCGTAATGGAGCCACCTTGAGAATAAAAGTACTTAGGAAAATTTTTGGACCAAAGAGAGATGAATAGACAGATGAATGGAGAAGACTAGATTACAGTGAGTTACATCATCTTTATGGGAAACCAGATATAAGAACAGTTAAGTCTCATAGACTGCAATGGACATGACATGTGGCACAAATGAAGAATGAAAGAGCAGCGTGGAAATTCCTTGTATGAAAATCAGAGGGAAAGCTCCTAGTAGGTAAGCCAAAAATGAGGTGGGAGAATAACCTTAACCATGATATAAGGGAAGTAGAATACACAGGGGATGATTGGAAAACAGTTCCAATAAGGATGTATGGAGAGTTTATTTTCACAAGGCCAGAAACCTAAGTGTTTGATAGTGCCAGTGAGATAGTTAGAATTTAATTTAATTTATATAATTTAAAATTTTCAATCTTGGTGCCAGGATAGGTGGTGATGTACAAATTTTAATTATTAGATTGTGCACCAGATTCCTGCAATAAATTTTAAATCTCTCTGCAGTGTATATGTTGAGAAGGCATGATGTACTGTTGAAAGCGATTTGTCTGGCGGATGGGGACGTTAATGCCTGGTGGCCCCCTTGATGCTTTTCAATAGGAATAGGCTAGTTCTGGCACTGGGTTTCACTTTTTTCCTTTCTCTTCATCATCCATCACATAACACAATTTACACTACACAAACACACAGCATACACACTCCAATCTGTATACAAGAATATGTCTACATAAAGTGGTCTGCTGAAATGGTGTATAAATTGAAAATAGACCACATTAATGCCCAGCACAGAACTCAAAGCACATGTATACATAATTAAAACATGATGTATATAAATAAGGTGAGTCTATTGCATCTTACCTCATAAAAGTTGAGTTATTTTATGACATGTTTCAATACACACTTGTGTATCATCTTCATCTTGTCCAGATTGTGATTTTTACACTGTTGTTTCTAAATATCAACTCCCACGCTACCATTTGGTGGACCAAAGAACTTGCACATCAAATCCCTCTCCTTGGGAATTTAAAAATTCATGATTCTATCCCTGTTCATTAACTATGATTTGAGGGAAGTAGATTATACAGGGGATGATTAGAAAACATTAGCTCAGGATAGGGATGTATGGAGAGCTTATGTCCATGCAGCCGTGAACCTATGGGTTCGATATGCCAGTGAGTTAGTTAGTTATCCCTGTTCTTCTGGATGTAGATCTTCTCCCAAATGGTGAGTTCTTTAGTATTTTTTAACTGTTTTAATAATTTGGTGTTTTACATTGATTTTATGATTTTCTCACCAAACATTAGCAGCTACTGCAGATTTTTCTATGTATTTTTAAAAATATTTTTAGTATATTCCTTAGCAGATCTACATCTAGAAAGACAGGGATAGAATCACTGTTGTTGTTGTTGTTTTAATGGTGATGAGAATTAGTTGACTTGCACCATTCTTTCTATCGCTTCCCAATAGAGACCAATAATTTCTTGGTTGAGATATTTTCTCCTGTCCAGTCCTTGCATATCAGAAGGTGTTCCTGGTTGAGTACTTGATCCTCTTCATTACATATGCAACACTGAGTACTGTTCATGATTCCCATCTTGTGGAGATGGTCAAGTAGGTAATGGTGACCAGTGAACACTTGGAATGTGGCTACAGCAGACTTTCTTGGAATTGTCAGGATGTGGGATTGTTGTGAATATTTGCATAGCATTTTCCCTCCATTTTTTCATTTGCTATTTGTTGTGCTTTTAACCTGGGAGAGGTGGCACCTTAGCAATATATATAAGAAGTGGGCAGGGGATTTTCTGACCCCAAAGGGATAAAACCTCCACCTAGGGAGTACATGACCTTATAGTTTGTGGTGGGGTTTGAGTACCTCAATGATCCTGAGAGAGCTATGCCGGCGAAGTATAGCTACTGGTAGGGTCACCCTAGCTGGACAGGTCAAAGGAGAGAGGTCAGACTAAGAAGCACTCCAGAAGAGGATTTCCAATGGATTTGTAGGTGGATGAAGAGCTTGCTCTCAATGGCGAAGAAGGCAGATGAGACTACCTCAAAGTTAGGGAGCTGCTGCCTTGCAGGATGGGAATTGGTTTTCTAAAGGCACCGGGAAGAAAACCCAGAAAGAAAATCACCTGATCCTCCAGGTTGGGGGTTGAGACATGGGGCTGACGACCCCATTCTTGTAAAAAATTGTATTGTTGAGAAACTATTTAGAACATTAGCCAGCTGCCTTTCTGTTAAATGACCTTTGGTGACAATGAATGTGTTATCCATGTACAGGGCAGGAGCACTAAGAAATGAGATGGATGGATGGAATAAAGGAGGACCTCCAAAAGCTCGGGGTCCGGGAATGGTGGAGGAGGGCATTGGACTGGGATGCATGGAGGGGTATCCTAACAGCATCCAGGGCTCATAAAGGGCTGTAGAGATGGAAGAAGAAGAAGAAGAAGAGAAGGAATAAAACAAAAAACAGTGTTCACTACAAACTAAATTTTGATTTTATTTATGTATGTACAAGTTGTTCTTGTGTTAATTAAAATGAAAGCAACGTTAAAGTTACTTGATATAAAATTAGTAAAAAATAACACAAATGGGAGGCCTACCAAAATAATTGTGTGATTTTAAACAAAATATTTAACAAATTCACAATAAGTATAATAAAATATTTATTAAAGATACTGATTTAAAAAGTTTATCAAATTTAATTTTGGGTGTAAATGGATACTAGAATTATTTTATTAAATTTTTCACTTAATGTATAATGATAATAGTTGTCTCAAAAAACAATGTTAGGTCTATAAATAATTATCTTGTAAATATTGTTACTACATATAATTTATTTTTATATTGTATGGTGATATAATAATAATAATAATAATTATTATTATTATTATTATTATTATAAAAACATAATATTTCAATATGGTATTTCTATTTGGTTCTGTGGACTTTATTATTATCGTTATTATTATTATTATTATTATTATTATTATTAACTTCTCCATGGCCGGTCCCAAGCCCACATGAGAAAAAGGAGGAGTAATAACATCATTTAAAAAACCAGGGTTCAGGTGGCTCCAACTGATAGTACCCTGTAAAGGTCCCTAGCCAGGGTTACGGTGAAGACCTCAGTGGCAGAGTTGGCATAGAAGGAATCCTTCAAGACAGCAGATCTGGTGGAAGAGGCAACCCTATCTCTAATGGAAATAGAGAAATGCTGCCTTTGCGGTGAAGAGGGATCTTCAAAGGTTATGGGAAGAAAACCCAAACAGAACATTTCCTGGTCCTCCAGGTTGGGGGCTGATACAACAGGCTAACTTCCCGTTCATTGGAAAAAAAAATAAAATGTTAATAAACCCAATGATTTACAGCCAAAGCGAAATTGAAGACAAATCACTGGTGCCGGAAAAATGTATCAATATTGTTAAAACCGGAAATATATATTATTATTATTATTATTATTATTATTACTGGGACTATTATTATTATTATTATTATTATTATTATTATTATTAGCTTATATTGTTATTGATATACTGTCTAGCTGTATAGACTTGCATGTTTACAAGTTTGAATGTATATCGTCCATCACTGTTTATGGTAGTTATATTATTGTGACAAACACATTTTTAGCACAAAAACTCTTTTGTTTATGAACTGACAATTTTACACAAACTATGCTGCATTGACGAAATACAGTTTTACAACAACTTCACTATAATCTATACAAATGTAATGGTTGACTTGGGGGAAAATGGGATCCTAGTACCGCACCACTGGATATTTTTATTCATATTTTTAGAATTTGTGCTTCAACGTTAAGGTTATTGACATCAAACAAAAGGGGAAGAATGCAGTGACAGGTATGTGGACACAGAGTGACATATTCCATGAATAAATATTAATTCTTAGAACGTAAAGTCTTGTGGGGTTGGAAAATACCCCGTGCCACCATATCCGTGTTAAGTTGTATTCATGTTTTATTTCTCTGATTTCAGAAATTAAATCGTGTTTCTTATGTGGTTTACAGGTTCCCTTTTTGGCGAGCATGTCAGCAATTTCATTACCAATAATGACAATGTGGGCTGGAATCCACTGTAATAACTATTTGCTGTTGTCTTGGTATAAGGATTTTAATTACAGTTCTGATGTTTTGTATATTGGGGGATGTTGTCAAATGAAAGTTGCATATGGACTCAATTGCTGCTTTAGAGTCTATTAGTATGACTACTTTTTGATGGATATACAACATTTATCAATGCTTTCATGGGATAGAATCATGAATTTTGAAATTCCCAGGGAGAGGGATTTGATACGCAAGTTCTTTGGTCTATCAAAAGTAGAGTGAGAGTTGATATCCAGTACCAACAACATAAAAATCAACTGTCTGGACAAGCCGAAGAATTTTACTCAAGTTTGTATTGAAACATGTTCTAAAAGAACTCAACTTTTATGCTGCAAGATGCAATAGACTCACCTTATTTATTAAAAAACTCATAATGTTACTTCCTATTATAATTTTATAATTTTAAAAAAAATATGTAAATAAAAATAAGACAAAATTTCATATGAAAAAAAAAGTTATATCAGAGTAGGATGATGAGGATTAAGAAAAAATTTGAAGTTGATAAAATAAATATATTACAGATAGTAGAATAAGATCGTATGGCCATATTAAAAGAAGGAATACTGGAAAGATACTAAGACAAGCACTGTAATTTAGATTAAGAGAGAAGAGACCAAAAGGTCAGCCGAGATATAGATAAGAAGAACAATTTAAGAAAAATTTCAGAATTGAGGAGTTAAAACTATTAAGAAAATGTTAAGTGATCCCACTATAGGTATTAGATGTGCTTGATGGAGTTGTGCATCCTATATATTCAATGGTTCAATAAATACTAAAGAAAAGTCAATTTTTTTAAAAATAGTGAATAGTTGTCTTTGCATTTGTACTTCATTTAACAAGTTCCTTAAATATGTACCATATTTGCTTGTGTAATTTGCACACCCTAATTTTTAAGGGAATATTTTGAACTTAATTTTCGCTCCATGTATTTTGTACACACATTTTAGGTACCTTTTCTTTTCAGTGTAGTAGGGATTTTCCTTCCCTGAATTTCATTGCCAATTCTTACATTCCAACATAGGTCATTTACCAGCAACTGAACTACCTGCTTCATAAACAAACCCAAAATTCTGCTACTTTAACCATGTTTGCCCTTGGTAGAGACAAATTTTAGAAAAGTAAATACTGGTATTTCATTTAATTTAAAATTTCAGTTGATTTCAACACTTCTAATGCGTACTTGCATTTATACAGTATTTCAAGATGGGAAGAAAAATAACAATTACACAAGCCATAATGTCGGCTGAAGATAAGAGGGACTCCTCTTGAAAACTGTAGTTCCCGTGTTTTAAAAAAAAACATCAAATATGAGGTAAGATAAGAAGCGACTCATTCATTCATTGAACATCATATAAATTTAAAGTGATAAGTTTCACAGAACATTTCGGCAATCGCGCAGTAGGAAGAGAATTTGCAATTCTCAAATCCAACGTGCTTTATTGGAGGAAACAAACAAGACGTGCTAAATAATTATATTGGTCAACATGATTTTTGTCTCATGAGTACCAATAGTTGTACTTAAAGCAGTTTTTTATCATATTTTCAAATATGCATTCAGAATTTCTCCATCACCCACAGTTTTTTTTAATTTCAATTTCAATTAACGGATTTAAATAATTATTTTTTTAATAAACATTTTTCATTCATTTGTCCATTGTAAAATAAACCAAATGAGCTAACTCAGGAGATTTCAGCTATGGAAAAGAGCTATCAAGGCAAATGGAATCCTAATATGCTGGCCGATTTATTGTTGGACTATTGAGAGGGATGCTCCACAGGCAAAATATAGCAGAAATGGTCATTTCTTACTTTCTAGGTGAGTCCGAATGTTCGAATATTGTGTTGTTACGAACGTAGAAAATATTAAAGCGTTTGAAATTATAAATTCCTGTCTCTCGGAAACCTTACATGATGGAGAAAAGCCGATATCATTTTTGAATTCAGGAGAAAAAGTACTACCAGAATCACATATTTTTCTTTCTGAGACAAAAAAGTTTATTTTTTGGTTGCACAGTGTTATTACTGCATTTTAATTGATTTATTTGTATAATAATAATATTATTATTATTATTGTTTATAGATTTATTATTGCATGATTATTATTTATATAATTCAAGATTACCTACAGTGTTAGGCTATAAAATTATAAGAGATGACAAAATTACTGTATTCATAATTACTATACTTAACTATCATAATTGAGATAACTCAGAACAGGACTTCTGATTTTAAAAATCCACATATTTTATGCTCCTCAATTTTTCAGTGGCCAAAGTAAATTAAAATGTGCAAAACATGAGCAAATATGGCAGTTATCTTAAATCAGGAATTTATTTCTGTTGTGGAAATCTTGGGAGCAGCATGTTTTAAAAGCACAAAGAAATATTTTCTATGTATGAACCCCCTCAAATCAGTTTGTTGGCTTCAAAAACAATTATTTTTTGGCAAGGGGAAAACAGTTATTTTTATGTCTCTTGCCACTCGTGGAACAACCAGCAATTCATAAATTCCAGGGGTGACTATTCAGGGAAAATAGTTGAAGTGTCACTTCACCTTATTTTTACCAGAATTATTTTTAAACTTTATTTTCCTTATCACGAATGTTGGTTTTAGTTGAAACATATTTCTCTATTATTTTAAGAAGCGGGACTCATTATAACATAGAGCACAGCACTGATGTGAAGGATTTTTGTTTCCAGCTTATTCCTACCTATAGAGTGAAATAGAGGATAGAAGAATAAGACAGTATGGCCATGTTAAAAGTATGGATACAAGGAGATTACCAATATGGACACTAGAATATAGAAAAGAAGGGAGAAAAAAAAAACTATGAGATTGGCAGATATGTAGATGAGAGGAACAAGTTTATGAAGGATTCATAGTTAAATATGGGAATTAACTACTTATTTTAGGAATTCTCACTATGAGGTATATTCATTAAGGTAGAATATTTTTATCACTCACCCCATATTGTTCTTCTTATTTGATTATAAACTAGTTTCGGAACATAGTTTCTGTTCCATCCTCAGTATCGTCACGACCGTTGTTCTGTCGTCTTGAAGATAGCTCTTCAAGACGACAGAACAACGGTCGTGACGATACTGAGGATGGACAGAAACTATGTTCCGAAACTAGTTTATAATCAAATAAGAAGAACAATATGAGGTGAGTGATAAAAAATATTCTACCTTAATGGGAATTAACATTATGTGGTTCATGAAGGATGTTAAAAAAAGAAGAATAAATTGGAGTGAAGTGGAGAAAAGGGAGATGTGGAACAACCAAAATAGGTGGAGGCTTGTTTCTAAGACTTCATTTCCTAAAAAGAGGGCCCAAGGAAAGGTAAACATAAAGAAGAAGAAGATTCAAGAATCAAGTAAATTAGGCATTAAAGATAAATCTAAGTAATGTAATGCACTAATTCACTGAGGTGTGAGTTATGCTATATTCTTCTTATACTGCAGTTCTTACAACTGCTAAACAACATCAAAAAAAGTTAAGCAAAATAACAAAACACATAAAATATTATAACTTATTGGCCTTTGTAGCTGAAACATAGACTGACAACATCAGAGATTAAAATTACCAAATAACTACATACATCTAAAGGGAATGTCCTAATGATTATAAACAACAAATATTTATAAATAAATTAGCCGTAAAAATTAATTATACACTCTTTTCTTGCATTTCTTCATAAAGAAAGTTTATATTCATGTTTCGATTAAAATGTTTTTGCTGTATTCTTCGTGATAAATATATAATCACTGATGACTATGTGTTTACGACATCCCAGCATTCAATTCACAAATAGTACACACAATACACAACTTACAAGATTTTAACTTCATATAATGGATTGTTTTATCAGTAAACTTTACTTTCACTCTCAGAATCTTCATTCCATTTCATAAATAATAATAGTTATCATATATCATCATCATCTTTCAAAATCAGCTAAGTGATTAAAAAAAATTAAAAGAAGTCAAGAAAACTACTTTAATACTTTAATTTGTAATTGAATACAGATTGTGGGGTTCAACCCATAGGGTTCTGACTGATTTTTTTAATTTTTCAGGAGAGTGAATTAAAGTCTAGAATTAAATATAGGATAAGTTGTGTGTAGTAATCAATAACCTGCACAATACTTAGAAATTATTAACATTGTGGACAAATAAATAATGTAAATCCAGAGACATCTTACCTCACAATTCGTTGTGTTCTATTTGAACTAGTTTCGGTATATCAAGTATACCATCGTTAGCTTTTCTAGACTATCAAATGTTACATTGTCGACCCTGTATGTCGGTTTCCGCTCCATCTTTTGGGTAACAGAAAAACTTGTAAATCAAATCTTTTTCCCCAGGAATTTCAAAACTCATAATCTTGTTTTTGAAAAACAAGACTCCAGAGCCAACAATGTAAAATTCAACAGTCTGGAAAAGCTTACAATGTTATACTAGTTCAAATAAAACACAACAAGTTATAGGTAAGATGACTCTGGATTCACCTTATTTATTAAGAAGAACCTAATAATGTTACTTCCTGACATAATTTATTAATGATTATGGACAAAACATGAATATTAGTTACAGAAATTACTTAAGAACCATTTAATATGAAAAACAAGAAAAATTAAAAAAAATAGATAGAACCCTCTGTTTCTAACCTCATGAGGTGAATTTATTTAATATATGCTTCCTAAATTATATTACTTTAAGCTTTATGGCAATAAATTTAATGGATTAATGGGAAAATTCCTGAATTTGTTATGAAGATCATGAATAGAAACTGCGAATATCATAGTAGTATTTCACATAGCTGGTCTTATAGATTCAATAAATATGTAAAATTTGCTCAGACAGTTTCTTTCTGTTAGTTTTTCTAAATAATGAATTTATAAAATACAGACATGCTCAAATTTTATCATCTCTCAAAGATTTCTTCTTCAGTATTCTCTAATCACTGAGAAATTTCATGAAATATTTCTCTCTCCAGGAAAAGTTAATTTGGTTTCAAACTTCAAATTGCTTTCTAGCAAAACAGTGAAAAAGTGACTTAAATCCCCTCATCTCTCGAGTCTTCATATCTGATACAGTATACTTTTCTGTATCGTACTATCAATAGCCTACTATTAATAGGCAATAAGTAAAAATAATAATTTTTAGAGATTTTTTTTTGTTAGTTTTAATATACAATATGTTTATCTCAGATATCATTTCAAATTCCATCTCTTATATTTAGAAATATAACAAAGTAAGTACGTTCACTAGAATATTGAATCAAAGGTGACATTTAAAAGTTCATACCATTGTAAACATACTATGCATATCTTAAAAATAGTCTGAGCAAATGATATAAAAGACAATAACATCAAATCACAGGACGTAACAAAAGGTAAGTTATTTTTTAAAAAAATTGGAGGAATATTCCACAATAGAGAGGATAAAAATATTTTTATACCTCATACATCAAATTATACTTTGCATGTAGTTAATTTTTATGCATTTCCCACAGTTCTGGAGTGGATATGATGTCATTCTACAAAAAGTCTAGCAAGTTTCTGATACAATGTAAAAACAGTAGTGGCAAAAAAAGAGTTGTTAAAAGGAAAAAAAAGTTGTTTTTGACCTATGTTCATAAATATAAAATATTTTTTATCCTCCAGATTGAGGGAATATTTTCATGTACCTTTCTGTTTCATTTTTTATAACCCAATTGAGAAATTGATAATAAATTGCCAGTTTTGCATTCTACTTAAATCTCAACTTACCATAACCATTTCACCATCAGATTCCAATTCAACACACGACAGCAAGCTCCTTGGAGAAATAATTTAATGTGACCTACATCAGATCAAAACTTCGGTTCAAATAATTTCTGGTTCTGAACTTGTGTTGGCAGTACCATTTGTAACTAGTGATTTCTGTCGAGTTAGGACCACATGGCGTTCGTTCTCGCCTGCGAGAGGTGTCTGCGGTGCTGAGGAGTGTTGTTGTTGCTGGATGGCATTGAGGATGTTGGTGTTGTTGCGCTGCATCACATTCGGGTCTACGGAAAGCTGCCGCATGTTGGGTTGAGAGTGTGCACTGTTTGGACCTTGCTGCTGCTGATGTTCATCTCTGTGGTTATTGTGAACTCGAGTTGTGTTGCGTCGTATCGGGTTCGGAGTTGATTTTCCTGCTATTCTCATACTGCTAAAATTTGTAAGCCTGTTTGTATTGTTTGGATTACCTGCATTTTCAGCACTGCTCGTTGTTTTCTTTTGTTGTTGTGATTTGGCTCTTCCCATGGCACTACTTCCGGCTGTAACATACAATTATATAAATATGAATAAAAGAATAAAATATTAGTTTTTATAATTGAATTGAGGGAAATAATGGATTCAATTGCAATAAATACTCAAACTCCATACATTTTAAATTATTTATTATATTTTTAAGATCAAAATATTTTTATTATCTATTTCAATTTACTAATTATTATCTATTTCAATTTACTAATTATACAGAGTGTTCCAATCAAACATTCTGTATTTCATTTAATCATTGCTAATAAGGTATGTATTCTGGGCTGTAGCTGAGCAGCTTAAGGAATAATGCCTTAGTGCAGAGCTATGGGGAATTGCACTATTTGAATCCCCATAGGGGAAGAAATTTTCTCATGGAATTTCAGTCAATATGGGATCGGTACCCATCCAGAATCATGAGGAAATTGAGTAGCTACAATGAGTAGCAGTTCTAGGTTGAGAAAATCAGCTATAACGGCTATGGGACCTGACATGCTACCCACATATTGCCCCTATACTGGCTAGATGATCGTCCACCACTGTCATTAACACATGAGGCCAGAAGCTGGCTGGTAGGCCAAAGCCTTTCTAGACCTATCATGCCAAGGAATATAATGAAATAAAATTAATCCATTTATCTTGAAGGCATGTTCTACTTGTGTCTATTTTAAAGAACCTTAACTCGAGAGATGAGACAGATTTATATATTCTGCAATATTTTTACATCTCTTGATAAGGAATTCTTCTGTTAAAATTACTACAAATAGATTTATATGGCTTGCCTTTTACACTCTTTGTTGCCTCCTGTACAGCTGTCTTCTATTCACTTGGAATGTACAAAATTAAATAAAAATGTAATATATTATTTATTTTAGGAATTCCACACTATGAGGTATATTCATTTAGGTAAAATTTTATCACTCACCTCACATTTTTCTTTTTTTTAAACTAGTTTCGGAACTTTACACTTCATTTTCATCTTTAGTATTTTTGTGACCATTGTTCTGTTGTCTTGAAGAACCACCTTTCGCTCCCTTTGTTGGTAGACGGAAAAACTTTGAAATCAGGTCGTTTTCCCTGGGAATTTCAAAGTTCATTAATTTCTCCTTTTCGTTTTTTTTAATGCAAATTTTTTCCTAAACAGTGAGTTCTTTTGGGTTTTCTATTTGTTTTAATAATTTAGCTTTTTTTTCGGTAAGATGTTTTTCAGGCCATGCATGGGCAGCCACAGCAGATTTTTCTTCCGATTGAGGGTCTTTCCACTTTTTCAGCGGTTGCCCTTTTACCAGCCGGCTGCTGGCCCTTCACATCCACATGTGTCAATCACAGAGGTAGATGATCAACAGCCAGTGTAGGGGTGACATGTGGTTAGCATGTCGAGTCCCCCAGCCGTTATAGCTGGTTCCTCAACCTGGAGCCGCTACTTATTGTAGCTACCCAATTGCCTCACTATGCTGGGTGGGCACCGGTCCCATACTGGCCAAAATACCATGAAAAAATTTCTTCCCCCATGGAGACTCGAACCAGCGCAAGTCCCGTAGCTTTGCGCCAAGGCTTCCTACCTTAACCGCTCGGCTACTTCCCCTTTTTTGACATTTCTGAGATGTTCTCCCACTCTGGTTTTCAAATTTCTCTTAGTCTATGTAGGAAAAACTAAGAGAAATTTGAAAACCAGAGTGAAAGAACATCTCAGAAACATTAAAAAAAAGGGAAGTAGAAAACTTTGCAGTGGCTGCCCATGCTTGGTCCAAAAAAACATCTTACCGAAAAGAAAGCTAAGTTATTAAAACAAATAGAAAAACCAAAAGAACTCAATGTTTGGGGGAAAAAAAAAACGAAAAGGAGAAATTAATGAACTTTGAAATTCCCGAGGAAAACGACCTGATTTAGAGGTTTTTCTGCCTACCAACAGAGAGAGCGAAAGGCAGCTCTTCAAGATGACAGAACAATAGTCATGAAAATACTGAGGATGGAACTGAAGTGTAAAGTTCTGAAACTAGTTTAAAAAAGCAGAAAAATGTGAGGTGAGTGATAAAATTTTACCTAAATGTGATATATTCATTGTTTTATTGGTAGTTGAAGAAGAAAATTTATATTAGAAATGAATGGATTAACAAAGTAAGTTATTTCTATGATGTTCAACTTCTTAAATCATCTCTTGGGGAAGGATGATAATGATAATGATGACAGGCAGAGGGATCCTAGAAATTACCAAATCAAATAGATGCTTGGTAAGTGATAAGCAAAAAGGTTTCAGCCTAAAGAAATCTAAATTTCAAACTGCACACAATTAACCACTGCTATTTTCTCATGCTGAACTATAATATCATGAGAAAACATGGAGAATTTCTTGATAACAGGTTTTGATTTAGTTCTTGAGGCTTAATATTAATCTATTTTGGTAAATGGACTGAATTATTTTTATTAAAGTGGTAAGGTTGTAAAGTTAAAGAATAAAACAAACTATTCTACATGTTTAGGGCTGATAAAAAAAGTTATAATATACAGGTGTCTACTATAAACCTGACACTTTTTAACATCCTTATAAAGAAAATCACAAATATACAAAAACTTACATCTGGAAGAATTATGAAAACTCACATGTCTACTTTTATGGGGAAAAATACAACAAAAATTGAATATATCTGAAGAGAAAAATTTTCGCCTAGACCAAGACTCGAACCTGGGACGTTTGGCTTTCCGGACCAAATGCTCTACCAACTGAGCTACCGAGGCGAGTTACGATCTAGATGCAAATTTTTCTCAGGTCTGGAAGAGAGCAGGAATAGTTTTGCATGCACCATGCCGTGAAATTCTCCGGATATATCACTATTATACTGAAAACTCAACTTTTGAATTTTTGTGACTTAGATCTCTTTTTGGGGCAACTATTCAATTGCAAAAGCACATAAAACATATCTTTTAAAACTTTCGAAACTATGTTCAAAAGTTTTTTTCTGTTTGAACACCTATGTGTGTGTTCTAATATCACCCATTGCACTTTATGTGTTTATGCTGGGAGGATAGATGGAATTAATGTGGTCTATTTTCAATTTATGCATAACTTTGGCACTCCACTTTACGTAGATTATGTATTCTTGTATTGTGTACAGAGAGGAATGCAGGATGAGTGTGTGTTTATGTGTTTGTGTAGTGTAAAGTATTCTGTATGAAGGGGAAGTTGAAACCCAGTGCCAGCACATATCTTACTTCTATCAAAAGGCACCAAGGGTGTCAGGCTTAACATTCCCATCCAAGAGATGAATTCTTATCAACAATACCATATGTCTTCTCAACATATGAACTGTGGAGAGGTTTGCAATTTAATGAAGGAATCTGGTGCACAATCTACTGATTAAAAACCACTTCTCCTGGCCCCGAGATTGAAAATTTTGGAACTAATTTAATTTAACTAATCTAACAATAAAAATAAAAATACTCAATCTTGCTGGGTATCAAAACAGGCCCACTAGTCAAGAAGCAGGCATGCTACCATCTGAGCCAGCACGATGGCGGACTACTTGCACATCTAAATGTACTTATTTATTATGTGCATTCTACATAAATGTTATTATTTTATTTTATGATGTATTGCTGGCCTTGATGAATCTCAAAATATTTTGTAGCAAAACAAAATAGCACCTAATTATATTAATAAATAATAATGATAATAAAATAATAATAATAATATCCTCAACTTGTGTCCAACTAGGGTTGGGTCAAGGAATAAGATGAGGTAAAGCCCTTTATATAGAGGTCTATGAATGACAAGGGTGCCGGCTGACCATGCCTTTAAAAGTTTTATCTTTAAGGGGGGTAGAATTTAAGTTGGAATATATCTAGCTTGCAATTATCAATAATTGCGATGCACCATCACAGTGGCAGATGAACAAAATGAAACGAAATGGATGAGATGAGTGTGGAGAAATGGTGGAATGAAATTGTGGCAGGGGAAAACGGAAGAAAATCCCAAGAAAAACCTGCCCTAGCTCCATTTCGTCCACCACAAAACTCATATGGAGTGAACGAGACTCGATCTCGGGACCCAGGGGTGAGAGCATCTAACTGCTTGTGCCAAAAATAATAATAATAATAATAATATTTTGGAATATATTAAACAGTACCAACTAAATTGGAAACACCATCTTGAAAGAATGAGTTCAAATCGGATCCCCAAAGCTGTTTATAATTATATACCAAGAGGACGAAGATCACTGGGCCGTCCTATAAAACGCTGGAGAGAAAATTTTCTGTAGGATCGTAACAGGCCTTGGCATAAT
This sequence comes from Diploptera punctata, assembly GCA_030220185.1. Lineage (NCBI taxonomy): Eukaryota > Metazoa > Arthropoda > Insecta > Blattodea > Blaberidae > Diploptera > Diploptera punctata. The sequence goes on from JASPKZ010006057.1 coordinate 901,621, forward strand.
ACTTGGAAGTAAGAAGATAATAATAATAATAATAATAAAATAATGTTAATAAAATGGTATTGCTGCTACTACTACGACTACTACTACTACTACTACTACTAATAAAAATAATAATGATAATAATAATAATAATAATAATAATAATAATAATAATAATTAGTAGTAGTAGTAGTTGTTAAGTAAATTTTACACAGAGTCATGCACACAATGTACAATTGATATGGATTGAATCGCCTTGTCGCACCATAAATGGTTTCTAAGGTTGGACAGGTAGTGGCTGGATGAATGAATGAGCCCTTCAGTCTATTGCAGAAACATCTGGAGTGTTTCAGGTGTGTTTGTGGATTATTGTGTCTCTAGGTTATATTTTGTAAAAAATATCTTGAAAACCAACAAAATTATTTAACAAATGCAGGAAAATAAGTCATATAGCCTACTATAATTTTATAGTTCAGACAAATCTGTTTTACACCCTTCTATCAACTTCTGCAGCTTTTTGTTTAAAATGAAGCTCGACAAGCATAAGATGTTAGAATCTGTCAGGTTCACAATGGACAATCTGTACAAGATAAGAAAGACAACAGTTCTACTGGAATTAAGCATAGCATTGGAAACTCATTCTTAAAAATCGGTACTCAATCAAAATGGTGGGGGTAAACTACAGGGGTGACCAGGGTACATAAGACGTACCTGAAGGGTCAATGTTGTACCTCAGTAATTTTTTTTTTTTCATTATTCCTTGCAAATATAAAAATTCTTTGTTGATTTAGCTGATTGATTAGTTGGTTCCAATGCTTATGGCCTCTGCCTGCCTGGCTAGATGAATGAATCCATTTCTTAGGTGGGGGATAATCTATGGCAGATTGTTATCCCACTGATGATAGGATGATAAAGAGAATGATGACAGGCAGAGAGAATCCACAGCTTAATGTGGACTCCGAACCCCTGTAGCAGCTTGCAATTCTTCAGTGGCGTACAGTAGTTTTTTTAATCCTGAATATCAATCAGTTTTTTTTACTAGGCATTCTTTTAAAAATGCTATCATAATATAAAACCAAAAATTTTCCTATCATGGCCATATTTAAAATTCTTATTGTCCTAGGACATTAACAAAGTTAGACTTTAAGGTAGAATTTTTTATCACTCACCTCATATTGTTCTTCTTATTTGACTATAAACTAGTTTCAGAACATAGTTTCTGTTCCATCCTCAGTATCGTCACGATCGTTGCTCTGTCGTCTTGAAGAGCTGTCCATCGCTCCTTCCATTGGCTGACTGAAAAACCTCGAAACCAGGCCATTCTCACCGGGAATTTCAAAGTTCATAAATTTCTTCTTTTTGCTCTTTTGAATGTAGATCTTTTCCCAAACAGTAAGTTCTTTTGGTTTTTCTATTTGTTTTAATAATTTAGCTTCTTTCTCGATAAGATGTTTTTCAGACCATGCATGGGCAGCAACTGCAGATTTTTCTACTTCCCCTTTCTTGACATTCCTGAGATATTCTTCAAGACGACAGAACAACGGTCGTGACGATACTGAGGATGGAACAGAAACTATGTTCCGAAACTAGTTTATAGTCAAATAAGAAGAACAATATGAGGTGAACGATAAAAAATTCTACCTTAATGAATATACCTCATAGTGAGAATTCCTAAAATAAGTAAAGTTAGACTTACTTATTTTAGGAATTCATACTATGAGGTATATTCATTTAGGTAAAATTTTATCATTCATCTCACATTTTTTCTTCTTCTTTTTTTAAACTAGTTTCAGAACTTTACACTTCAGTTCCATCTTCAGTATTTTTGTGACCATTGTTCTGACATCTTGAAGAGCCAGCTTTCGCTCCCTCTGTTGGTAGATAGAAAAACCTCAAAATCAGGTCTTTTCCCCGGGAATTTCAAGGTTCATTAATTTCTCTTTTTCATTTTTTTTAATGTAAATTTTTTCCCAAACAGTGAGTTTTTGGTTTTTCTACTTGTTTTAATAATTTAGCTTTCTTTTTGATAAGATGTTTTCGGACCATACATGGGCAGAAAAATCTGCAGTGGCCCCATGCACGATCCGAAAAATATCTTATTGAAAAGAAAGCTAAATTATTAATACAAATAGAAAATCTAAAAGAACTCTCTGTTTGGGAAAAAACTTTCATTAAAAAAAAATACGAAAAGGAGAAATTAATGAACTTTGAAATTCTCGGAGAAAATGACCTGATTTCAAGGTTTTTCCATCTACCAACAGAGGGAGCAAACGGTGGCTCTTCAAGACGACAGAACAATGGTCTAAAATACTGAAGGTGGAACTGAAGTGTAAAGTTCCAAAACAAGTTTCAAAAAAAGAAGAAAAATGTAGTAATAAAATTTTACCTAAAAAAAAGTTAGACTTGCCAGGCATCCCTTGATATTTGGGATTTCCGTGATTGAAGACTTAAAAATTGAACTCAAGTTTAGAATACTTTGACCTATAATTTTCCATACTATGTTCTTGTAATACTGTTCATCTACATACTTTTCCTTTCTTTATTTACATTTTATACTATTTTAAATGTTTTGTAATAATAATTATAACTTTTTTTTTACAATTTATTAAATATTTATCTACGTATACAAATTGTTGCATTTATCTCAAATGATTTTTTTCATAGTTCTACAGAAATGTTGTGTGCATGTGCAAATGCTAAAAGAAATTTCTGTTAGATGGTAGAGATATCGGTGAATTCAGTATGACCACATTTGCAATTAATTTAAAATTTCAGTGAACGAATGAGTCACTTCTTATCTTACTTCATATTTTATGTTTTTTTTTTAAACATGGGAACTGCAGTTTTCAAGAGGACTCCCTCTTATCTTCAGCCGACATTTTGACATTATGGTAGTCATGCAAATACATTAGTCTCTACTCAAATTACTTCCAATCACTGGTGAGCTGACTTTCCTTGAGCAAGTGCAAAGATCGAATTAGCTACCCACTAACTGGTCATGCATGAAAGTCGTCATTTTTGTAATATTGGCAAGAAATTACCCAGAATTCTCAGCGATAAAACCACTTCCGTTATTTTCATCTGCTAGAGGAATGCATTTATGCTTGCGTCCCACAAATAATACCGTATACAACGACGTCTGCATCGTGCAATATTATGCCGATTCTCCTGTTCTTCCAGTTGAATTCTTTCGTAGACTCTATCAAATTTCTTTTCTCCGCGTATACCGAAAACAAGATCAAAGTCTTCAAGGTCCGACATCTTGGATAAAGCAGCAAGGTTTCAAAGTACATCGGTTACCATCGGTTCCCATTGGGATTCTCACGATTCGTTTCTCTCCTAAGTCACTTCGGCAGGTAGCTTAGGAATTTCAACAATCATTATCACATGAACAGATTTTTGAGTATGCAAAACATATTTGGATACAACTTTCTCAGCAGAGAACGACTTTTACAGTCTAATGCGTTCATAGATTCGAGCCATAATGTCGGCTGAAGATAAGAGGGACTCCTCTTGAAAACTGTATTTTCTGGTTTAAAAAATGTAAAATATGAGGTAAGATAAGAAGTGACTCATTCATTAATTGAATTAAGAACCTCATAATGTCATTTCCCATATTTAACTATGAATAATTAAAAAATATTTGTTACAATCCAATGAGACAAGTTAGTGTAAATGAAAATTTGATTGGTCAATATATTCAATGCCTAACTTATGAATGAAATAGTCTTTGTAAGTTTTATATATCTTTTTGAGAAATAAGTCAGAAAATTATACATATGGAAACCTACAAATTGAATTAAATGCAAACTAACAGCTTGTACAAAATTTTCGATCATTTTTGTACATTTACATTGATGTCAGTTTGAAAAATGTTTCTGATTTGTAAGGCTGCAGAACACAGAAGGCTGTTCTATCAAAACATCATTACACAATAAATTCAATTAATGTTATATAAAACAGATAATTTATTTCCATTTTAGTAATATCATTTAATAAAATATATCGTTGCTTAAGAAACAATACCGCGTAACTAACAAAATAAATATTTTACACGAGAAACAAAAAACTGTTTATTTTTCCCCTTACTACCTATAGATTCAGACCATTGTATCTATACGTTTAGCAAGGTCATGGTACAAAATTTCATCCTAATCTATGTTAGAACTGAGCGCACTTCTTCAGTGATGCTAAAAGTATAAAAATGTTAATTTCACCAAAAGTGTCAGTTACGCGGTATTGTTTCTTAAGCAACGATATTCAATAAGCAGTCTTTTAATTTCATTCACTGAAATAGTAATTAAAATATCACAAGAGTTTTCACTCCTGTTGATGTATTGTAGTTGTGAATTATCAACAAGATAAAAACCCTTGTGGCATTGCTCTTTATAACCACCTGGATGAAGATAATGCAGAACTGGAAAGACTGAAATAAGGTTGTTAAGAATCATTGTACTCTCAATTAAAAAAAAAATTAAAAGAAGAGATTGAAAAATCTTTAAAAAATTAAACGGGGACAGAAGCCAATTGAAAAATTCAGTAATTAAAGTACCGTAAGTTAAAAAATTCCTTTTCTTCATAGTTAAATATAGGAAATAACATTATGAGGTTCTTAATTCAATGAATGAATGGATGAATGAATGAATGAATGAGTCACTTCTTATCTTACCTCATACTTTATGTTTTTTAAAAACATGGGAACTGCAGTTTTCAAGAGGAGTCCCTCTTATCATCAGCCAACATTATGACTCATAATGTCGGCTGAAGATTCCTCTTCAAAACTGCAGTTCCCATGCTTAAAAAAACAAAGTATGAGGTAAGATAAGAAGTGACTCATTCATTCATTAAAAAATTCTTATGGAACTATTTTAGGAAATATTACTTTGAGGTTTAATTAAGAATTTTGAATAAAATTTCCCCATTGGAGAACTTTAATTAAGGGAAATTTGTGAATGTTTGTTACAAACTGATAGTCTATAAGTCCATAGACATTTATGTATTTTTTAAAACTCAAGTTAATTACTAAGATTGGTTGGAGAAAACCTTCAGTGATGAGGAAAATTCTCAAAATGAATGAAAATAAAATTCTTCCCACCTCATCTCATATCTTGTCTTCTAATTAAACCAGTTTTATAACCTTAGTGGTTAAATCTTCAGTAGTTACATAACTAATGTCATCCAGGAACACTGTTTTTTATTCCATCTGTTGGTAAATGGATGAATCTCTCAATCAAATCAACTTTCCCAGGAATTCCCAAAATTCATTAATTTTTCTTCCTTAGTTTTTTGAATGTGCATTTTTTTCCCCCCAAACAGTGAGTTCCTTAGGTTTTTCTATTTGTTTTATTAAAATAGCCTTTCTTTCAATTCAATGTTTTTCTGACTAAGCATGAACATAAAATTGAAAGAAAGACTAGTTTCATAAAACTAATAGAAAACCCTAAGGAGCTCATTGTTTGGGAAAAAATCTACATTCAAAAACTAAGAAAGAAAAATTAATGGATTTTGAAATTTCTGGGGAAGTTGATTTGATTGGAAGGTTCATTGGTCCACCAACAGATGGAAAAGAAGTAGTGCTCATAGACAACATAATATTGCTTGTGTAACTACTGAAAATATAACCATTCCATCCATAGTAATTCTGCCCGAGGGCAGGTCTTTCACAGCAATCATAGCATTTTCATGCTATGCTTGCAGCTTTACTAGGAAATTGAAGGTGTGGTAGCTTCCCGTTGCTTTCCACAATGGTGAAGGATGATGATGATGATGATGGCCATATGATTTCGGGGGCCATTTGGGCCTTAAAGTTTTCCTGACATTTGTCTTACAGGTGAGGAAAAACCCCGATAAAAACCTCATCCAGAAAAACTGCCCTGACCAGGAGATTGAACCTGGGCCCACTGTGTGACAAGGCAGCACGCTACCTCGAGACCACAGCGGTGGACTTATATAACCATTAAGGTTATAAAACTGTTCTAATAGAAGACAGGATTTGAGGTGAGATAGAAATAATTTTATTTTAAATTTTAAAAATTCCTACTTGATCACCAGATTGGTAAGTTATATGAGATTGAAAAAATAATAAAGATCTTTATACAGTATATGATATATAGCAATCTTACAACTAGTAATCTAAAATTAATAATAGGAAAGCTTAAAATTAAAAGATTAAATTATTATTATTATATTTTAAAATTAAAAGAAGGATATTATTGAACCTACGTGTGCCTGTTTTCCTGATGGTTTGTTTACGGCGAGCTTGTACCATTCCATACACAACAGCAGCCAGACTGTGGTATTGACTTGGTTGGCGTGCAAAGCCAGTAGTGCGGCTGGTTCTACGTCCCATTACCCAATATGTCTCCATGTCTCCCTTCCCCTTCACAAACACAATACCTCGCAGCTGAACTTGGTATCCTCTTGCCTCTAAAATCTAAAATTATAATAAACTCAACAACAATTTGTTCAGGGTAATGAACACATTAACTTCCACAGTCCTCAGAAAATAAAGTTAATATAACATCAACATTTATTCTCTTAATAAATAAATACAAAAAAACAAAGGTGAAGGAATGAAAATACCCTTCAAATAGATAAACAAAAGAAGTGAAATACAGGAAATTCACATATCACTCATGGTCACACAATAAATTTCAAAAGATTTAAAAAAAAACATCAGATTAGTGCCAAGAATGATTATGGCCTACATAAACTAATAAAAACCAACAAAAATGAGAAGACTGATGATAGTAAAAAATCAGGAATATATCAAATAAAATGTGCAGATTGTGATAAGATATAGATAGCGAAAACAAAGAGAAATTTAACCATTGGAACCAAAGAATACACAAGAAATATATATATATATATAAAAAAGGAGTAGAAAAATCTGCAGTAGCTGCTCAAGTTTGGTCAGAAAAACACAAAATAGATGTAAACATAAAATTATTAAAACAGTTAGAAAACACAAACAAACTCACCATATGGGAAAAAATCTACATACAGAAGAACAAGGAGAGAATTATTAATTTTGAAATTCCTGGGGAGATGAACTAATTATTTTTATATATTAAATTTGGGAATTTTTAACATTATGAGGTTCAATTCATAAGAATTAAATTAATCGTGATTATTTCTTACCTCATACATCTATATTTCTTTAAATACAGCACTGCAGTATCGGCAACTTCTTGTCACCATCATCAGCTGTTTTCACGATTGTCAATTTTTACTTTTGTTGATAATTATCCAAACATCAGATGGCAGTTTGGATAATTATCAACAAAAGTAAAAATTGACAATCGTGAAAACAGCTGATGATGGTGACAAGAAGTTGCCGATATTGCAGTGCTGTATTTAAAGAAATATAGACGTATGAGGTAAGAAATAATCACGATTAATTTAATTCTTATGAACTAATTATAATTAGCAAGTTCTTTGGACAACAGAAAGAGGGAGCAGGAGTTGAGATCCAGGGCCGACAGCTTGGGAAAAATCAGTCTGTACCAACTGAAGATGGACCAAACGTGCTTTGAAATATATGTCTTAAAGAAACAACTATATTAGGTAAGAAGAATACAAATGAAACTGATTTATCAAGTAAAACCTCATAGTGTTACATCCTATTGCATTTTCAGAAAAACATGTATTCTCTTCTCCAGGGATCTCACATAACAAAAAAAAAATTTTTATGCTACCATCCTCCAAAGTATTCCATTGAACTATTGAGTTACTCATACCAAAGTTGTGCTTTTTACACACCATTCAATTTTTTTTGCACTCTTATTTATATGGTATTTACATCAATATTTTCTTGCATGTACAAAATAGACTTTATCATAAAATAATTTGATCAGAGGGTAGAAAAATATAAATTCTGGATTTTCTCCCAAAAGAAGTGAGCAGAACATCTTTGGATGTCTTATGACTATTACTTTTCTTCCACCAGAATATGAACATTCCTTTTCATTTTAAAGGTGGTACTTTTCAGAAAGAGTTCTTCTTCTTCTTCTTCTTCTTCACTTCCTGGTTTAGGCAAGAGTTGCCTGTTCCGTCTTCACTAATAGATCTAAGACCATCTCTTCCGAGGACGTCCGACATCTCTTCATCCTCTTGGAAAATAATGGAAGATTTTATTTGGTAATCTACTTTCTTCCATTCTTTCTACATGTTCTTTCCACAGTATCTTGTTGTTAAATATCTTTTCTTTTATGGAGTAGATTTGGTCCATTCTAGTGCAGCCTTTTACTCTTCTTAAAAATTTCATTTCAGCTGCTTGGATTTTACTTTCTTGTTAGGTAGTGGTAATCCAAGATTCAAGATTCACTCCCATACAAAAGGACAGGGACAGCCATTGTTTTATAAAATTTTAATTTTGTTTGTTTATGGGCATTATTATTCAATGTTCAATTTATTGTACCACAAATAGCTTGAAACTGATGTGTTTTGTGTTCAATATCTTTATCATACCCATAGCTGATGTCACATCCTAAATATTTAAAGTGGGATACTTGTTCAATAATTTTGTCTCTAATTACTAAGAAAGAGTTCTAATACAAAATTATTTAAATACTCCTTTATGTTATATGGTACATTGAATGAATTTTCTTCATCACTTTTATCCCTCGTTTTGATTAATACAGAGTGTGGCATAATTCAGTTAACCATTGTACATGGCTGCAAGGAAAAAATCAGATTGGTTGATAGTGGGGTTTGAATACAGGACCTTCAGAATACATTATATTCTGAAGGTCCTGAATTCAAACCCCAGTTTCAACGAATCTGATTTTTTTCCTTGCAATCATGTGCAGTGTTTAAGGGAATTATGCCACACTCTGTATAATACTGTAAACTTGTCTCTGTGAACAAATTAATGCTGTAACACAGCAATGCAACAATTAACTAATCCACAGTCTACGTACGAGACCTAACTAATATTGTAGACAGTGGTTAATCTGATTGAGTTGCTTCACTTTTACAAAGAATGTTTTTAATAAATTTGAAAATCTTGGTAGCATAAAAAATAATGTGTGTAAAAAACTAGTTTAGAAATATTTTGTAATTGCTGAAGATGGGGCTAACAAGCCTTGAAACATATGTTAACCCATCAGCGTCATAAAATAAACACTACTTCTCTGCGGAGTGCTGATCGAGCATGTTCGACATGCACCACGTTTGTTTTAGTATGATTCTTAATGAAAATATACCAAGAAAACAGGCTTTATGAACTGCCATCTCATAGAGGAGATATTAAAATTTCCTTTAACATAGAATATATATTTAAATGCTCCCATGCTGAGGGGTTAAATGAAAACAACCATAAGAGATAAGAATATACAGACTAAATAACTTAATTATTAAGTTCAGAAAGCTTAATTCTGCACTTGGTGAGATTTTTGAACTTGCTTATGGCTCATTCAAAATGTTTCTCACTGTAATAAAATAAATTGTGTAAACATATAATCCGCTACACCATGTAATCGGTCATGCCATTTATAGGGCTCATAAATTGAAACAGACCATGATAGGCTGGAAATATTTCTTTCCCAGTAATAAAATAATAATGTGTTGTCATTTGCTCCTTCTTCATGAACAAGGGTTCAATAGATTATCTCTAGGCCTACACTAGCATGCTACTTTGTGCTCAGTCGGGCTGCTAGTATAACCATAAATCGGCAATTGCTTCAAAACCATAGGTTATAACAGAAAAGGGATTTCAGTTTAGAAATCAGGGCATAAAAATATGTTAGAAACATATCATTTTTGTCAGGTGCAAATTTCAGTGTTGTCCAGTGTAATTAATTGGTCTTTATGTAATATTCAATGTCTTACCACAGATGTTTCTTTGGGAACTTGAATTTGGCCCATAGTGCCTGTTGAATCCATCCGGGAAGCCTCATTCACAGTGTTGCCCCAGATATCATACACAGGTTTACGTGCTCCAATCACTCCCCCTACTAGTGGTCCATGACTAATACCTATCAAACAAAATTAAATCACTTAACAGAATATAACAATTTTTAAAGACATGTATATATTTTTTTTAACAGAACATTTTTTGCCGAAACAGGAATTGAACCCAAGACCTCTGATTTTGCACACCAACACACTAACCAATGTGCTATCCAGACTTCCAGAACATGAAAGAAGGGGGGGGATAATATACAATATTAGCTAAATAATGCAATGTATTTTTGACAATATATTTAGTTTAACATGTTTCAGTCCTGGAATGGAGATCTTATGACAAATGAGGGAAATTTTGAGGAAATGACTGAATTAAAATACCTAGGAACAATAATCACAAATATAAATGAGATGCACAAAGAAATTTAACATAGGCTCAATTCTGGAAATGTGTGCTATTATACCTTACAAGGACTCTTGATGTCCCAATTCCTTTCAAAAAACATTAAACTGAAAATATATAAAACTATTATTCTACCAGTTATATTATATGGATGCAAAACATGGACTCTTACTTTAAGGGAGGAAAGAAGATTATGAGTATTTGAGAATAAAGTTCTTAGGAAAATTTTTGGACCAAAGAGAGATGAACAGACAGGTGAATGGAGAAGACTACATAACAGTCAACTACGTGGTCTTCATAGGAAGCCAGATATAATAAGAACAGTTAAGGCTCGTAGACTGCGATGGACAGGATATGTGGCAAGAATGGGGAATGAAAGACTTGCTTGGAAGCTTCTTGTAGGAAGACCAGAGGGAAAACGCCCAGTTGGTAGATCAAGAATGAGGTGGGAGAATAACATTAACTATGATTTGAGGGAAGTAGATTATACAGTGAATGATTGGAATACATTAGATCAGGATAGGGATGTATGGAGAGATTATGTCTGTGCGGCCATAAACCTATGGGTTTGACAGTGGCAGTAAGTTAGTTAACAGAATTCAACAATATTTAAAAATATACATTTTGTAAGAGACAATTTTTTGCCAAAATAGGAATTGAACTCAAGACCTCTGATTTTACACACCATCATATTAACCAGTGTGCTATCCAGACATCCTGAACATAAAAAAAATTAAATTAATATACGATATTGGCCAAACAATGTAATGTATTTTTATGTCATATTTAAATGTAACATGTTTCAGTCCTGGATAAATTAATTTTTTAAAAGAAAAGATAATGCTAGATCCAGGAATCAAACCCCACACCTGGCTCTGTATTTCAGCATGCAGTCCATTACTCCATTCAAGACTTGATACAAATGTTAACATTTCTTTCCACATACACAATTCTGTTACGTCTGATGGCAGACAGCAAGAACTATTAACAACGCCATCAAACAACTTCTTTTCGGAGTGTTTTTAATTAAATGTTAATGTTTGTATTGTGTCTTGAATGTTGTAATGGACTGCACACTAAGTTGAAGGTCCAGGATTCGATTCCCAATTCGGATGTTAATTTTTCTTTTAAAAAATAAATTTGTCCAGGATTCCTCCATGGTATCTTTACCTTGTCGTGGTGGAGTGGCTTGCATGCTTAAATAATCCCGAGAGCTATGCCGGCGGTAGCATTGCTGCCGATAGGGTTACCCATGTTGGACTGGTCGAAGGTGATAAGCCAGAAGAAAAAAGTACCTGGTCGAAAGAGTGACGATCTTTCACCATAAAAATACAACTGTCAAGAAATGCAGACATGGGTTCAACTGGGGTAAAATTTTCCAGAGGTCAAATAGTCCCCCATTCAGTTCTCCAGGCAGGGACTACTTCAGGGAACCCATGTCAAAGGCTCAAACACAGGTACATGTTCTAGGAACGTGGAATGTTAGGACTTTATACAATAGCGGGGCACTAGAGATATTAACACGGGAATTAGATAAATCGCCCTTGGATATAGTCGCTTTACAGGAAGTTAGATGGCCAGGAGAAGGTACTCAGGAATCAGGAAGCATTGCATTATACTATGGGGGTGCAGGAAGACCTGCATTTGGAACATGTTTTTTAGTCAGAAGGAGGATCCTGTCCGCTATCCAAGATATTAAGTTTGTTAGTGATAGGATATCATACATAATGGAGAGCTTATGTCCATGCGGCCATGAACCTACAGGTTCGATAGTGCCAGTGAGTAAGTAAGTAAGTAAGTAGGTAAGTAAGTAAGGATTGGAACATCAAAAACTGACTATCAATTCTCAGAATGTAAAGAAATACTGGACGTGAACTCACCCACTCGTAAATAAAAGTTGTTGAAGGAATGCTTGTTGACTTCTTCAAGACGAACTTTCATAGCGATGGCAAAGTCGACAAGAGCGCACAGGTGTTCATATTCATCTTCTTCTACCTAAAATGTAAAATAATTCTTAAACAAAATAAATTTTAATCAACAAGACTTAAGACTCAAAAGTCACGACTTGAAAGACCTGTGCAGAATGATCAATGCATCTAGACCTCCATGTTGGGAAGGTTCTGTATGCATCTACTCCTCCTACCCAGAGATGTCGACTTCTGAAGTTTCCATACTAGAAAAGTCTCGATTGGAAGCCTATAAATTTCCTTCCCTGGCCTATATAAACAGGAGCAAGTCAGTTGCGAAGCGAGAGCGATACATTGAACTGTGGTAAGAAGAAACTATGGCAAGTGAAAGCATTAGAGACTGGAAGTAATTGTGTGGCGAATAAACTGTAAAATAAGATTAATTATTGTAGCAATTTGTTAATGAATTATCACTAAAAGTTTGAGTGAAACAAATAAAGTTATTGTGAAGGTTTACATAAATAAATATTTGTTGTGTTTATTATGAGAAACCAACATAAGAATGAACTCCGGTAGCATATCATTATTATTATTACTACTGGAAATACATTATCAGATCACAAAAGAAGTATTATTATTGTAATTCTTTTAATTATTGTTATTATTATATAACAAAAACAAATAAGTACCTTTTGGCAACGGAAATGGATTTTATACAAAGGGCCGCAAGAATTTCAAGAAGAGAAAAAATTAGGAACTCAGTTATAAGGGAGAAATGAAGATTGAAGACACTATTTTAGATTATATTAAAACTCAGCAATTAAGATGGTACGGACATGTCCAGCAAATGGAAGAGGATCGACTACCAAAATCTGTTTTTGGAATGGAAACCTGAGGGAAGACAAAGCAGAGGAAGACCTAAAACCTCCTGGAGTCAGGGAATATGTTTATATATGATGGAGAAACACCTACAACTAGAAGATTGGATGGGCCGACAAAACTGGCTATTAGGAATCGGACGATGACAAAGACATTAATCAACCGATGATCTATCTATCTATTATTATTATTATTCCTATTACATTACCAATAGCATAATCACTACTGTCATCATTTATTGTATTTACCTTCTGACCAGGATTGAGTCCTGAAGCTGCCATGTACGTTGCTCCAACAGTCTTTACTTTCTCAATACTCTTAAATCTTGGTTCATCCAACAACTCATCAAAATCAGCTGCAAAATTAAAATATGATTATTGTTCTTAATCTAAACTAATATTGTGTTTTACACAACATTTAATATGAAAAATGAAAGAAAAGTATTTGTATTAATAAAACTCATACCAATGATTTCATTCAGTAGCCGAATGCATTCCATCCCTTTGTTGATGTCTTCTGAATAGAACTCTGTAAAGTTGGGAATACTGGCAAACATGACACCAACTTTATCTCTTGACTGGGAATATAGTTCCTGCAATGATAATAACAAAAAATTGCTGAATTAAGTCAAATACACTGTATGGAAATTCAACTGATGAAATTTATCTGATTACACAGAAATTGCAAACAACAATGTAAGGTCCCAAACAAAATATCTGAGTTATTGTTGTTTGATATATATATAAATCAGTATTACAATTATATAGGTATATGAAAAGATATGAGTTATGCAATGGAAGAAGAAAAAAATACTCATATTAATAAATAATCTAAAATATTCATAAAATGGACTCGCCAACTAATGAATAAACTGCGACAAATTTAATTTTTCTTTCTTAAATTAGATTCTATCCAGGATTGAAAAATGTTAATCTAAATAAAAACATTGACAATATAAAGCTTTGCTGCTAAAAATTAATGTATAAATTCTTAATAAAAATACTTCTGAATACAAGATGTCAGTTGGTGTGATGGTAGCAACAGCTATCAGTCTTTGGACGAACGAGAATTGTGTAAGTGGAAAGGAATGTTAACATTTGAATGGTGTAATGGACAGCACACTCATACAGAGAATGAGAGTTCCAGGGTTCAAATCCCGGTTCAAGCATTAATTTTTCTTTCTTAAATTAGATTCTATCCAGGATTGGAAAATGTTAATTTAAATAAAACATTGAAAATGTGGCAAATTTATTAATAAATTATAATACGAAGTGACATTACGAGGTTCTTCTTAATAAATAAGGCAAATCTGGAGTCATCTTACCTCATAACTACTTGTGTTCCATTTGAACATGTTTCAATGTATCATGTATACCCTCATCAACTTTTCCAGACTGAACTGGGATTTGAACTCAATTTCTTTGGTTCTGTACATCAGTGCTCTATCCACTAAGCTACCATGCATTCTGATTCAAATGCATATTAATTCTCTCCTTTATTATATGAATTCCCACGTGCCGAGGTATAAACTTTTCATTCCACTATGCCTCTAGCAGCTTCTTTTACCCTCTGCATGCTACTGGTAAAATCTCTTATGTCAGAGATTTAAATCACATCTGCCAATGTGATCGGCTTTGCAAGTAGTGTAAATATTTTGTCTGGCAGGTAATGGACAGAAGCATCAGAGCCGATCTAATCAGCTCATGGCACCTAAAGGGTTAACAAGAAGACTTTAATGGGAAACACACCACATTTTATAGCCAGTGAAGCTTATTTTCAGTCCTTCGGCGAGAAGTGGTAAATTTAATATTTAAGATAGTTTTCATTTATTCCCTTTTAGTAAATAATATTGTAATAAATTTATATTGCTATACTTGTCTACACATTCATAATACTGACATGTGCCTTATTAATATTTTGTTAGCACATATTTTGGATATACTGTATTACTTTCATTCCCACTTTATCTTGAAAATAGACCTTCATAATTTCAATATTACTTACAGACCAGTATATTCTGAGTGTATTTTACAGGTATCCTTTTATATTGATTGTTGAATACATACATTACAAGAACGCTTTGACAGTACGTATTAAAAATCTCGACTCATTTCGGACATAGGGCTATATTGAAGGATGACAGTCAAAGAATACAGCCTCAATAACTAACAGAAATGACAAAATTGAAGACAAAAACAAATTTGGAATTTATCAGATCAAATGCAGGGGTTATGACAAAATTTACATAGGAAAAACAAAAAGAAATTTGAAAACTGGGTAAAAAGTACATCTTAGAAATGTAAAAAATGGTGAAGAGGAAAAATCAATAATAGCTGCTCATGCTTGTTCTGAAAACATCTAATTGAAATAAAGGGTAAGTTAATTAAACAAATATAAAAACCAAAAGAGATCATGCTTTGGGAAAAAATCCACATTAAAAAAAAATGAGAAAAAACTTATGAATTTTTTAATTTCTGAGGAATTTGATTTGATTTGATTTGAGGTTCATCAGTTCACCAACAAATGGAGTAATAAGCAGTTTTCCTGAACGACATAACATCGGTTGAGATATTACTGAAGATGAAATCAGCTAAGTTCTGAAACCAGTTTAATCTGAAGACTGGATACAAGGCGGGATATAAAGAATTTTAATTTAAATCTTAAACCTCATAGTGTTACTTTCTATTAATTCTATATTTAAAATGACAAATGTATTAATGTGTTAATAATACTAAACATGTCCAGAAAATCACATAATGCCAAGATAATGTTAATGATGGTCTTTAGGTACCAAAGTCTAACAATACCTCAGAAGGTCTGTCTTCGCCCAAGAAATGATGGGCTACATGATCAGGCAAGATGTTCTTGAGAAGTTGTGTGTTATTGGCTCTAGTTTCCATCATGTCTTGTAGTTCTCGCTCTGCCTGTTGTTTCCAAAGGAAATCCAATCTTGACGTCACTTCCACTAGACGAGCGTGGTAAGTCACCATGATCAGAAACACTGCTAGCAGCAACACCATTATTGAAGACACCGGTATTGTGATAGCCTTACTAGAACAAAAGAAAAATATACCATTTTTTCATGGTACACTACATTCATTTAAAGGAAATTAAGCATTTCTAGGCCTATATTTAAAACTACATACTTCCATCCTACTCATTGAATAATGTTTCCCCAAAACGGGGACTCATTTTCTTTTTTGATCAATACTAATAAAATTTATTATTAAAACCGTTGAGGTGGAGAGTCATAAAATAAAATAAGTTAAAATATACCTTCTTAGGTAAGATCTGTCATCCTCAACTTATAAAATTTGTATTCTTTATGCCTGTAAGCCTTTCAGAACATCCGTTCCATCATCAGCAGGTCTTTGTTCGCTACAATATCTAGCATGGTGGGTGACGACAACACCAACGTTACGACCAGCAACATCTACCACCATGCTAGATATTGTAGCGAACAAAGACCTGTTGATGATGGAACAGATGTTCTGAAAGGCTTACAGGCATAAAGAATACAAATTTTATAAGTTGAGGACGACGGATCTTACCTAAGCAGGTATATTTTAACTTATTTTATTCTTTTTTGATGTAATATTTTAAATGAATACTTTCCAGGATTGGATATTATTTTATTTTAGAAAGAAAAACTTAGAATAGAAGTCATCAGATGGCAATGTTGATAGCAATGGCTATTGGCCTTCGGATAAAAGAGAATTGTATATGTGGAAATAAATGTTGACATTCGTATCTGAAGTTCGAATGGCATAACGGTTATTGCACTGATGTATAGAGTCAGAGATCTGGAATTCAACTCCTAGTGTTATGCCAACACTAGGGCCTAACTGCCATAATAATAACATACTATAAAAAAGCAATAAAGGATAGACACATATACATGTGTGTTATACCAAAAAATAGGGCATAAATATTCACCCTTTAAATGCAGATTGAAGTCTCAATCAAAATATACATAAGGGCTTTATAGATAAAAAAACTAGGAAAAAAATTATTATAAAATGACTATTTCACATCAATATATTTGTCAAACAATGAAGACACACTTACGAAATCTTATATAATATCAAAAACAACTTATTAGTTTCAACCAAATAGGAAATTCTTACGAAAACTTATATAACCCAAACACATTAGGATAAGAAGTTAAAAACACCTTATATAACATGGCCATGACATACTAGGAATATTACTACAGATGGGGCAAGAAAATAGGGTTTCCATTAGCTTTAGGGGATGGTGAAAGGTAAAGATAATCATATAAAAGCCGGGATTTTTAGTGGAAAAGGCAGAACCGCGGCGGGACCGATTGCGGTCCCCCCAGCAGGGGTGGCAGCTACATTGGTAATATGAATCTTTTTTATCATTCTTTGGTCATTTTCAGACTTAGAATTAAATAAGGGACCAAATGGTCCAAGGAACTTAGAATAACGAACAAAGTTGAATATTTTAAAATGATTGTTTTCTCTCTCTCTGAATTTTAACACTTTAATATTTTGAATATTTTGACGTTTGACAATGTGGCGATTTCAGCTGATTTAACTAAATTGTTTTATATGTTGTTGATCTAATATTTCTTTATGTTTGGTTTTATTTTAATAAATAATGTTAATTTTTCGTTTACTGTGTTTTTAACATGTTTAAATGTGGAACTCATCCTCCAAAACCAAGGCCAACCGCTCGGGCCAAAGACCACTTAAACAATAGTGAACTTAACGCTATCATTATGGCGGGGCTTAACAGACCCCTCGCGTAACACCTAGTTAGAACATAAATTTTTCTTTCTAAAACAACTAATTTTCTTGTTACATCCTGTAGCAGCAATGGGAGTAGTAGTAATAATATTGCAGAGTGTTCTATTTAAAATATTTATTTCAAAATTAAAATTAAATTATGCAATTTTTTCTCCAAAATTGGGTATCTCATGTTCAATCAAATATTCAAAATAACTTATTCAATACCTAGTTATCCACAAATATTCTTATCTCTATTCATCAAAATTATAAGGAAAATAATAGCTTTTGAAAGTTAACATACGGGATTTTAAAAAATTTCAATCCAATGTATGGAGAAAGATGATTAAAAAAAGAACATCGATCCAAAAATTTTTTAATCACATTATTCTCGAATACTAGTAATATCTTTTCATCCCATAAAGTAAGAGTAGAATAATAATAATAATAATAATAACAATAATTACGATAATAATTACAACAACAATAATTATTATTTAATTTTAGGAAGTTATATTTTGAGTCTGGGAAAGCTGACGATAAAACAGAATTGTTTTGAAACATGTCCAAGAACAAATCAACATTAATATTGAGGTAAGATGTCCAGACCAAAAATAATATAACAATAATTATATTTGAAAAGAAAAATATATGCTCAGGCTGGGGATTTGAACCCAGGATCTTTCGCTTTCTATGTGAATGCTCTGCTGACTGAGCGATCTGAGCACTCCAATCTAAATGCAAATTTTTCTCTTGTATATACATTGTAGTGCTCAGGTAGCTCAGTGGGTACAGCATTCGCATAGAAAGTGAAAGGTCCTGGGTTCAAACCCAGTCTGAGTATATATATTTCTCTTCAAATATAATTTATCTTTCATTGAGATGTATTAGAAGAATAATAAAAACAATAATAATAATAACAATCTGATAAGGAAGCAATCAACCATTGTAGGTTGTTGAAATTCTCCCAGAGAAGCATTGTGATGTACAAAGGCCATGTCAAAAAAAAAAATATTTGACATATTTAATGGCAGGGCACTAAAATCAAAAATCTCTCATTTAAACTATAGGGAAGTAATACAAGTCCTGTATTGGCAGACTGGAAAACCCTCACTATCTGACATCTATGTCACAATCTGCCTCACTCCACTCTGTGCTTAACTCATGCAGGGATGTAAATATGCTCCATACAGTGGGATACCTTTGCTGGATTCTGGCTTTGATTTCTGTATCTTGCAGTTAAAAACAGCAGATAAGATTTTGGACATGGCTTGGAATATCACAATGCATACTCGTATCTGGGAGAAATTTTAAGGTAGGTTTCGACATGCAATGGTTGACAGTTTTCTTGTTAGTACTTACTTGTTGTCAAATATATCTTGATAGGCCACTAATATAAGTGAAGTAAACACAGACACCATCACAATGGCCAGGATGGTTTTCACCAGGTAATAAAGTTTAAGTGCAGTTGCTAATGCAACCAAACACAATACCCAGGTGTAGACAATGTACTCCGGAGCCTCACAATATTCTTCATTTTCCGCTACAGAGACATCTCTCAGCTGTTGTGCAACTCCTTCATCACTCATATTCACTTCAGATCTCTTCCACCTCTTGTGAAACAAAACATCATTATTTTCATTTACAATGTTACGTAACTTTTCATGATATATTCTACGATCTTTCTTACCATAATTTTCATTATTTACTAAACCAGAAGTCCTTTTTTCTGATGAATTGTTTATATTTTCTCGCTCTATTAATTTACTAAGTCTTTCCTTTACTAAACTGAAGTCATGATACGTTGCCGTGGTAACATTTTCAAGCACTTCTGTCCTATTTACATTTGAAAGCATGTCATGTTTACTTATAATACTATAATTATGTTTAGTCCTATTTTTAAACATGTCTACTTCTGTTGTTACGGAACTATCTCTTGTTACACTTCGTTTGCGAGTCCTGCCTGCACTCACGTTTGATGCACTGCATCCAACACATTTTTCTGCAGACACCTGTAGAGCTGCAGTGGGCTGGTCTTCAGTCTTAGATGAAGAGGATCTATATCCTCGTGCCTTCAACGTTAACTCAACTGACCATGTCATGTCACCTGCTAACGATGAAGATGAAGTTTGTGAAGATGGATTGACGAGTGATGAAGAAGCTTTTGTTAAATTTATGTCTGTTGTGTTTGATGATGTGTCAGTCGCAAGAGATCTTGGGCAGAGAACCTGTTAAAAATAAACAATGTACATTATTTTGTTGTTTTATTTAAATTAACACTTCCCAATCCTGGGTATGGTTTTGTTTACGAAAGAAAAATTAATGCTTGAACCGGACTTGAATCCTGAATCTCTGACTCTGTATAACAGTATGATACCATTTACACATTTGAGACACGATAAAAAGTCAACATTTCTTTCCACTTAAACAATTCTCATTCATTTGAAGGCTGATAGCTGTTGCTACCAACACGCCAATTGATGTCTTCTATTCAGATGTATTTTTTTGAGAATTTCTACGTTACTTTTGATAGGTAAAGAAAGCTTCATATTTTGTTTTTATTTTGAACAAGAATTATGTAAGTGGAAAGAAATGTTGACATTCTTATTGTGTCAAGAAGGTTTAATTGGTATCATACTGATGTACAGAATCAGGGTTCAAGTCCCGGTTCGAGTTTTAATTTTTTTCTTAAATAATCTACATTAATTGACTTTTTAGTAATTAACACTATGAGGTATTATTTATTTAAGTAAAATTTTATCATCTCACCTCATATTCTTCTTCTTAGACCGGTTTCAGTACCTTATTTGGTTCCATTTTCAACATTTCACGACTGATGTCATGTCATATTGAAGAGCCATATCCTACTCCCTCTGTTGGTAGACTGAAGAACCTTGAAATCAAATCATTTTCCCCCAGATTTTCGAAGTTCATTAATTTCTCCTTTCTGTTTTTTTAATATAGATTTTTTTCAATGTTTTTATTATCCATTTCATACATCTCAATGATGGATAAATTATATTTAAAGAGAAAAATTATACGCTCAGATTGGGGTTTGCAAAAGGTCCTGGGTTCAAATCCCAGTCTGAGCATATAATTTTTCTCTTCAAATATAATAGATTTTTTGCCCAAACCATGATCTCTTTCAGGTTTTTTTATTTGTTTTAATAATTTAACCTTTCTTTCAATTAGACGCTTTTCTGACCATGCATAGGCTGCTATTGCAGATTTTTCTATATCAACATTCTTGACATTCCTAAGATGTTCTTTCATACACAAAAAAAATTAAAAACCAGAGTGAAAGAACATCTTAGGATTGTCGAGAATGGGAAAGTAGAAAATCTGCAATAGCAGCCCATTCATGGTCAGCAAAACATCAAATCGAAAGAAAGGCTAAATTAATAAAACAAATGGAAAAAACCCAAAGAGCTCACGGTTTGGAGAAAAAAATCTACATTAAAAAAAAGGAGAAATTAATGAATTTTGAAATTCCTGGGGAAAATGATTTGGTATGGAGTTTCTTCCAACAGAGGGAGCAAGAAAGAGCTCTTCAAGATAACATAATAATGGTCGTGAAAATACTGAGGATGGAACCGAATAAAGTCCCAAACTGGTCTGAGAAGTAGAAGAATATGAAGTGAGGTGATAAAATTTTACTTAAATAAATGAACGATAATAATGATTATCATAAGTAATGCCACGAGTGATTTCCAAATTATCGATAAATTCACGACTCACGAAGTGAGGAGTGAATTTATCTAGAGAATTTGGAAATCAAGAGTGGCATTTGTAGGACTATTTAACGAATAAAATTAAGTTCTTTACTCACAAATCATTATTTAACTATAGTTATTTTAAAATATTTATATATTTAATGTAAATGGCAATGTTTGAAAACAAATGAGAAACGATAGGTACGCTTCATCTGCTTCTTTTGTTTATCACTGCAACCAGATCATACTATTTATTGCCAAAGGAATACAATATTGTAAGAATGCTCTCTAGTGGAGAAAAAATGAAACACATCAAACTGTATATTAATTCATTTCGGATGTCGTATGATGTAAATATGACAATTATATTTTTCTGGATTGTTACCTAGGAAAAAATATGTTTAAGAAAGTGCAAACAGTGGTTTCTTTTTTTGGTGGTATAATCAATTGCTACAAATGTTTTTATATTAACTCCCGCAGGTGGCATGTGTTGACATTCATGCACTATATATACAATCTGGTAGCCATATTTCTCACAGGCTCAGTCACTGCAAAATAATGGTCAGACCTGTTCGGAATATTAAAAAGAAGGAGCTTTCTTTAATATGGTAATTATAACACTGATAAATATTTCGTAAAACACGACTCTGATTGGTTGTAAAACAGAAATTATTGAAACGTGATTGGTCATTGACTCCCATTTTGGGCATGAGTTAAATAGTCATAACAATCTATTAGATTGTCTCATAAGTAATGTTGGTTTTTAAAATTAATACTGTTGTTAATATTTTATTTTAGGAAGTAATATTTTGAGGTTATTTTAATTAATTGATTAATTGATTCACTTAATTAATTTTGAAATATCAACGGAACGTGACCTTGTTTGGAGGTTCTTTGGCCAACCACAGGATGGTGCTGACATCGACATCCAGGGTATACAACATAAATTCAACCAGTCTGGGCAAGATGCTGATGATGATTATGATATAATCAAAACATGTTCAAGAAGAAATCAACATTAATATTGAGGTAAGATGAAAAACAGACTAAAAATTAATGTTGTGTGTCTGGTGGAATTTTGAAGATGTGATTCAATGGTAGTTTGTTCCAAATGGGTAAGCAGTCGATGTGGATCTTTATTCTCAACTAATGGAACACCTCAAGAAAGAGAGCTAATATGAGTTGGGATGAAGAGAATTTAATTCAATTTATTCAACTATTTAACTCATAGACCAATAATTCGTGCATCTTCCTGTTAATATTCGTGCCACTTCCTGTTGATAATCGTGCATCTTCCTGTTAATATTCGTGCCACTTCCTGTTGATAATCGTGCATCTTCCTGTTAATATTCGTGCCACTCTCCTGTTGATAATCGTGCATCTTCCTGTTAATATTCGTGCCACTTCCTGTTGATAATCGTGCATCTTCCTGTTAATATATCGTGCCACTTCCTGTTGATAATCGTGCATCTTCCTGTTAATATTCGTGCCACTTCCTGTTGATAATCGTGCATCTTCCTGTTAATATTCGTGCCACTTCCTGTTGATAATCGTGCATCTTCCTGTTAATATTCGTGCCACTTCCTGTTGATAATCGTGCATCTTCCTGTTAATATTCGTGCCACTTCCTGTTGATAATCGTGCATCTTCCTGTTAATATTCGTGCCACTTCCTGTTGTATAATCGTGCATCTTCCTGTTAATATTCGTGCCACTTCCTGTTGATAATCGTGCATCTTCCTGTTAATATTCGTGCCACTTCCTGTTGATAATCGTGCATCTTCCTGTTAATATTCGTGCCACTTCCTGTTGATAATCGTGCATCTTCCTGTTAATATTCGTGCCACTTCCTGTTGATAATCGTGCATCTTCCTGTTAATATTCGTGCCACTTCCTGTTGATAATCGTGCATCTTCCTGTTAATATTCGTGCCACTTCCTGTTGATAATCGTGCATCTTCCTGTTAATATTCGTGCCACTTCCTGTTGATAATCGTGCATCTTCCTGTTAATATTCGTGCCACTTCCTGTTGATAATTCGTGCATCTTCCTGTTAATATTCGTGCCACTTCCTGTTGATAATCGTGCATCTTCCTGTTAATATTCGTGCCACTTCCTGTTGATAATCGTGCATCTTCCTGTTAATATTCGTGCCACTTCCTGTTGATAATCGTGCATCTTCCTGTTAATATTCGTGCCACTTCCTGTTGATAATCGTGCATCTTCCTGTTAATATTCGTGCACACTTCCTGTTGATAATCGTGCATCTTCCTGTTAATATTCGTGCCACTTCCTGTTGATAATCGTGCATCTTCCTGTTAATATTCGTGCCACTTCCTGTTGATAATCGTGCATCTTCCTGTTAATATTCGTGCCACTTCCTGTTGATAATCGTGCATCTTCC
Organism: Diploptera punctata; assembly: GCA_030220185.1. Taxonomy (NCBI): domain Eukaryota; kingdom Metazoa; phylum Arthropoda; class Insecta; order Blattodea; family Blaberidae; genus Diploptera; species Diploptera punctata. The sequence continues at coordinate 925,561 of JASPKZ010006057.1, forward strand.
TGTTAATATTCGTGCCACTTCCTGTTGATAATCGTGCATCTTCCTGTTAATATTCGTGCCACTTCCTGTTGATAATCGTGCATCTTCCTGTTAATATTCGTGCCACTTCCTGTTGATAATCGTGCATCTTCCTGTTAATATTCGTGCCACTTCCTGTTGATAATCGTGCATCTTCCTGTTAATATTCGTGCCACTTCCTGTTGATAATCGTGCATCTTCCTGTTAATATTCGTGCCACTTCCTGTTGATAATCGTGCATCTTCCTGTTAATATTCGTGCCACTTCCTGTTGATAATCGTGCATCTTCCTGTTAATATTCGTGCCACTTCCTGTTGATAATCGTGCATCTTCCTGTTAATATTCGTGCCACTTCCTGTTGATAATCGTGCATCTTCCTGCTCGTAATGAGAGATATCTCCTCAAATTAACTTCTTTGACAAGCATACTGATTCAACAATGTACGATTGATATGGTACAACAAGAAATGCCAAAAGAAAAGAACTTAAAAAAAAGGTTAGTTCTGTTGCTCTAAAAATTTATTAAATCTGCATTATTGTTAATAGTTATTTCTCATACAATCATTTGTGGGGCACACCGTAGTGTAATGGTTAAGGCACTGCGCTACAAGTCGGAAGGTCAAGAGTTCAAGTCCCGGTGGGGTCAGGATTTTTTAAACTGACCAAAACCTTCTGGCAGCACTCTGGCCCTGGGGTCGACTCAGCCTCTAATGGAAATGAGTACCATACACTTGTTCTGGGGGTAAAGGCGGCCGTCACGCAGGGCTGACAACCCGGCTGATATCAAGTGCCGATTATCTAGAAAAAGTGGGAGTCCTAACCTCCTACTACCCTAAGGGCCTCCCGAGGTCTGTAGTGGGATCACTTTACTTTACTTTACAATCATTTGTTATTGACTTTTTCAAGCCCAGAGAGATTTAACAGTAAAGATATGTTATTTATAACTATGCACCGGCATATAAATTGCCCAGAAGTAAGATCAGAACACATAATCTCACATTTGGTAAATATTAAACATTATAATTAATTTCAGCTTCAGATGTATTATTCGCTAAATAGTCACTCCAAATCCAACGTGAGGTTGAGTTTTTCATTAGACAAAATCATTCGTGACTTTGTCTCTCATGATTTTTTTCAGAAGAAAAACACAACCTCTTGTTAGATTACTGTTGATAAAATATCTCATAGTGTAAATTCTTACAAGTTTTATGAACATCTGTAATTAATATATATATACAGTCAATATGCCCATTTCACCAATAAATGTTTAAAATGGTCAACAAGTTTCTACAGCCAAGCTGTCATTCTCAAGACCAGATATATTCAGTCAATATCTGGTCTTGAGAATGACAGCTTGGCTTGTAGAAACTTGTTGACCATTTTAAACATTTATTGGTGAAATGGGCATATTGACTGTATATATATTTTTAATATTGTATCACCAAGAAGATCAATTGTGTATTAAATCTGTAATTAACTTACCAAGCTTACAGAGGTTGCGACAGACATTAGCACAATCACACAACATATGAAAGTTAGTTCGGCGGTTACGATTTTGCACTAATACCACTAGACATGGTCTGTAGTTTGACAGGCAGCTGACGGAACTCTTCGGCCATCACCAGAACCAGTCCCATGGCCAGCAGAACTGTGGCCACTGACAATGTTACCACAAGTATTGTCCACCTGAAAAACAAAACAGTGACAGAGCATATCTGCACTCCTTTCAACAAAAGAATAGAGTAGATGTAAATAAAGCCTATATGACCTCTAATTATTCAATTTATCTCCAATAATTTTAGTCTTTAATTTTCATTTGACCTATTTAATAATTTAAAATAATTCAATGCAACATGAGTAGAATTACAGCAAGTGAGGTGAAGTTTTTGCACTGAACAGCAGGCAAACTAAGTATGATTCATAGTCAAATATGGGAAATAACATTATGAGGTTCTTGATTCGTAAATTAATGAGTCATTTTTTAACATCTTACCTCATATTTTATGTTTCTTCATAATGTCGGTTGAAAATGGGAGACATCCATCTCTCGAAAACTAGTTCCCGTGTTTGAAGAAACATAAAATATGAGGTAAGATGTTAAAAAATTACTCATTAATTTACAAAACTAAGTATGAACACACAAAAAACGAAGACATACTACAGGAACTCATGGAACCCATTATTGATTCTTCTTCTTCTTCTTCTTCCTTCCAAGTATTAGGCCAAGGCCTGTTACGATCCTATAGAAAATTTCCCTCCAGCGTTTCATAGGATGACCCAGAGATCTTCGTCCTCTTGGTATATAATTATAAACAGCTTTGGGGATCCAATTTGAACTCATTCTTTCAAGATGGTGTTTCCAATTTATTTGGTACTGTTTAATATTAAAAATCATCGGAGAACATATTGTTTAAATAACTCACCTCATAGGATTCATGCTTCCATGATATCGCGATTTCAAACATAATCATGTTCATCGTCAGCCATAACTCCGACTGTTGAAATTCTTTGGCCGTCAACTATTCTATTGTCGCCATCTTCAGTGCTGCTATCTATGGTTGAATTTATGAACTTCGAAATCAATGTAATTTCGTTAGGGATATCAAAATTCATTGATCTATTTTTGTTTTTCTGAATGTATATTTTTTCCCAAACTGTCAATTCCAAAGGTTTCTGTACTTGTTTTAAAAGTTTAGCTTCTCTTCCAATTTTATGATGTTCTAATAAACTATGTGCAGCAATTGCAGATTTTTCAATTTCACAATTTTTAATATTTCTGAAATGTTCTTTGTCCGAATTTCCAAATTCCTTTTGTTTTTCCTATATAAACTTTATTGCAATCTTCACAATTTATTTGATAAATTCCTGATTTTTTACTGTCTGGAACTTTGACTTTTTTATTGGTACTTAGAAGATTACCCAGACTAAATTTATTTATTGGTGCCAAAAAAATGTTGTATTTGTCAAAATTTTTTTGAAATTTCCTATGCATTTCAGGATGGTAAGTAATTTTCTTGTATTTTTTCTTTTCTTTGCAATTTTGTAAAGTAGTATATTCATTAAGTCTTTTATTGTGTTTGAATTTCTTCAACTTATTTATAATTAATTCTTTATTAAAACCATTTAATCTAGCAGTGTTTAAGATATGTTTGAACTCTTTATTGAAATTTTCTTCGTTTAATGGTACATTTGTCAATCTGTAAATTAAGCTTAATGGTACATTTGTCAATCTGTAAATTAAGCTTAATTTACAGATTGACAAATGTACCATTAAACGAAGAAAATTTCAATAAAGAGTTCAAACATATCTTAAACACTGCTAGATTAAATGGTTTTAATAAAGAATTAATTATAAATAAGTTGAAGAAATTCAAACACAATAAAAGACTTAATGAATATACTACTTTACAAAATTGCAAAGAAAAGAAAAAATACAAGAAAATTACTTACCATCCTGAAATGCATAGGAAATTTCAAAAAAATTTTGACAAATACAACATTTTTTTGGCACCAATAAATAAATTTAGTCTGGGTAATCTTCTAAGTACCAATAAAAAAGTCAAAGTTCCAGACAGTAAAAAATCAGGAATTTATCAAATAAATTGTGAAGATTGCAAATAAGTTTATATAGGAAAAAACAAAAGGAATTTGGAAATTCGGACAAAAGAACATTTCAGAAATATTAAAAAATTGTGAAATTGAAAAATCTGCAATTGCTGCACATAGTTTATTAGAACATCATAAAATTGGAAGAGAAGAAGCTAAACTTTTAAAACAAGTACAGAAACCTTTGGAATTGACAGTTTGGGAAAAAATATACATTCAGAAAAACAAAAATAGATCAATGAATTTTGATATCCCTAACGAAATTACATTGATTTCGAAGTTCATAAATTCAACCATAGATAGCAGCACTGAAGATGGCGACAATAGAATAGTTGACGGCCGAAGAAGAATTTCAACAGTCGGAGTTATGGCTGACGATGAACATGATTATGTTTGAAATCGCGATATCATGGAAGCATGAATCCTATGAGGTGAGTTATTTAAACAATATGTTCTCCGATGATTTTTAATGATTATACCTCATAATGTTTACTTCCCAACATTAATTAAATATACTGTTTAATATGTTCCAAAATTGGCATAGTCTTCAATTCTTTTAAGTTATTGGTGTTCCTTTTCCAATCCCATCTGGTGTAACCCGCTGTTCTGCGCATGAATCTTATTTCACAAGCTGTTATTCTGCTTTCATGTTGCTCATTTATGAATTTATACATAAATACCAAGATAATTGGTAACAGCAAGTGAGATGGATGCCCAGAGATTTTCAACTACCAATCACAGGGAAAGAGATAATTTGAACATCTGCCAAAAAAGATGGAAGGAGAATTTTTGTAGACATAACAGTTCTTAAAGGACTATAACATATCAGGATGATGATGAAAATAGTTGAAGATAACATAGAAAATATCCTATAATAATAAATCCACTTTTCGAAAATTTTAAATAATATTCCTAATCCATGTTTGGTTCATCTTCCGGGCTTATAGGCCGTGGTCTGGTTGTCTTCATACACGATGTTTCGTCTACTGCTGTGGTAGACATCATCAGGAGATACTGCGTGCTTTCTGTGAACTCCTCAACAGTCGGCTGCAGACTGGCTGGTCGTTGGAAACTGTCTCTCTGTTTATAGCTACACCCCGGGTGGAGGGGAGGTTTTCTGCACGCACCGAGTTTTGCGCTGTATTGCTGTTTGCAGAAGTCATAGGCTTCGTTGTCGTGTTATGCAGTGCTGGGATCCAAATTTTGTTTATCTTCAAGGTTTCTTCTTTTTTGTTGAAGGAATTTTTATGTTTATATATTTCTATGGCTTCTCTGTATAGTCTGGTGTAGTAATGTGATGTTTGTGATAATACCTGGGTATCTTCAAATCTTATAATATGTTGTTGGTTGTTCATCAAGTGTTCCGCTACGGCCGATTTTTCATTTTGTTTTAACCTGCAGTGTCTCATGTGTTCTTGTAATCGTGTGTTGATCATTCTTTTTGTTGTACTGATGTACACCTCTCCACAACTGCACGGGATACGATATATACCGGCATGACTCAAAGGATCTCTAGTGTCTTTGGCTGGGCGCAGTATATTGCTGATAAGCCCGGAAGACGAACCAAACATAGATCAAGACGCCGGCCGTGAAAGCCTACAATTAAATTTTCCTAATGTTCTTATTATTAATTTCATACATCTCAATGATGGATAAATCATATTTGAAGAGAAAAATTTTAAATTTATAAGAAGATCGAAAAAAGTCGTACTGGCATTTATAATGTAATGTATAATTCCCAAATATGTTTTCTTAATATAGGAGCCACCATTTGCAAAGATAGAAGCAAAGGCTTCAAAGCATTTGGTGGGCGGGAATTACAACGTATATAGAGAAAAATTTGCGTTTAGATCGGTACTTGCTCAGGTAGCTCAAATGGTAGAGCACTTGGACTAGAAAACCAAGGGTCCCGGGTTCAAGTCCCGGTCTGAGCATAAAATTTTTCTCTTCAAATATGAATATTCCTAATGTTCAAGAGTTGGAGTAGGGAAAAGTCCATCCATCCATCCATCCATCCATAGTAATTCTGCCTGAGGGTAGTGTTTCACTGCAATCATAGCACTTTTCATGCTATGCTTTGCAGCTTTACTAGGGAATTATAGATGTGGTGCCTTTCACACCGGTGAAGGATGATGATGATAATGATAAGGATGATGACAGTGGCGAGATGATTTTCGGGCACCGTTGGGCCGTAAGCTTCCTGACATTTGTCTTACGGGTGAGGAAAAACCCCAAAAACCCTCACCCAGGAGCCTGTCCCGACCGCGAATTGAACCCAGACCCACTGTATGACAAGGCAGCATGCTACCTCGAGACCACAGTGGTGGACAGGGAAAATTAATCAGCTTAAAATAGCTCCTCCAAAAATAATCATGATTAATAAACCTACCATACCTACTATCAAATTCTTATTTTCCTCTCCTACATACTCAAAACTTTTAATTGAATCTTGGATTATATCAAAATAGGTAAGAGGATTCGAAGTGCCAATAAATGTTACTATGGAATGATAAAATATTTAAAATAAAAATTTCTCACCTTTAAAACAAAAATTAGATTATATAAGACCTTGATGAACTCAGTGATAATGTATGGAAGTGAGACTTATTTCTTGACTGAAAATAGCATTGCTCAACTTGGAATTTTTTAAAAGAAAATTCTAAGATAAATATATGGATCTATTCAAGAAAGAGGAGAATGGCCAATATGATATAATGAGGAACAATGCTACTGGTATAAATCACCAGACACTGTTACACATATTAAAATACCTAGACTAAAGATGACGAGGACATGTCCAGAGAATGGATAAAGCGAGACAGGAGGCAGCTCTTGTCATAAAAGTACTGAGGATGGAACCTAATTAGGTCCTGAAACTGATCTAATGTTATATACAGGTTATCCCAAAATTAGACCGACAAACTTTGGGAGCTGATAGATAACATTATTTTAAACACTTTTTGTTAAGGAAGGTTTTTTGTTACAGTGCTTCGTTTAAGTGCTGGACGAGTTAATGTCATTACTGCCTCCCACCCACAAAGACATCGGCCCATTTCTCTGATTTTGCCAGTTGTGCAGGTTATTCGTGCCCCAAGGTCCTCTTCAGATTCAACAGGTGTTTCATACACGATAGTCTTCATGTGCCCCCACAAAAATAAGTCAAGTGGAGTAAGGTCAAGGGAGTGTGCTGGCCAGGCAATGGGTTCACTTCTGGGTATCCAGTGATTGCCGTATGTAGCCGTAAGATGATGACGTACTTCAGCACCAAAGTGAGCTGGTGCTCCATCATATTGAAACCACATGTCCTGTCTGATGTGAAGGGGAACTGTATCCATTAGATCAGGCAAAACTTGTTGCAGAAATACTAAGTAATTGTAAGCATTGAGTTGGGCGGGCAAAATGCATGGTCCTCATAAGAAGTTATCCACAATACCGGCCCACACATTAACACCAAATCTCAGTTTATGTGACCTCTGAAATGTAGCATGGAGATGTTTGAAGGTCCAAACATGTGAATTCTGACTGTTAAATAACTGCTCACATGTGAAACATGCTTCATCTGTGAACATGACATGGGATGCAAACAGTACATTGTTTTCAATTTTGTCCAGATACCACTGACAAAATTGCTGTCGCAGAGGATAGTCTTGAGACCTCATTGCGTGGACCTTTTCAAGATGAAAAGGGCAACAACATTTCCTGCAGAATTCTTCCCATAGTGCTACAACTTAGGTGCATTGGGGCAAGTACTAGCTGCAAGATTGTTCTCAATGCATCGCAACACACCTTCCTCGTTCCTCAGGAATCCGAACAGAACGTGGTTGACCTTGACCTTTTGCTCATCTATCCAAGGAGCCTCTTTCAAATAGTCTATGTTCAATGCTGGCAAATGTAGTGCAATGAGGAACTCTTCGGTTTCGGAACTGCTGCATGACCCAAATCAGCTTTTCCATACACCAACAGCATGTCTGTCATCTCATTCTATATGTACCTTTCCATGTTGTAAATAAACTAGTATGCAGCAGCCATTTCAGCAAACTTATGCACAATGCCGAGGAAACACAACAATGAGCTCAGGAAGTAAACATGCTAACCGAATTGAAGCGTCTTTGTTTTGTTTCTTTCATGTGTTTCCTTTAAAAGATAGATACTGTACACAAATGTAATTTACATATCTCAAGAATGTCAAGAAAGGGGAAGTAGAAAAATCTGCAGTGGCTGCCCATGCATTGTCTGAAAAACATCTTATCGAGAAAGAAGCTAAATTATTAAAACAAATAGAAAAACCTAAAGAACTTACTGTTTGGGAAAAGATCTACATTCAAAAGAGCGAAAAGAAAAAATTAATGAACTTTGAAATTTCCGGTGAGAATGACCTGGTTTTCGAGGTTTTTCAGTCAGCCAATGGAAGGAGAGAAGGACAGCTCTTCAAGACGACAGAACAACGGTCGTGACGATACTGAGGATGGAACAGAAACTATGTTCCGAAACTAGTTTATAATCAAATAAGAAGAACAATATGAGGTGAGTGATAAAAATATTCTACCTTAATTACATATCTAAATCACTGGGTGGGAGGTAGTAATGACATTAACTTTGTCCAGCGCTTAAACGAAGCACCGCAGCAAAAATCCTTTCTTAACAAAAAGTGTTTAAAATAATGCTATCTATCAGCTCCCAAAGTTTGTCAGTCTAATTTTGGGACACACTGTATATTAATGACATCATCCAAAATTGGAAAAGAAATGTTAATATAGGTATAAAATATTAAAAGTTTTATGCTGATGATGTGGTTATTATTCAAGAAAATGAAAATAATTTGCAGTACTCTTTACATCAATTAAATCAGTTATGTCAAGAATATAATTTCAAAATATCAAAAGAAAAAAACAAAAATAATGGCATTTTGGGGAAATGAACATATAAGATCAAAAATCATAATGGACAACAAACCTCTGGAACAAGTAACAAATTTTAATTATTTGGGTTGTAATTTTACTATTGACACAAAAACTGAAAGAGACATAAATTTGAAACTGCCGAAATTTCAAATGATATGTGGAACTATACATAAAACATTAAAGAACAAAACAAGAAGAGATACTAGATTGAAGTTTTATAAAACATTGGCAGTTTCTGCATTACTTTATTGGGAGTAAAACTTGGGTAATGACTAAAAAATTACAAAGTAGAATACAAAGTATAGAAATGAACTTACTTAGAACAACAAAAGACTGCACAAGATCGGATCGGATAAAGAATGAAGATATAAGAACAGATCCACTGAATGATAAAATCAAGGAATATAGATATAAATGGTTTAGACATTCAGAAAGAATGAATGTAACAAGATTACCAAAAGCACATTTAACTACAAGCCAAGAGGTTCAAGGTATGTAGGAAGGCCAGTGAAAAGATTGACAGAACAACTGTGAGACTGAACAGGCAATTTGCCTAGCCCATGAAGAATAATAATAATAATAAGAATAATAATAATAATAAGAAAAAGAATAATAATAATAATAAGAAGAAAAAGAACAAGAAGAAGAAGAAAAAGAAGAATAAGAATAAGAATAAAAATAAGAAGAAGAAGAAGAAGAAAAAAGAACTGATCTAATAAGAAGGAGGAGGTGACACGTTTCAACATTAAAAGAAAAAAAATTGTGTTTAGATTCAAGTACTCAGGTAGATTAGTAGAGCACTGGCATAGAAAGCCAAATGCAATTTTTTCTCATTATAAGAGAAAAATTTGCATTTAGATTGAAGTGCTCAGATAGCTCAATTGGCATAGAAAGCCAAAGGTCCTGGGTTCAGTGAGAAGTATTAAATTTATAATAAAAACATTAAAAAAATTAATGCTTAAACCGGGAATCAAACCACAGACCTGTAACTCAATATGTTAGTGTGCAGTACATTACACCATTCAAAACCCAATATAAATGCTAAATTTTCTTTCTCTTATGTCCGAAGGCAGACAGCTAACAATATTAAGAAAACTATTAGACGACCTCTATCAAAAGTATTTTTAATGAGAATTTTACATTACTTTTAAGCTGTAAATCTTAATATTTTGATGTTATATTTAGTTTAACATATTCCAGTCCTGGACAAATTTATTTTTTGAAAAGATAAATTAATGCTTGACTGCAGTCCATTACACCATTAAGGGCTATTCTTTTCAAAAAATAAATTTGTCTAGAACTGGAACATTTTAAACTAAATATAACATCAAAAAAGTTTCTCTTTCTATGCCCCAGGTATCCTTTTTTTGGACATTTCTAGTGTTCTCTCCTGGCATTGGCATAATTGTAATCAATTTATGAGATTGGGGTGCCTGGAAGGCGGGGTTACATTGCCCCAATGATATGATGGGTGATGATGATGATAGTGGTGCGCCAGGAAAGTCCTTAATCCTAAGCTTAATCTGAGATGAATATGAATGATGATGATTGCTATGGCCATATGATGTTCAGGGACCATTTTGGCCTTAAAGTTTCCTGACATTTGTCTTACAGGTGAGAAAAAACCCCAATAGAAACCTCACCTAGGAAACTGTCCCGACTGGGGATTGAACCCAGGCCTGCTGCGTGACAAGGCAGCATGCTACCTCGAGACGACAGCGGTGAACTTAAAAAAAAGTTGAATATTGTTGAAATTGAGACTGAGAGGTATTAACACTTACTTTGGCAAGATGACTAGTTGGCAGATAACTATAAACAACCAGATGATGAAACAACATAGCATGTTGGATTTGAACATGTCTTCCCGCAGTTGGCAGAACTGCAAACAAGAAAAATATTATAAGAAAATAATTAATTTAGAAACAAGTAAAGAATAAAAAATATTCAGTCTTATTTGGTTGAGCATAGTTCTTTTGATACATGACAATATGGTGCAACAGGCATTTGACTTAACAGGCCCACATCCATATGTGTCAAACACAGAGGTTTTAATCACATCATCATAAGTAATGCCACGAGTGATTTCCAAAATTATCGATAAATTCACGACTCATAAAGTGAGGAGTGAATTTATCTAGAGAATTTGGAAATCAAGAGTGACATTTGTTAGGACTATTTAACGAATAAAATTAAGCTGTATACTCACAAATCATTATATTATTTTTGGTCTGGACATCTTACTTCAATATTAATGTTGATTTGTTCTTGGACATGTTTCAAAACAATTCTGTTTTATCGTCAGCTTTCCCAGACCAAAAATAATATAATTAAAATAACCTCAAAATATAACTTCCTAAAATTAAATATTAATCACAAATCATTATTTAACTATAGTTATTTTAAAATATTTATATATTTAATGTAAACGGCGATGTTTGAAAACGAATGAGAAACAATTGCTACGCTTCATTTGCTTCTTTTGTTCATCACTGCAAACAGATCATAATATTATTTATTGCCAAAAGATCGCAATGTTGTAAGAATGCACCCTAGTGGAGATAACCAACGTTATTAAGTATTAATTCATTTCTGATGTCCTATGATGTACATATGTCAATTATATTTTTCTGCGTCATTTCCTGGAAAATAATTTGTTTACGAAAGTGCAAACAGTAGTTTCTTTTTTTTGTGGTATAATCAATTGTTACAAATGTTTTTATATTATCTCTCGTATGTGCTTTCTGTTGACATTCATGCACTATATATACAATCTGGTAGCCGTATTTCTTAGAGAGTCAGTCACTGCAAAATAATGCTATGACCTATTCAGAATGTTAAAAAGGAGGTGCTTTCCTTATTATGATAAACTTTAGTTGGTAAATTTTAGGCAAAACACGACTGTGATTGGTTGTAAATAAAAAATCATTGAAATGTGATTGGTCATTGACTCTCATTTGGGGCATGAGTTAAATAGTCATCATAAGATGTGTTCACTCCTGAGTGTTATTTAGCAACTCGGTCTTCCTGAAAGCTTCTGACTCTTACATATTGAGATAGACAAAATTTTTTTATTAAATTTTTATATATACAAAAATTAGTGCGAGTCTGTTTGACTGTCCTTTATGGATGCAAAATGTACTTGATCAATTTGAATGGGGTTTCTTCCAGCATTTATCGATTATTTCTGGGACAATTAATATATATAACATATTACCATGTGTCCTATAGGGCCAGAAAAAAAAAGGCTTCAGTGCACTAAAAAGTTTGTTTTTTGGAATCTTAAATGGCTTACGCTGCCTAAACCATAACATATACACCAAATTACTGTACACAGAATTGAATATCTAAAAAAAATTACACAAAAGTCTGCGACAGCAAATGTTTATCTTTAACGGATAACTCACAATAACCATTTTTGTCTTTCAGCTTATTGATGTCAAGAAGATTGGACGAGTAGATTCCTGGACAAGTGTAGCAGTGCACGGCAGGTATTCTTTTATGGATAACTCATAATAACCATTTTTGTCCTTCAGCTCATTTATGCTAAGAAGATCGGGATAAGTAGATTCCTGGGCAATGTTGGATATTCAGCATGGGGTATATGAAAATAATTATGGTATAAATTTATAATTATTTTTCTTTTTACTTATTCAACTCATAATAAAAACATTTAATTTTTGTAGGCATAGCAGCGAATGCCAGGTATTAGCTACTTTAAAATAAAATTCTTTCACCTCACCTCATATCCTGCCTTCTAATTAGACCGGTTTGTAAAGATAGTGGTTACATCTTCAGTAGTTTCACGGCTGATGTTCTGTCATCCTGGAGCACTGATTCTTACTCCATCTGTTGGTGGATCAATGAACCTCCCAATTAAATCAACTTCCTCAGGAATCTCCTCCTCCTGGTATGTTTACTGGAGGAGGGATATCCTATAAAACACATGTATGTTGAGGGGTCAAAGGTGTAGTGTGTGGTCTTAAGGGGATGTAACATGATGACAGTTACACTCCACCTAAAAGCTCGAGAAATGCCATTTATTCCTACAAAGTACTATCTCGTCGTGACCCTTGGGCAATGCAAAACAGGTAAGGGCGAAAAAGCGAATTCTTGATGTTTAAATTGGGACCTGTCAGCTAGGGGCAAGTTCCACACCACAGCTGAGTGGTTAAGGCAAGATGCCTTGGTGCAGATCTACGGGACTTGTGCTGGTTTGAGTCCCCATGGGGGAAAAATTTTTCTCATGGAATTTCGGCCAGTATGGGACCAGTGCCCATCCAGCATTGTGAGGCATTTGGGTAGCTATAATAGGTAGCAACTCCAGGTTGAGAAGACCAGGTATAACGGCTGGGGGACCCGACATGCTGACCACATGTAACCCTTACATTGGCTCATGATCATCTATCTGTATGATTAATACATGTGGACGTGAGGCCAGCAGCCGGCTGGTAGGCCAAGGGCCTTCTAGGTCTGTTGCACTTGGAGCTAGGAGATAAAACCCCAACAAAAACATCATCCCCTCAGTATTGTTGTGTGGTTAGTGTTACAACCCAGATTTATCATAGGTCATAAAGTAGCTTTCCAGGAAAGAAAAAATGGTTCAATATTTTTTGATTGGCCTTGACCCGAGCGGATGGCCTTCGCTCGTGGCATTGTACATAGAAACATTTAAAACCATAAAACAAAACACATTTATTATAAATGTCAACATTACATAAAACATATTCAATAAAAACAGTTAAAACATCTTGGGCAAGAAAGCTAGAATTCCCATATTGGATCGCGCCGAATTTGATTTAAATCTTAATATTTCCCTGAGAGAGTTCAACTAAGTCAACTGTAGATTATTAATTTTGAACTTTGTTATTTAATTTGACACTTTGGTCTTCTTATTTGATAATAACCAAATTAATCTAATGTTTTTAATGGTTCTTTGAACCTTTTAGTTTTGAAGTTAAATTGATCCACCATAGATATTAAAGTTTATACTCACACATGTAGAGGATTCATGCCCTTCCTAAAGGACCCTGTAGCGAATACTTCGGAACCTGCCTCCAGTCTATCTTTCGTCTAAAAAATCGTGAGTATATATTTGGACATTTTTCCCTTTCCTACTCCCAAATCTATGGAAACCTTTTCCCAAAATGTGGAAATCTCTGGTCTTTTTGGGCCCTGATTGTATAACTACTTATATAATTATGTTTTGTCATAGCTGTTATATAAACTTATATAAGCATCTACCCATAGTCTGTTAAAACATGTTGATATTTTTTAAATTACATCCTGGTGTTGTTGCGACAGGTTTCGACAACCACAATGAGTCCAGGATAACTTTATTATAAAATATTAAAAAATTCTACTTGTTTTTTATTTCCTAAAGCCCTTGGTATAGACTTTAAGTATGACTTTTTAGTATTTAAAGTATTATTTATTTCCTATCTTCCAGTATAATAAATTAGTATATTCCATTTATAGTTTTCTTTATGTGATTATTAAATAATAGTTTTTATTATCATGTTCTTTTTAAGTATGGCCTATATCGTTACAGTTAGACTTAGGGTTAACAACCCTATTCTGTAAAAAAATAAGACTGTTCAGAAACCTCTCAAAGCATCTGCTGGACTGATGGTTGGAAAAACAACCTATTAAATGTCATAAGGAATGTGGTTTGTTTCTTGCTACATGGAATGTTCATAGCTTGAATACAACTATAAGTTAAAATATGGAGACAGAAAGCTAGGAATAGAGAAGTGGGCAAATATTATAAAAGAGGTCAAGGTTTTTAGAGGTCCATAGAGCCAAAGGCAGAAAAAGAAGAATGATGTATGTCGAAATAGCATAATTAATTTAATGTACTGTATGTAGCTAATGCTCTGAAGTTAACAATACAGTTATTCTCCTTCTTGTTTCTCAATACTTGGATGTCACATCTTGATAATTTTGAAGAGTTCCACAATTTGTTAGATGTTCTCTGTCCATTTCCACACCTTAAGAACACAATAATACACTCAGAAGATATTAATATAACAATTCTATGAAGATATTTGAGTTTGTATTTTTTTAAGATTCTTACCTCATATGTTTATTTTGTTGGACGATCGTTTCAAAGCTTTTGCTCCATCTTCAGCTTGTTCACGAACTGGTTTTTTTTTCTTTTCTTCAAGTTGTCGGCCCTGGATCTGTGTTCCAAAGAACTTGGTAATGAGGTTCCTTTCTCTGGGAATTTCAAAGTTCATGATTTTCTCCTTGTTCTTCTGTATATAGATATTTTCCCATATTGTGAGTTCATTGGTATTTTCTAACTGTTTTAATAATTTTGTATTTATATCTATTTTGTGTTTCTGTCCAAACATGAGCTGCTACTGAAGATTTTTCCACTTCTCCCTTTTTTTACATTTCTTGTGTGTTCTTTAGTTCTAATGTTTAAATTTCTCTTTGTTTTCCCTATGTATACTTTATCACAATCTGCACATTTTATTTGATATATTCCTGATTTTGTATTATCTTCAATTTTTTTCATTTTTCTTGGTTTTCATAAGTTTTTTAAACTATAATCATTCTTTGGTGCTAATTTGATGTTGAATTTTCCAAAATTTGTTTGGAATTTATTGTGTGTCCACGGGTGATATGTAAATTTCTTGTATCTCCTTTCCTTTGGCTTTTCTATCTGAAGAGTGCTTTCATTTCTCAATTTCTGTTTTTTTGTACTTATCAATTTTTTTGGGTATAATTTTATCCTGAAAACAATTTTCTTTTGCTACCTCAATTATGTGTTCTTTTTCCTTTTTCAAAATTTTCATCGTTCATAGGTATATTTACCAATCTATGTACTAAGCAGTTTTTTTGCAAGTATATCAGCTTTTTCATTCCCTTGAATTCCATAATGAGCTGGAATCCACTGTAAAACTACGGGCTGCATGCAAATACATTAGTCTCTATTGATGTTTTTTTTATTATTGATTTAACATTTCTCACTGAAAGATAAATTATATTTGAAGAGAAAAATTTTCGCCTAGACTAAAAAAAATGTTTCTCTTCAAATACATTAGTCTCTACTCAAATTACTTCCAATCACCAGTGAGCTGACTTTCCGTGAGCAAGTGCAAAGATTGAATTAGCGACCCACTAACTGGTCATGCATGAAAGTCGTCGTTTTTGTTATATTGGCAAGAAATTACCCAGAATTCTCAGTGATAAAACCACTTCCGTTATTTTGTCTGCTAGAGGAACGCATTTACGCTTGAATCCCGCAAATAATACTGTATACAACGATGTCTGCATCGTGCAATATTACACTGATTCTCCTGTTCTTCCAGTTGAATTCTTTGGTAGACTCTATCAAATTCCTCTTTTCCGCGTATACCGAAAACATGATCAAACTTCAAGGTCCAACATCTTGGATAAAGCAGCAAGGTATGTGGCAAGGTTTCAAACTACATCGGTTACCATTGGTTCCCATCGGGTTGCTCACAATTCGTTCTCTGCAAAGTCACCTCGCCAGGTAGCTTAGGAATTTTGACAATTATTATCGTATGAACAGATTTTTGAGTATGCAAAAACGTCTTTGGATGCAACTTTCTCAGCAGAGAACGACTTTTATGGTATAATGCGTTCATAGTTACGACCCTACATGTTTACCAAATTTTCTCAATAGCCTGAATCATGTTTTGTATTTTGCAATCCATACAGAGAATAAAAAAAAGTGTGCAAATGAAGTGAGAAAATATAGTAATAGTCATCTTACCTTATTCTCTGTTGCAACATCATTGAACCTCAAAGTCCAAGCATTAAGGTTAGCATTACGCATTCGTTTGTTGCTTTCAATCTCGATGCTATGGTCGATGATCTCGTCCACTTGCTCTGCCATGGAGAGACCTCGAGGAACAGGCTTATTTTCGACAGGCTGATCTCCTTCTCCCGGGACATCGTCATCATCTCTGAATGGATCATCTAATTCATCTAAGTCGACGGCTTCTCCTGAGTTCAACTGAACAAACAGATACGACTTGATCAGCTGATGTACTGGGCCGCCATCTAGAAGACACTGATACACAGACACAAAACAATCAGTACAAGCCCTTCCAAAACATTATGTCACTTGCATCTTAACTTTCCTTCATTAAAACAAATTACTTCAGTATGTTTATGGGCAAAAATGTAATCATCTTGTAAAAATTTAATTTGTATGATAAATTCATTGATCTTTGACCTTATACTGAATATTCGGACCCATTAAATGAAATAGTAGAAAGAAAGAAAAATATATATTTTAATGTCTTTCGTATAATTACGAGACATATGACATGGGATTGCAGCTTAGCTTATCTTACAAAACAGTGTTCAGGTTTTTATGCCCTTAAAAAACCATCAGCTCTGTCCAGATTTATATCCATGAACTTCGGATCTAAAGGTGAACATGGTATCATTATTGAACTTTTATAGGAATAAATCACTATGAGATTTAATTTTAGATAAATTAAAATGTTTCATACCTCTCCTCATAACCAGTCTTCTAAGTATATTGTGATTTCAAAGCCTTGACAGCTTCATTTTCAGTACTATCTTGACGACTCAGGATAGTATTCTAATGTATTGTAAGCCTATGTGTTCCCTTAACAGAGATTTAGGCGCTCTCTCCCTACAGGGAAGAAGTTGAACCATACTAATTTAGTTACACTTGTTTTTGTATAGATGTCAAGATAGTACTAAGATGAAGCCAACAAGGCTTTGAAATTGCTATATACTTAGAAGACTGGTTATGAGGAGAGGTATGAAACATTTTAATTCATCTTATGGTATCATTAATCTACCAGGACAATTATAACTAACTATGCATATATATATATATATATATATATATATATAGTCCACCGCTGTGATCTCGATGTAGCGTGCTGCCTTGTCACGCAGCAGGCCCGGGTTCGATCCCCGGTCGGGGCAGTTTTTCTGGGAGAGGTTTTTATCAGGGTTTTTCCTCACCTGTAAGACAAATGTCAGGAAAACTTTAAGGCCCAAACGGTCCCCGAAATCATATGGCCATCATCCTTATCATTATCATCCTTACCATTATCATTATCATCATCATCCTTCACCGGTGTGGAAAGCAACGGGAAGCTACCACACCTACACAATTCCCTAGTAAAGCTGCAAGCATAGCATGAAAATGCTATGATTGCAGTGAAGGACCTGCCTTCAGGCAGAATTACTATGGATGGATATATATGATATGAAAAGAAAAATTAATGCTCGGGTTGGTATTTGAACCCGAGTCTCTAAACACTGTACATTTAGCATAAACACTGTACAGTGTTTAGAGACTCGAGTTAAAATCTTGACTCAAGCATTCATTTTTCTTTTCATATCATATTTGCCTTCATTGCCAAATGTCAAAAAAATAGTTATAACATCTAAAAATATATATATATCCATATCCATCCATAGTATTCTGTCCGAGGGCAGGTCTTTCACTGCAATCATAGCATTTTCATGCAATGCTTTGCAGCTTTACTAGGGAATTATAGGTGTGGTAGCTTCCCGTTGTTTTCCACACTGGTGAAGGATGGTGATGATAATGATAAGGATGATGATGATGGCCGGATAATTTTCGGGGACCATTGGACCCTAACCTTCCTGACAGTTGTCTTACAGGTGAGGAAAAACCCCGAAGAAACCTCACCCAGGAAGCTTATCCAGACCAGGAATCGAACCCAGGCCCGCTGGGTGACAAGGCAGCATGCTTCGAGGCCGCAGCAGTGGATATATATATATATATATATATATACACCGTGTCTGGGACCAACACTATGAATAAGAAATTGTTATAAATAAAAACTAATAAAGTTATCAGAATGTTATTTGTTGCAAAACATACATAAACCCAATAACTTTTGTGGTGACAACAATGAAATTACATAAATTCTCATGTTTATTCAATTTGTTGCTTATTTTGACGTCTTCCAAAAAGATGGAGCTTCCCCATATTATGGAAGAAAACAATGCTCAGGATTTTTAAGCCATGAAAAAAATTAATCACTCTAACCGGGTTGAACTCACAAACCTCGAAAGCAGCACATGTAGAAATTTACTGATTACCAAACAGATTTGTTGAGTTTATCAATGTTTTGCAACAAACTGCATTGCAATAAATTTCTGTTCTATAATATCCGACAGATGTGTCATATGCAAAGACCCAGACCTGATCATGGACAAACACCACCTTCTAGTCTGTCCAGCTTTAAATCCAACTGCACAACACTCTAAGGACCTTGTTCGCCTGTACTGGGAAACCAGAGAGAAAATGACTTAAGCGTCAAATCACGCCATTAGAAAACAACAACATAATTTGTTATTGGTAGTGTTGGTCCCGGACATTCTGTATATATTTGTTTTCCTTTTCTAAAGAAACTAGAAACTACTATTTATCAAATGACAAATCTCAGATTATTCATTATTTAAAAAAAAAGGAATTGGCCATCACTGTTGTCTATAGGTAAGATCATTCTCTCTCACTTGGCAGCCTGGTTTCGATACCTGATGGGGTTAAAATTCCTGGTTATGGTCTCTAGAGTTTTCCCTCACCTATAAAGCAAATGCCAAGTAATTTTTCTTCTTCTTCTTCACTTCACGGGCTAGGTAAATTGCCTGTGCCGCCTCACAGTTGATCTGTCCATCTTTTCACTGGCCTTCCTACATTCCTTGAACCTCTTGGCTTGTAGTTGAATGCTGCTCTTGGTAATCTTGATACATTCATTCTTTCCATGTGTGTAAACCATTTCTCTCTATATTCTCTGATTTTCTCATTCAATGGATATATATATATATATATATATATATAACTCTGTTCTTATATCTTCATTCCTTATCCGATCCAATCTTGTGCAGCCTTTTGTTATTCTAAGGAAGTTCATTTCTGTGCTTTGTATTCTACTTTGTAATTTTTTGGTCATTACCCAAGTTTCGCTCCCATAAAGTAATGCAGGAACTGCCAATGTTTTATAAAACTTCAATCTACGTAGTATCTCTTCTTATTTTATTCTTTAATGTTTTATGTATAGTTTCGCATATCATTTGAAATTTCGACAGTTTCATATGTATGTCTCTTTCAGTTTTTGTGTTTATAGTAAAATTACAACTCTAATTAAAATTTGTTACTTGTACCAGAGGTTTATGGTCTATTACAATTTTTGATCTATTACAATTTTTGATCTTATATGATCGTTTCCCCAAAAAGCCATTATTTTTGTTTTTCTTTTGATATTTTGAAATTATATTCTTGGCATAACTGATTTAATTGATTGTAAAGAGTACTGCAAATTATTTTCATTTTCTTGAATAATAACCACATCGTCAGCATATATTAAAACGTTTAATTTGGACTACAATGTTTCTAAAATACTCATTGATCTCATAAGTTATCACTGGTCATATTCATATTATGTTTAGACAACAGAGTCATCTAGTTTACAACATGAGGACTAGATCATCATAGTTCCATGAAAGAACAGGGAGAATCAGCATCTGTCAAAAATTAAAATATCCAATCCAGAAGTGGGTCCTGGTGGACTAGTGCTGTCATTCTCACCTCTGGTTCAAGGTTCATAGACTCAAACCTGATCAGTACAATGGATTTTTCAGAACACAAGAATTCTGAATATGGGTTTCAATTTATTATCAAAAAGTAAAATCTTAAGATGGTACGGACATGTCCAGCGAATGATAAGAGGATCAGCTACCAAAATGTGTTTTGGAATGTAAACTTGAGGGAAGACGAGGCAGAGGAAGACCTAAAACCTCCTGGAGTTGGAATATATTTATACATGAAGGAGAAACATCTACAACCAGGAGATTGAATGGACCAAAAAAATTGGCTATTGGGAATTGGACGATGTCAAAGACATTAATCAACCGATGGATCTATATGTCTAAAATCTTATAATGCTGGAATATTAACTGCTCTATCTAAATGGATTGGTGATGTGGCTTTACTTATAGTAATTGCTTGAATATTGATTTTGGAAGAAGAAATTTTATTTATTATTTAGATTGCATAAATAATAGTTTAAAAATGGAATTAATTATTACTGGTTGTTTTAGCAGAAATAACAAATTTGGAAGGGAACTAAAGTTGTGGTATCTGTCACATTTTTTACAGCATATAAAAGAACCTAAATCTGGAAAAAAGAGGTCTATGAGTAAAATTGGTTGGCCCTTTGACATTCAGATTTGAATTGCAACATCAAAGACTTTGGTTGTTAAAGAGCATTACTATATAAATATAATAACTAACTATAAGTGCAACTCAGATTTTTTTAAGTAAGTCACACACTGTACATACATAACATACTAATAAAAAGAGTCAATCATGCAAGAACAGTGTAAATAAGCGAATTTCTCAGAAACTCAAATTTGTGATCCAATTTTTTTTTTGATAATTAAATTTTATGTATACAGAGTTACATTGTGACAAAGCAAACATGGTGGTTGCTAGAACAAGATTTTATTTCAATTTTCAGGTCAACTTCCACTTCTAACAGTCAGATTTAATTGATTTTCGGGAAAAATATAATGAGTTTTGTTGTTTTCTGCTTTGAAAATTGTGACCGCTAGAGAGATTAAATTTTTATTTCTGGTGAACCTCTACTCCTTAATGGTCCAATTTTACTGGTTAATGAATACTCAACCTTACTTTTTAATTGATCAATATATGCCAAGTTTGGTTTTGAAAGAAAAATTGCTGCAGCTAAAGAATTAATCCATCCATAGTAATTCTGCAGGTCCTTCACTGCAATCATAGCATTTTCATGCTATGCTTGCAGCTTTACTAGGGGATTGTAGGTGTGGTAGCTTCCTGTTGCTTTTCACACCAGAGAAGGATGAGAAGGATGATGATGATGATGGCCATATGATTTCGGGGACCATTTGGGCCTTAAAGTTTTCCTGACATTTGTCTTACAGGTGAGGAAAAACCCCGATAAAAACCTCACCCAGAAAAACTGCCTCGACCGGGGATCGAACCGGGGCCCACTGCGTGACTAGGCAGCACGCTACCTCGAGACCACAGCAGTGGACAAAGAATTAATATGCAAATATATATATATATATATTTTTTTATGCATATTTTTGGAGTACTAACTAGGATTGATGAAGATATGTAAAAATTTGTTAAGAATAACGTAGTTCTATAACAGATCAAAATAAATTTAATTAATACAAACTTTTGAGATATAAATGCATTATGTTTTAATATAATTAATGGATGTGTATGCCATAAGAGTAGTTAAAATTATGCAAGTGACAAAATGTTTTGGATAAGCCACTTGTGAGCCAGGAGTTGACAAAGAGGTTTAGTAAAAAGAAAAATATTTGACATACAGTTCAAAAAAAAAAAAAAAAGGAATTAAACAAGAAGTTCTAAAAACATTCAAATGGAAGCCATCCAATTTTTATAATATATCACAAATAAATACAATCAAACAATAAAAATACATGAAAATAGTAACAAGTCAGCAAGAATGGATAAAATGTGACAAGATAAAAAGTTAAGAATTACAAAATTAAAAATAAAGCACTTATCAAAGATTTTACTTCAAAGACTAATATAATGATAGTTTGGTATGTGAAATATTTGATGACAATAGGTTGTTTTGGTACTAAAAGATGAGTAAGGCAATGTATGGTGAGATTAAAGAAGTAGGTAGATAAATCATTAAGAAGGATCTTGAAAATAGGGGAAAAAGTAAATGGAAAGACAATTAGAGATGTAAAAAACTCGCAATTTCAAAAAAAATTGGAAGCCACAAAATGGAAAAGAACAAACATGAGAAGAAATAGGAGAAGGAAAAAAGAAAGAAGCAAATGAGAAGATGGAGAACAAGAAGGGCACAGAAGAGAAAGAGAAGGCAAAAAATAAGAAAAATACGAGAAGTGAGAAAAGGCAAAGAGATAATTATGACAAAAAGAGATGAAAAAGGAGACAGAAGATGAAAAGAAAAACCAATATATAATAAGTAAAATAAACAAACCAAAGAGATAGAATTATCGAAGAAAAATTAAAGAATTAAAAACGACAAACAAACAAACAAACAAACAAACAAACAAAAGAACAGAATAAAATGCTGATGATCAACTGAGTGGAAATTCTGTGAGACAAATAAAGTAGGATGTGATGAAAACAAAAAAAAATTAAAGCATAAAATACAAGACAGAAAATTTATAAGAATAGGAAGAGAGAAAAAAAAAACTGAGAAGGAACAAAATTCAATATAAACAAATATTTGTTTTCTATGATTGATACACACAGCACACAAAAGGGAATTTTCTACACTGAAAGGTCTTATGTATATAATCTACAGTAACAAAATGGATAACACAATTCCATTAGTCACAAAATAAAATTTTAAAATTATTATGTCATCCTCAACTAGATTAAATTTCTATAAATTCTGTAGGCCTTTCAAAAAATAGTTCTATCCTCAGCAGTAGGTTGTTAGGCAGAGGATGTAACCAACTTCTAAAAGGACTAGAGAATTTTAAGAAGTTTTCATCAAGCAGAAGACAAAAAGATCTCATGCAACCTTACAGTCGTGAACATTTCCTTGAGAGAAAAAAAGATTGTGGTTGAAATGATAAAATTTATTCAGAGTATCAGAATGTAAGAACACTTATTAGGAAAACACAAAATCACATTTAAATTACTTACGTTTTGTCTCAGATAAGAAATGCATATTTTAAAATAAATATATGTTGTCTGACTTTGGCTATACTGTAGACCCTATATGCTGACAGAATTTCCTGCGGAAGTTGCAATATTCTATGATATTCAGTTTGGTATTGTACAGCCATTCTACACCAGAGCATTCCATTTTTAGTTTCATGCAGACAGAAGTATTCACATATTTCAACTTAATGGTACTGGCTGATTTTTTTCAGTTGTTTTATTATTCAATATGTGGTGATTTTAATTCAACTATACAACATTTTATTACAAAATAATATTTGTTTAAAAAGTTAAAACTAAAATGATTTTGTTTTCTTAAAAAAAATCTGCTTTATATATGATACATAAATTAATCAAATTAACGACAAACATACCGCTGAACTCTATCCTCTGATAAAAGATCTAGCATCAATTAAGTTTTATTTTTTTAAAAGGAAAGTAAATCAATTCATAGAAAATCTCTTTGTGAAATGTATATAAATTACTTTTGATTTGAGCTGTTATAGGAAAAATCACTATGAGATTTAATTTAAGATTTAAATTAAAATTCTTTATACCTCACCTCATATCCAGTGGTTTCATCTTCAGTTATATCTCGACTGATGTTATTTGTTCAGGAGAATGAGAAGCAGTTCTCCTGAATTACATAACATCGGTCGAAACATTACTGAAGACAAAATCACCTAGGTTTTGAAAATGGTATAAACAGAAGACTGGATATGAGGTGAGGAATAAAAAATTTAAATTTAAATTTTAAATCTCAAATGATGTTATTGTTATTATTATTATTATTATTATTATTATTATTATTATTATTATTATTACTGTCATTAGAAACAAAATAAATAAATAAAAATTATCATAGTTTACTTATTCTGACAATAGAAATAATCTCAATATAAGTTGGCTTCAGCTGGCAAATTTATACATACCGGTAAATCATATTATTAAAGGATAAGGAAAAAAATATATCTTAGGCCTAATGTATGATTTAAAAATATAAATTAAATAAAATTACACATATACAAAAGTTCATGAAACAATTTACTTTATTATTGTCATAAATAAAGTAATGTGATCCCATGACAGGCCTCAGGAGGCCCTTGGGGTAGTAGGAGGTTAAGGCTCCCACTTTTTTCTAGACAATCGGCACTTGATGTCAGCCGGGTTGTCAGCCCTGCGTGACGGCCGTCTTTACCCCCAGAACAAGCGTCTGGTACTCATTTCCGTTAGAGGCTGAGTCGTCCCCAGGGCCATAGTGCCACCAGAAAGTTTGGGTTAGTTTAAAAATCCTGACCCCACCAGGACTTGAACCCGTGACCTTCTGGCTTGTAGCGCAGTACCTTAACCACTACGCTACGGCGTGCCCCATTGTCATAAATATCCAGAAGATTAATTAATTGAGTTGGAATAGTCATGACTCACCTCATATCTGTAGATTTTTAGAAGACCAAGGTTTTAATGTATTATGCATTATTATCAATTCTTTCCACAGATAATGATGCAAAATGCATCAAAATCTTGGTCTTCAAGAAATCTACAAATATGAGGTGAGTATTCCAATTAATTAACTAAAATAAACCTCATAATGTCACTTCCTTTAAATATTAAATCCAAAAGATTATTTTTGGTAGGCAAATTATTAAATATATTGCACATATATTATATTAATATTTGTTCCATGTTTTTATTTTGAATTTATTACTTCTCACTGAAGGTCAAATTACATTTGAAGAGAAAATTTATGCCTAAAGTGGGTTTTGAAATGAAGGTCTCTGGTTTGCTATACCAGTGCTCTATCCACTGAGCTACTTAGGCAAAAAAAAAGAGAGAAAAATTTCCATTCAATTGAGATGACTAAGTGGCTCAGTGGTTTAGAACACTGGTATGGTAACCCAGAGACCTTGGCTTCAAGTTCCAGTTTAGGCATACATTTTTTCTTTAAATATAAATGTGATCTTGTTAAATATAATTCTGAAAATTTTATTTAACAATTGTAACAGCACTGGAGATCTGCAAGTGTTCCTTGCAGTGAACAATGGACTGGATAGCACAGACTGGCACCATGAATGTCCAATATCTGGATTCACTCTACTAATTATTTTGGCTATTGTTAGAGAAACGATGCACTATGCTGTTAGAACAAACTACAGGTAACAAACTATATGACCACAGGTTGTAAACTAAACAAATGCTATCAATTACATGACTGACTATGTTTGTGGTAACAACATATTTTTTCTTGTATTACAACATTTAACAACTTCATTTTTACTGTGTCTTATATCATTAATTTTTTTATATTATGGCAATTAGAACTGTTTTTTTTTACATTAAGACAAATAGTTATCAGTATTTAATCTTTAAACTGGCTGCAAAATAGGAGTGTAAGTATCCGGATGACGACGAAATATGTCATCACTGATTGATTTTCTTATCTTCGAGAAGTATGTAGAAGAAGCAGTTTAAATTATAATAAATTACATTTTCATACTTTTCAACTCATTTAGATAATTTGTATTAGAATTTGGGTAGGTTGGCTAAGATACAAAATTTAGTTTTTGGTTTCTGTATTTCAAGCTTCTGAATTCCTACACTCCTAGTTACCTGGTGTCTAGAATTGGGGAGTTATCTTCTTACCACAATATTGACACTAGGTCACAAGACAACAGTCTGCTAACAATCTCTCTCCATAGCACTTCCTCTTATTCTACTTCTTTTATAGCAGCCTCTGCCCATTCCTGGAATTCCCTCCTTCAAGATATCAACATTTTTCCAAATCTCTCCTTCCTTCAGGTTTATACTCAAGAATTCTTCTAAAATATGACTGTAACTAATTTTTTCTATAGGTTGTTGTTGTTGTTTTCAAATGCTGGGCCTTGGCAATGAAGCCATTAGCGTTCTTGCTCTCCAATATTTCTCTATGGTGGATCCAACAGGTAAAACTTCACAAGTTTGTAGCTGTTCTTTCTTCATTTCTTCGTCTTTGTTGCATAGAGGACAATTTGGATCCGTGTAGATTCCTATTTTATATAAATGTTTGGCCAAATAGTCATGTTCTGTAAGCAGTCTAAATTTTGCTACTGTAGTTTTACGTGGAATTTCTGGAATAATATCTGGCTTCTTTACTAAAATATTCCATTTTTTGTCTTTTTTCTATAGGTTAATCCATTGATCTTTCCTATAATTCTTATATCCTCATTTTTAAATTTATCTAATCTAGTAAAACCCTTAACTGATCTCAAAAACCTCATTTCTGCAGCCTGCAATTTTTAATGTCATTTTGTGTCATGGTCCAAGTTTCTG
Source organism: Diploptera punctata (assembly GCA_030220185.1). NCBI lineage: Eukaryota > Metazoa > Arthropoda > Insecta > Blattodea > Blaberidae > Diploptera > Diploptera punctata. The sequence continues at coordinate 952,107 of JASPKZ010006057.1, forward strand.
TATTTTTCTCTCACTTTTTTCTACCTCAAATCACCAACAGTCATTTGTCTTAATTATATTATTTTTAGTCTGATCATCTTACCTCAATATTAATGTTGATTTGTTCTTGGGCATGTTTCAAAACAATTCTGTTTTATCGTCATGTCCAAGAACAAATCAACATTAATATTGAGGTAAGATGATCAGACTAAAAATAATATAATTAAAATAACCTCAAAATATCACTTCCTAAAATTAAATATTAGTCATTTGTCTGTTCCTTTAGCATTTTTAAAATTATAGCAGTGCATCATTTCCCTAACATTCCTCATAATTTTCTACCAATTAAACATACATAATAGAAATCTTTTAATAAAGTATTGCTAAACATGGCATGAAAAGTAATAATATTCAAATCTATAGACATAGTTTTATTACATACATTCTCGAAAGGTATCTCAGGTTGCCAGTCTGTTGTTGTTTCCTCCTCGATGAAGCCAAGAGGTGTTGGAGCTGCTCCTGAGCCCTGGTGAGTTGCTGTAGTTACTACTGTGGCAACAGATGAATTATTGTTGTTAGCTGATGATAAAGTAACCAGCGTCCCAGCTTTCTCATCCACTGACCACAGTCTTGGTCTGGAGAAGCGATGATACACTCTCTTACGAGGCCGCTGCGGCTCCACTTGTTTAATAAGATATGTCTCTACACCGTGCTCCTGCAATTCAATTTAATTAAACAGTATTAAAATAGCCTTGGAGTTATAGGAATTGAGTTCCTTAAACCTGATCTCCGGGGATTGAGGGTTCAAACCTGACCAGGTTGATGATTTTTTAGGATGTATTTGTATTAAAGGAGTTCAAACTGGGGATCACTTAATCTATGAATGCACTAAGAAGTTGTTAAATATAATGATTGAAAATAATGAAATGAAAATAAATGTTCTTCCTTTACTAATATTTTTTGTAACCAATTAGTGTTTTAAATTCTTTATGAAGAGTGCTTAAGATTGAATTTCATAGAATGAAATTTCGTGATGGAATAAGTCAAAATGTTGAGGGAATAATTATTAATCCTAATAATGTTCTGACTCAGTTTAGTGAGAGGCTGTTAAAAAACCAAAGAAAGGAAAAACTTTGATTTTCACCAAAAATTTTCTAAATTCTACAGAACAACAGTGACCATGCACAAATGTTAATAGATTTGATGATAGGTGGGAACATATAACTGTGAAGTCCTACAAAAAATGTACAGAGTTGTTGCTAGATGGGACCACATAGCTGTGAAATTGATATGACCAACCTTTGCAATAAATTCCCAAACTTTATTAGAAATGGAAGTAAACTAACTTCCCTCTTCATGCATTTACAAGCATGCACAGTACGGTTCTGTATATTCTCTGGAGTTGTCAGAATATCTCGATAGACAATAAATTTAATAACTCCCCAGAGAAAAATGTTCAATGGGGTAAGATCTCAGGAGATTGCACAGGCTAATAAACTGCCTTCAAGACCATTTACATTTCCTTTAATAAGGTTCCATTTATTAGAAATGGTACATTGTGATACATTTTTTAACCTGTCTTGAAGTGCTTAATTAACGGATCGAAGAAAAGTTGCAGAAGTGCCATTGAAGTAAACAAAGATTATATTCGTATCTTGATAATAAATAATGCTACAAAGTTCACAAACCAACAGTATCATTTCTCTCAGTACTTACATACAAAGTTAATTCGGGTGGTCAAGATAAATTGGATGCTCTGTACATTGTACTTTATTTATAAATTGTAAATGTACACAAGTCCTAAAATATCTCGGATGGATGATGATGATAATGATAATGATAATCATCATCATCCTGCCAGGTATTATTCCCAGAAGAACTGTTACGGCCTGAGAAAGCGGTTTCCGTGCCATCTTTTCATAGGTCGACCATATGACCGTTTCCCATTTGGACAGTAGTTCATTATTACCTTGGGGATGATAATGATAATAATAATAATAATAACAATAACAATAATAATAATAATAACAATAATACCCCTCAGGGGTCCTCATCTAGGGGATATGTGGATGGCGACCACAAGGTGCCCAAGCTGTGCAAAACATTTCTTCCACTTACTTGTGTTTTGCACTCTTTTAACTTTACTATCTAACTTCTCTTGGTTAACTCTTGTTTTTTCGATCCCGATGCTATTAGGGCATCCGAGGGCTAGGGAGTCCTTCCTTTCTTCCATTTCTTCTTTCCTTTATTTTCTTTTCTTCTCCAGAAAAGCCTGACCAGAGGCTATAAGATGGCAGCCCCATCACTGGTCTTGCCTTCCTTTGGCCAGCAACCAATCGAATGGACTATTATTGTGCTTTCAAGACTTATACGAGAATTTCCCATAAGGAAAAATTCTCTATAGGATCATAATGGGCCTTGGCCTAATACTTGGAAGGAAGAAGATAACAATAATAACATAATAACAATAATAACAACAACAATAACAATAACAATGATGATAATGATGATGATGATAATGATAATGATAATAATGATAATAATGATAATAATAATAATAATAATAATAATAATAATAATAATAATAATAATAATAATAAAGTGTCTCCTGAAAATGTCTCTCAAATAACAGTACATGAAATATCAAGTATTGATATGACTAAACTAAAGAAGGCAGTGCCATATAATGGTCAGAGCATTTACCCCAGCTGTATGACGAAAATATGGCTTATAGTATATAAAAACTTACTGCCTTGTATATTATTTTTTGTTAGATTCGGTAAATCTGGAGTTAGCCTACCTTGTTGTACAAGGTCATTTTTCTTGTTGAAAGGTCTGCACGAAAATGGTTTACTATGTAAATTATAAATTATAGTCACTTACATTAATATTTACTGAATTGACAAATCACATTTATCAGTAACATTTTAAAACATATTAATAATGCAGTTGAACAAACTCAGTGCTGATATTAAATTCAACTGTTGCTTTCCACAAATTATATAAGTTCGTAATAATTCAATTGTTATTCAGATATATAATATAAATAAAGCTTCCTAAATTAACAGGTTGCTATAACTGACAAAACGTACTGAATAATTTTATTTTATTTTTTTCGTATTTTGTAAAAATGTAAGTAACATAAATTAAATATTACAAATTAAAAAATGTTATTTTTAAAAATTCTATTATTGAGGATTTAGTGCTTTCCAAATCAGCCAATTATGAATGTTTCATGAATCGATAAGTCGAAAGGTCATTTGACCTTGTGTATACTTCAAGTTATGATGTTTCTGGGTTCAGCTAGCAGGTGTTCTATAAAAAGTCGATGGAATAAGACACAAGGCACAAGCTTCATCTAGCAGGTTATCACTGATCAAGTGTGGGTTATCGCTGGACTTAGCAGGTAGTTTCATTTAGTGAGTTATCGCTAATATTCATCTGCAGCAAAATAGCTGGTGTTGGTGGGGATAACATAGAGGAAACACTCTATGTGTTCCTCTATGGAGATAATGTGAATAAGCAGAATATGGCGGGAATTTTGAATTTTGATGTTCTCACTTAATTGATTTGAATGAAATTTGGCAAATATGTTATTTTATTTTAATCCAAAATTATTTATATATTAATTACCCTAGCTGTGCTGGGGTAGCTGAGGTTGAATGAATGCCACTGCTAGAAGGAGATGTAATAAGAATCTAGATTTTTTTTTGTATTTTGTGATCCCACAACAGGCCTGGAGGCCTTGGGGTAGTGGGAGGTTAAGGCTCCCACTTTTTCTAGACAATCGGCACTTTATGGCAGCCTGCGTGACGGCCTAGAGGCTGAGTCGACCCCAGGGCCATAGTGCAGCCAGAAGGTTTGGGTCAGTTTAAAAATCCTGACCCCAACGGGACTTGAACCCTCGACCCTCCGGCTTGTAACTCAGTGCCTTAACCTTTTGACTGCCGAGTTTTCCTTTTGCCAGCTGGGCTGTGGGTGCCAGGTTTTTTAAATTTAAAGTACTACGCCATACTATATAATATAAACCTATATAAAGTATATTTAACTATCTACATGCCATGGTAAATTTAATTTAAACTCACTATTATACATTTATTTGAAGGTTAGGCGGTGTTGCTTCCACTTGTAAAGATCCCAGGTTCGAATTCAGCACGGTGTCTTTATTGAAATTTGTTATCACTATCACTAAAACATTTATTCTACTGAATAATTTTGATGGCATTATCACTAAACACTTATAATATTAAATATTGTTGAACATTTTTTATGGTCCTGGGTTCGAATCAATTCCAGTCAAACAGCTGTTCTATGCCACGTGTTTCGTCTGGCACGACACACCCACCACTGTCAGTCACACTCTGTTCATTTAGGTCTACATCACTTGCTTTACTATTTACAGGCTTAGATTGTAATAATATTCTCTTAATAACAGGACTACTATCACATTCGTCAAACGAATAACCATTTGATGAACTGTTACTGTCACTCTCGTCTTCTGATAAAACTGACACAATAAACTCGCATATTGTATTTTCATCAACTTTGAGACATGAATCACTGTATTCCACAGCACGACCTACTCCTTGGTCAGGTATCTTTTCAACTAAAAATAAAATAAATAAAGAGAAAATTCTGAAATTGCAATATTCCATAGCAAAAAAAAAAAAAAAAAGGCCTTGAAACATGAATGTACACCCTCCTTTAGAAAACCGATTTACAACCAGCCTGTACCGTTTTTCTGTAAGGGATGTGCAAAGTATTGCTAAGAAAGGATGTACAAACACAGAACGAACAATAATTTTAGTTTATTGAAGTAAAAATTTCGGGAAAAAAATATTTAAAGTAATAAGATTGAAAACCGGAGCCTACCGGGCGTGGCGTACAGCTGTACACACACTTTCACCGGCGCATGCCGGGCATGGCGTTCAAAAGGTTAACCACTACGCTACGGCGTGCCCCAATAAGAATCTAGATACTGCTGTTAAAGTTTACAAGTTACTAACTCACTTTTAAATAATTATCCCGAGTATCTCCAAACCCAGGTTCCACCTCATACACATCATTCAGACAGTCCAATGTTGCCTTCGATATGTGAACTCGACTGAAAAAGATAATATGTATCACATCATTAGCACTTTCCAACATTCTAAATATCAGTTCATTAATGCAAGATTTTTAATTAAAAAGAATTTTTGTAACCATCCATCCATCCATAGTAATTCTACCTGAGGGCAGGTCTTTCACTGCAATCATAGCATTTTCATGCTATGCTTTGCAGCTTTACTAGGGAATTATAGGTGTGGTAGCTTCCCGTTGCTTTCCACGCCGGTGAAGGATGATAATGATAAGGATGATGATGATGGCCAGATGATTTTCGGGGACCGTTGGGCCCTAAGTTTCTTGACATTTGTCTTACAGGTGAGGAAAAACCCCAAAAAAACCTCACCTAGGAGCCTGTCCCGACCGGGAATCGAACCTGGGCCCACTGCGTGACAAGGCAGCACGCTACCTCGAGACCACAGTGGCGGACCTTTGTAACCATAAGGATCCTGAATTTTTAAAACAGTGATTCATAAATTCTGTAATGTAAGATCTTTATAGGAAACCAGATATAATAAGAATAGTTAAGTCTCGTTGACTGTAAAGGGTAAGACATGTGGTTTGAATGGGGAATGAAAGAGGGGCATGGAAAATTCTTGTAGGAAAACCAGAGGAATAACTCCTAGTTGGTAGACAAAGAATGAGGTAGAAGAATAACATTGACCATGATTTAAGGGAAGTAGATTATACAGAGGATGATTGGAAATCATTAGCTCAGGTTAGGGATGTATGGAGAGTTTATTTCTGCATGACCATGAACCTGCAGGTTCGATAGTACCAGTTATCTGTTGATTAAATTTTATACCATAGCAGAGTGGATTTGTCACAGATTGATGGAGAATGCTTTGATTTGACTTTTCATGGATGAAGAAATTATCTCATGGAATACCAGCCAGTGTACAGAATGGTATCTCCCAGTAACGTAAGGAATTTAGGTGGGTGTAAAAATAGGTGGCTCCAGGCCAAGAAAATCAACTGGAGATCTAACATTTTCACCACATATCACCCCTACGTTGGTTGGATGGTAGCCCAGATCTGTATTGACAAACTGTTATGTCATAGATAAAAAAATGTTCCCATACCGGTACTTTAAAATTAAAAAGGAGAATTAATTGAACTATTATAGCAAATGTCCCGCGCCGTAGCCGAGCGGTTAAGGTAGGAAGCCTTGGCGCAGAGCTACGGGACTTGCGCTGGTTCGAGTCTCCATGGGGGAAGAAATTTTCTCATGGTATTTCGGCCAGTATGGGACCGGTGCCCACCCAGCATCGTGAGGCAATTGGGTAGCTACAATAAGTAGCGGCTCCAGGTTGAGGAAACCAGCTATAACGGCTGGGGGACTCGACATGCTGACCACATGTCACCCCTACACTGGCTGTTGATCATCTACCTCTGTGATTGACACATGTGGATGTGAGGCCAGCAGCTGGCTAGTAGGCTAAGGGCCTTGTAGGCCTGTCGCGCCAGGAGTTAGTTATTATAGCAAATAACATTAAATAAATACCCTCAACTTGTGTCCATCTCATGGTCGAGTCGAAGGATGAGATGAGATGAAGCCTCCCTATATAGAGGTGTTTGAATGACAAGGGTGCTGGCCGACCATGCCTGACACATGGAGGAGATGAACAAAATTAAACAAAACGGATGAGATGAGTAGGGAGAAATGGTGGAATGAAATTGTGGCAGAGAAAAACGGGAGGAAACCCCGTGAAAAACCTGCCCAGTCTCTGTTTCATCCACCACAAAACCCACATGGAGTGACTGAGACTTGATTTTGGAACCCTAGCGGTGAGAGGCAAGCATCTAACCATTTGCGCCACAGAGTCACCTAGGAAATATCACTATGAGGTTTAATTTAAAATTTGAAGTAAAGTTCTTTCCACCTCACGGCATATCCTGTCTTCTAAGTAGACCAGTTTCATAACATTAATAGTTACATCTTCAGTAGTTTCACGACCAATGTTCCCAAAGTTGATTTTATTGGGAGATTCATTGGTCCACCAACAGATGGAGCAAAAAGTAGTGCTCAGAACATCAGATGTGTAACTAAGAGTTAAGAATTAAATTAAGTTTTTATTACATCACCTCATATCCTTTTTCATCTATACTGCAGTTTCGGAGCTTATCTCCATCTTCAGTAGCCTCTGGTCGACTGGTGTTATGTCGTTTCTTGGTGGTTTTCTTCTTACTTCTATCGGTGGACCGATGAACCTCTGGATCAGGTCAAAATTTGCAGGAGTTTCAAAATTCATGAGTTTATCTTCCTTATTTTTTTGGATATGGATTTTTTCCCAGACTGTGAGTTCTTTTTGTTTATGTGTGTGTTGGATTAAGCTAGCTTCTGTATCGATTAAATGCTTTTCAGACCAAGCATGGGCTGCTACAGCTGACTTGTCCACTTCACCCTTTTTTACATTTCTAAGGCGTTCTTTCAATCTGGTTTTTAAATTTCTTTTTGTTTTTCCTATATAGATTTTGTCGCAATCCTTACATTTGATCTGATATATTCCTGATTTATATTCTTATATTTATAAACTCCCGCAAATTTTGACCTGATCCAGAGGTTCATCAGTCCACCGATAGAAGTAAGAAGAAAACTGCCAAGAAACGACATAACACCAGTCGACCAGAGGCTACTGAAGAAGGAGATAAGCTCCAAAACTGCAGTATAGAAGAAAAAGGATATGAGGTGAGATAATAAAAACATTAATATTTAATTTTAGGAAGTTATATTTTGAGGTTATTTTAATTATATTATTTTTAGTCTGGACATCTTACCTCAATATTAATGTTGATTTGTTCTTGAACATGTTTCAAAACAATTCTGTTTTATCGTCAGCTTTCCCAGACTGGTTTTATTTATGTTGCATTATGTTGCACAACCTGGATGTCGATATCAGCTCCATCCTGTGGTTGGCCAAAGAACCTCCAAACAAGGTCACGCTCCATCGGTATATCAAAATTCATAACTCTGTTTCTGTTCTTCTGAATATAAATTTTTTCCCAAATAGTCAACTCTCTTGTATTTTCTAACTGTTTTAATAATTTAGTGTCTGAATTTATATTATTGTTTTTCAGACCAAACATGAGCAGCAACTGCAGATTTTTCTATTTCCCCATTTTTTCATTTTAATATTTCTTATGTGTTCTTTGGTTCTAATTTTTAGGTTTCTTTTTGTTTTTCCTATATATATTTTTTCACAACGCATGCATTCAATTTGATATATTCCTGACTTTTTATTTCTATCAGTTTTTTCATTTTTGTTGGTTTTTATTAGTTTATTTAAACTGTAGTTATTTTTTGGTGCTAATTTAATATTAAACTTCTCAAATATCTTTTGAAACTTATTATGTACCCAAGGGTGATATGTGAATTTCTTAAAGATATTTGAGAAGTTTAATATTAAATTAGCACCAAAAAATAACTACAGTTTAAATAAACTAATAAAAACCAACAAAAATGAAAAAGAAGATAAAAATAAAAAGTCAGAAATATATCAAATTGAATGCATGGGTTGTGAAAAGATATATATAGGAAAAACAAAAAGAAACCTAAAAATTAGAACCAAAGAACACATAAGAAATATTAAAAAATGGGGAAATAGAAAAATCTGCAGTTGCTGCTCATGTTTGGTCTGAAAAACATAATATAAATTTAGATACTAAATTATTAAAACAGTTAGAAAATACAAAAGAGTTGACCATTTGGGAGAAAATTTATATTCAGAAGAACAGAAACAGAGTTATGAATTTTGATATACCGATGGAGCGTGACCTTGTTTGGAGGTTCTTTGGCCAACCACAGGATGGAGCTGACATCGACATCCAGGTTGTGCAACGTAATGCAACATAAATAAAACCAGTCTGTGAAAGCTGACGATAAAACAGAATTGTTTTGAAACATGTTCAAGAACAAATCAACATTAATATTGAGGTAAGATGTCCAGACTAAAAATAATATAATAAAAACATTAATTTAATTCTTAAATTAAACCTCATAGTGTTCTTTCCCTGTGAAAGTTATTGAGATGTAACCACTAAGATTACAAAACTGGCCTAATTAAAAGGTGGAAAGAATTTTATTTTAAATTTTAAGGAGAATTAAGTTGAGAAATTAATGTACTCACCCAGGAATGCCACCTGACTCCATGTGGTTGGCCAAAGTAACATCATATGACCAGACATCAAACTGCCACTTACGTAGACCAAGAACTCCACATAACACGGAGCCAGAATGTATACCTATACGCATGTCCAGACCTGATTGCTAAAATAACACAAATATATTATTAAGTGTCAAATAACACTTGTCAAGAAAAGCATATTTTCATAATTGTAAATAATTGTAATGCAAGTTGTCTGGACATACTTGTGTTTTCTGACGAACATACTGAATAGCTTTTATCATATGAAGTCCCATCTCAACACAGCAGTGTGCATGGTCAGCCCGAGCCCGCGGGAGTCCTGACACACAGTAGTAACAGTCCCCCAACAACTTAATGCGCAGACAGTGGTTTTCCTGTAACAATTAACATTACAATCATGACTGTGCTTACCAGTTTTATGCAATAAAATAATAGAATGTAATCTTCTGATAAAAAATCTGGAGTTTATCAAATTAATTGCAAATATAGGAAAAACAAAAAGAAATTTGGACTCTTGCACAAAAGAACATTTCAGAAATATAAAAAATGGAGAAATAGAAAAATCGGTAATAGCAGCATATAGTTTATGGTGAAATGAAATGTTTCTTACCTCTCCTCATATAAATTTACTAAGTTGATCGCAATTTCGAGTCTATAACTGTCTCATCATCAGAACTTTGTTGAGTCGCCAACAAAGTTCTGATGATGAGACAGTTATAGTCTCGAAATCGCGATCAACTTAGTAAATTTATATGAGGAGAGGTAAGAAACATTTAATTTCACCATAAATTAAACCTCATAGTGATTAATTCCTATAAAAGTTAAATTAAAAGAACATAAAGGTAGAATATGTTTATCACTCACCTCATATTGTTCTTCTTATTTGATTATAGACTAGTTTCGGAACATAGTTTCTGTTCCATCCTCAGTAACATCACGACCGTTGTTCTGTCGTCTTGAAGAGTTGTCCTTCTCTCCTTCCATTGGCTGACTGAAAAACCTCGAAACCAGGTCATTCTCACCGGGAATTTCGAAGTTCATTAATTTCTTCTTTTCGCTCTTTTGAATGTAGATCTTTTCCCAAACAGTAAGTTCTTTTGGTTTTTCTATTTGTTTTAATAATTTTGCTTCTTTCTCGATAAGATGTTTTTCAGACCATGCATGGGCAGCCACTGCAGATTTTTCTACTTCCCCTTTCTTGACATTCCTGAGATGTTCTTTAACTCTAGTTTTCAAATTTCTTTTAGTTTTTCCTATGTAGAATTTCTCACATTCTTCACATTTAATTTGATAAATCCCTGATTTGTTTTCTTCTTTAATTTTCTCATTCTTATTAGGTCTAATCAGTCTGCTGATGCTGTAGTCATTTTTGGGTGCTAACCTTATGTTGAAATCTTTAAAATTTTTTTGAAACTTGTGGTGTTTTAATGGATGATATGTGAATTTTCTAAATTTTACATTATCTTCTTTTACTTTTAGAAGAGTGCTTTGATTAATAAATTTTTGTCTTTTGAACTTGTTTATTTTTTTGAGTATCATTTTTATAGCAAAACCATTTTTCGTGGCTACGTTGATTATGTAAAATTATGAAAAAGAAAAAGAACACATAATCAACGTAGCCACGAAAAATGGTTTTGCTATAAAAATGATACTCAAAAAAAATAAACAAGTTCAAAAGACAAAAATTTATTAATCAAAGCACTCTTCTAAAAGTAAAAGAAGATAATGTAAAATTTAGAAAATTCACATATTATCCATTAAAACACCACAAGTTTCAAAAAATTTTTAAAGATTTCAACATAAGGTTAGCACCCAAAAATGACTACAGCATCAGCAGACTGATTAGACCTAATAAGAATGAGAAAATTAAAGAAGAAAACAAATCAGGGATTTATCAAATTAAATGTGAAGAATGTGAGAAATTCTACATAGGAAAAACTAAAAGAAATTTGAAAACTAGAGTTAAAGAACATCTCAGGAATGTCAAGAAAGGGGAAGTAGAAAAATCTGCAGTGGCTGCCCATGCATGGTCTGAAAAACATCTTATCGAGAAAGAAGCAAAATTATTAAAACAAATAGAAAAACCAAAAGAACTTACTGTTTGGGAAAAGATCTACATTCAAAAGAGCGAAAAGAAGAAATTAATGAACTTCGAAATTCCCGGTGAGAATGACCTGGTTTCGAGGTTTTTCAGTCAGCCAATGGAAGGAGAGAAGGACAACTCTTCAAGACGACAGACAACGGTCGTGATGTTACTGAGGATGGAACAGAAACTATGTTCCGAAACTAGTCTATAATCAAATAAGAAGAACAATATGAGGTGAGTGATAAACATATTCTACCTTAATGAATATACCTCATAGTGAGAATTCCTAAAATAAGTAAAAGAACATAGTTTTTTAATCATAGAATTGAAAAAAAGAAGTTAAACTTTTGAAACATCTTTACAAGTTATATTTGAAAAGAACAATTATAAGCTCAGACTGGGGTATGAACCCAGGACCTTTGGCTTTCTAGGCCAATGCTCTACCATTGAGCAACCTGAGAAACTCCAATGTAAACACAATTTTTTTTCTCTCATACCTCATAGACTTAATTCTTGAGCACCAAATGCTATAAGCATTTGCTCGATCACGCAAATGGCGGCTCCTTGTTTAAGAAGACATTTATTGGGAATTTAAACACTACTTCGTAAAGCCAGTAGGGCTTCTTTTGATGTTTTTATTATTAATTTAACAGTCTTAAAATTAACAGTTTAGGAAAAGATATACATTCAGAAAAATCATGTTAGATCTAGGAAGTTTGAGTTTCCGGATGAACAAAATTTGATTACAAAGTTCTTCAAATCAAACACTAGATGGCAGTTTAGAAGATGACCGGCATGATGAAGAATCGACAGTTATGAAAGCAGCTGATGAGGGGAGCGATGGCTCTTGATACCGTGGTTCTGTGTTTAAGAACTTAGATATATGAGGTAGAATATGCACGATTCATAATTGATTTTTATAATTGAAATCCTCAATGTAAAATTTCCAACATTAATATAATGATAAAATGTACACAAATTACTGGAAATGTTAGTAATATCTTGATTTAGGTAGAATTTTTTTCTACCTAAATGAATATACCTCATAATGTGAATTCCTAAAATAAGTAATATGTTGATTGTCTGTGCAAATATTTATAATTTAGTTAATTTTAGAAGTCATAAGAATACATTTTTTCTAGATGAGGCTTTTTTGGGATTTTTCCTCATCTGTAAGACAAATGCAGGAAACTTTAAGGCCAAATAAGTCCCCAAACATCATCTGGCCATCATATTATCATTCTTGGGTACTGGTACTGCACCATGTTGTTTTATCCTGATATGCCAATATTTCCAAGGTCTTGCAAGAACTCCAAAATAATCTTAAAAAAGATAATGGACAACAATAAAAGCTTAAAGTCAGTCGCGGTGGACTAGTGGTTATGTTCCTTGCCTGTGGTCCCGACGGTCATGGTTCGGTCAATGGATTTTTTTTTTTAAGATGGAAACATCCAATGAACAAATCCTCTGGGAGGGACTTTAAGCCATGGGTCCTGTATCTGATGATTTTCAGGGTCTTAAAGATCCTTAATCCTGAATAAAGAGGCCTCTGAGCAAAATTTACTAATATTTTTCATCCTAGTAATACCTTAGTTGCCTACTAGACGTCTCAATGTGTCAGTATGTATACCATTCATGACATCTTTGAGAAATAAGTATAACTATTTTATTGTTTATTTTTCTTTCACTCACCTCATACTTTATAACTTCTCTCAGACCCAGGTTTCGTCACATCATTTGCGACATTCTCAATGCTGTGTCACGTTCACAACTGATGTCCAACGGACTTCTATCCTGTAGACTGACCTCCGCGTCATCTGATGGCTGACTGATGAACTTCCAAAGCAATCCCCTCTCCTTATAACCAGATATTTCAAAATTCATAGTTGTATTTTCATTCTTGCATATGTAAATTTTTTCCCAAATTGTGAATTCCTTTGGTTTTTCCAATTGTTTCAGTAATTTTGTTTTGGTTTCTATTCTATGTTTTTCTGACCAGGCATGTGCAGCTATTGCAGAAAAACATAGAATAGAAACCAAAACAAAATTACTCAAACAATTGAAAAAACCGAAGGAACTCACAATTTGGGAAAAAATTTACATATGCAAGAATGAAAACACAACTATGAATTTTGAAATACCCGGTTATAAGGAGAGGGGATTGATTTGGAAGTTCGTCGGTCAGCCATCAGATGGCGCGGAGGTCAGTCTACAGGATAGAAGGCCGTTGGACATCAGTTGTGAACGTGACACAGCATTGAGAATATCGCAAATGATATGACGAAACCCAGGTCTCAGAGAAGTTATGCAGTATGAGGTGAGTGAAAGAAAAAATAAACAATATTAAAAAAATCTCATAGTGTTATTTCCTATCAACATAACTTAATAACTATTTTAATTTGGTCTAGAAACTCCTAACAAAGTAGAGGCTAAGGCCCATCATTGGGCTGTGCCATTGTGGATTAGATAAAAACTTAAATGAAGAAAGAATAATTACTCACAGCTGCCAGCTTGTCGAATCTTGCAAATAGATCATTCAAGATACGAACCAATTCTTGAGGACTGCACTGGCTTGCCAATGCTGCAAACAAATTTTTGTTACATGTAAAATATTTGTCACAAAATCATTCTACGTTATGTTTGCTTAGGACCAGTTATTCTAACTCCACTTTTTTGTATCTATCAACTTCACAAATATAATTGTACATTTTGTGTTCAGAAAGCGTTAAAACTATTTTCTCAAAATAGCTATTATTGAGATTTAGGAAGTGTCCAAAACTTCACTGAGCTCCTCTGTAAAATAAAAATATAGGAGTTAGAACAACCTGGTTCTAAGAAGATGATATGTAATTTAATATTTGAATCTAGTAGGGTCAAAAATATCCAAACTTCAGGTAGCAACACCATTCTCTGCAGGCTGTTTCCCTGTCATGTCCGTCTGGTGGATTGTCTACTCCTCAGTCATTTATCACTAGGGAAAGGATTTGAGGTGCGGCACCTTTCCAAAAATATAGCTGTTTTCATATCAATAGTTCAATATATTATATGGGGGGGTTGACATGAAGAAAATGAACACAATTTGTTGCACCTTTTTGTACCTTTTCATGAGATTACTACATTTTGCCCTCTTTTCCCTCTTTTTTTTATGCTTCAGTGCCTTTTCCTCCAGTCTTCTCTGCGTTTTTAAAAGATAGGACAAAAAAATGTATATTTCTTCTTCTTGAACAGCTTTAAAGCTCAATCAGAAGTCAACAATATTAAATAAATATTAAAAATATAATTTACATAATTTATATTCCAGAAACAATGGCCAATCTACAGTGTGAAGTCAACAATAGTAAAAAAGATAAATATTAAAATATAATTTATGTAAATCACCAGTAATTTATATCCCAGCAACAATGGCCAATCTGCAGCTGTGAAGTAAAATTTAAATTTCAACAGTGTTGCTGTAACAGTTTAAAAAAGTTCAGTTAGTACTGGCAATAATTTAAGTTTTATACCTACCGACTTGTTGTTGGCTGTGATATACTAGTCTGAACCACAACATATTTTTTATTAGTATTACAACTGGGTTTTCACAACAACATGGTGAATGTTAAGAAGGATAAGTTGTATGCACTTTCAGAAGAATAAAACACAATTTATTGAAACTGATGGCATCATTCTTCGATGTTCCATTTGCAAAGTAAATATTGCAATAAACTAAAGAACTGTGAATTACATCTTATGGACTCTATAAAGAAGAAAAATTTGGTGCAAGATGATATGCATATTATATAAACTAAGTTCATGTAACTGGCTTAAACCTTAATTCAATTGTTTCAGCAGCACCTTTTTTTGCACCTTTTTTGTATGTATTTTCACAACCTTTTTCTCCCCCCTTTTACAACCAAAATTTGCACCTTAAAATCCTTTCTCTATTTATGACAATGCCATGGTACATTGGTCACTCTTGGTAAGCAATTTCTCCCAAATCACAAATGTAGCAGGGGTACTTCCTAGAATTAAAATTTATTTGGGACCACACAATAAGCTGTTATTATACAGTGGTTAACGGTAACTCAAGGATTGGCAGGTACATATACCTAGTGAAGCGACACTAATGTTTATTATAAAAGTGTAAATTTGATTGACGTGTTGAATATGGTTAGATTTGCAAAACAATAAATTTTGTTAAAAGGAATACTTGAGCCAATTTTAAAACTTCCTTGGGAAATGAATATAAAAGGCCAAGAAATTTTATCGTTAACACAGTGGGGCCAGTAGCTCCCATACGAGTACATACACAGAGAAGCCAGTTGCTCTCACACTATCACAGAGTTGGGCCAGTTGATCATATTACGAGTATTCAGAGGAGCCAGTGTCTCCCATTTTATTACCTAAAAGAGTGAATAAATCTATCTTACTTAAATATTCTAGGGAAGTCTACATTTGCTCAAGTAGTCTATAAGATATTATTAATTAGTTGTGAATATTGTGTTGTTCATAAGAGGTTAACATAATAAACCCTTTTTAATTAATCACACAGCTCATTGTTACTGATCATCAAATTCCTTGTTCTTCAAACCGGTAGAATCCAGAAATAAGCTTAATCTAAAACACGCCCTGAAGAGATCCTGTACTAAACCTTACTGCACAAAATACCTGTCCTTAATAAATTAAAATAGGAGTGGGATTAGATTGGATGGAGTGGGAGGCGACATCCAGGGCAGACAATGTAAAAATCAACAGTCTGGACAAGATGATACACAAGTGTGTATTGAAACATGTCCTAAAAGAACTCAACTTTTATGAGGTAAGATGCAACAGACTCACCTTATTTATTTACAATAGGAAGTAACATTATGAGGTTCTTCTTAATAAATAAGGTGAATCTGATCACCTTACCACATAAATACTAGATTATTCTGAAATTGAACTTTTATAGGAAAAAATCAATATGAGGTTTAATTTAAGAATTGAATTAAAATGTTTTATACCTCATACCTCATATCCAGTCTTCTAATTATACTGGTTTCAAAGATTTGGCAGCTTCATCTTCAGTAATTTGTCGACTGAGTTATGTCGATCAGGAGAACTGCTTCTTCCTCCCTCTGTTGGTGGACCATGAACCTCCGGATCAAATCAAAATCCCTGGGAATTTTGAGGTTCATAAGTTTTTCTTCCTTGTTCTTTTTTTTTGAATGTGGATTTCCCCCAAACCATGAGTTCTTTTTAACAGAGGGAGGAAGAAGCACTTCTCCTGATTGACATAACATCAGTTGACAAGAAATTACTGTAGATGAAACAGACTAAGCTTTGAAACCAGTATAATTAGACTGGATATGAGGCGAGGTATAAAATATTTTAATTTAAATCTTACTAGATTATTCATTTGATATGTTTTGCATACCATTGTCAGCTTGTCCAAACTGTTGATTTTCATGTTGTCAGCCCTGGATGTTGACATTCAGAGCCAACAACATAATAAAAATCAACAGTCTGGGTAAGCTGACAATGGTATGGACAACATATTGAAACATGTCGTATTGATGATGCAAAATGACCTGATTCACCTTACTTATACCTATCTTTCCACAGTCACCAAATTTTCCAGATCTAGCTCCAGTGATTGCTACCCACTTCCAAAGATCAAATCCCTACTAAAAGGGCTGCGGTATGTGTCAGCTGTAGACATAATGAAAGATGAATAAGAAATTTGAAGATAATAGTATAGCGTTACTAAAGATATTACAACTATTACTGCTTTTAATTTAAATTCTTTATACCTCACCTCATATTCAGTCTTCTAATTATACCAGTTTTAAAACTTCGTGGTTCCATCATCAGTAATAACTCAACCAATGATATGCCATTAAGAAGAATATCAGTCAAGATATTACTGAAGATGAAACAACCTAGGTTTTGAAACTGATATAATTATAAGACTGGATATGAGGTGAGGTATAAATAATTTAAATTTAAATCTTAAATTAAAACTCACAGTGATTTTTCCTATAAAAGTTCAATGAAGAGGTGAAAATTCATGCGACATGCCCTCTGGAGAAAATGATCTAAGATGGACTGCAGGAATATTTTGAGAAGTGGTACAGACACTCGCAGAAGTGTGTCATTGCCCAGAGAGCATACTTTAAAGGTGGTGTTGTATAAATGGTTACATATCATCTGTAATAAAGTTTATCTACACAATTTATTTTGAAGAGGAAAACATATGCTTAAATCGGGATTTCAACCCGACATATTTGGTTCTGTACACCAGTGTTCTATTCACTGAGCTACCAGGCTGCTGATTTAAAACAATATTAATTATCTCCTTTTATATGAATCCTGCATGCCGAGGCTAAGAACTTTTTATTCTACATGTCGTCTGTGGCTTTTTATCTAAAAGACTTTATTGGGAATTAAGACAATGAAGCTTCACTGGCTATAAATATGGTGTTAATTCCCAATAAAGTCTTCTTGTTAAAGAAGCTCAGATGGCATTTAGAATAAAAGGTCATAGCCTTGGTGCATGGGATTCATATTAAAGGACAGAATCAATATTCATTTGAATCAGGAGGCTGGAAACTTAGTGGTCAGAGCACTGGTGTTGGAAATCAGATACATTGGGTTCAAATCCTGATTTAGGCATATATTTTTCTCTTCAAATAAAATTTATCTCTCAGTGAGAAATCATACATTTAAAATCTAACGAGGGAACTGTCAACCATTGCATGCCAAAACCTAACTTGAACTTTCTCCCAGAGAACCATTGTGATGTACCAAGGCCATGTCAAAAAAACTATCTGCCGTTTTAAAGTGCAAGACACAGAAATTGAAGCCAGAATCTAGCAATGACAACCCACTGTATGGGGCAGATGTACATCTCTGCATGAGTTAAGCACAGAGTGGAGAGAGGCAGGATGCGGTGCAGATGGTGAGTAGTGAGGGTTTTCCATCTGCCAATACAGGAGTTGTATTACTTCCCTATAGTTTAAATGAGACATTTGGTGCTTGATTTTAGTGTCTTGCAGTTATCTATCTATCTATAATGTTCTGCCAAAGGGTAGGTCTTTCACTGCAATTATAGCATTTTCATGTTATGCTTTGCAGCTTTACTAGGGATTTATATGTGTGGTGGCTTCTCATTGCTTTCCACACTGGTGAATGATGCTGATGATAATGGTGATGGCCAGATGTTTTTCGGGGACCGTTGGGCCCTAACCTTCCTGACATTTGTCTTATAGGTGAGGAAAAACTCTGACAAAACCTCACCCAGGAAGCCTGTCCCGACCAGAATTGAACCCGGGCCTGCAGCGTGACAAGGCAGCATGTTATCTTGAGACCACAGCGGTGGACTTGCAGTTATAAATGGCAGATAATTTTCTGGACACAGCCTTTGTCCTTTATCTACACAGGTTCGGATATTTTTTTGACTCTACTAGTAAAACTTACTACCTAGTGACAGTATATTACCTGTGAAACCTTTAATATCAGCAAACAGAATGCTGACATCTTCATAGCGATGAATGTAGATCTTGTGAAACTGGTTTGGAACAAAAGCGCCTCGCTCTTCTTCTTTTGCAATATCACGAATCATCTCCTTAGCAACAAAATCTGGTAGCACTGCAACACAATGTGCCATTAGTTGAGGGATTTTCACAAAGAAGAGCATAAAAGGTAAATGTATATTAACCTCAAGAAATATAGTCAAAATCTCTAGCCACAAAATAATGATACTGGTCAATGATTAATACAAAATGTAATAATGTCAAGTAATTAGAATCAAACATATATTTTTTTTAATATCACAGCCGAATCCAATTAAACTAACCTGGCACCCCCTTGGTACTTTTCTACAGAAGTAGGCCAGATGCCAGCACTAAGTTTCACCTTCTCCTTTCTCTTCATCATCATCCCTCATACAATACATGTTCAATACACACATACATTCATCCTACACTCTGAAATATTGATAAGATTCCGTTCCACCCCTACTTTTTCCATTAAAGATACCTTTTGGTTCGTCATACTAATTATAAACTTAATACAAGAAAATAACTATAATTATATTATTTTTGGTCTGGACATCTTCCCTCAATATTAATGTTGAGGTAAGATGTCCAGATCAAAAATAATATAATTAAAATAACCTCAAAATATAACTTCCTAAAATTAAATATTAAGAAAATAACATCTACATAAAGTGTTCTGCTAAAATGGTGCAAAAAACTGAAATAGAATATATTAACTAGCACAGAACTCAAAGCAAATAATGTGTAGTTGATGGGATTGGAACATGTTTTTATATCATCATACCTTTATATACATTAGTTTTAAAGATAAAATTTAGCATTTATTACTCTTATTATATTCTTATTAGTCTTCTTATAAGTAGGAATGATATGTGGTTTGAAACAAGTGTTGGAGTTAGAAAGAGAGAGTGTTATCGCCTATTTTCTTCAACGCTATAATGAATGAAATTACAAATAAAGTTGTAGGGGAAGGCAAAAAACCAGACATGAAAACCTTCATCTTCGCAGATGATGTAATGAAATGGGGAAATTCAAAAAAATACCTTGGAACATAGACTTGAACATTGGAAAACAGTTTCAGAAGAATATGGTTTAAAAATAAATATCAAGAAAAAGGCAGTCATGAAAATATGTAGAAACCAGAACGATGATAGGAATATTAAGTTATCAGGCATAAATCTACAAAAAGTGGAAAAATTTACATATTTAGGAACAGTGATAAATGCAAATGGGAAAATACAGACTGAAATCAGTAGAAGAATAGAGAAAAGTTTAAAAATCTATAAACTAACTGAACAATTAATCTGGAATAAAGATATACTCACCAAGAGTAAAATAGCAATGTATAAAACTTATTTCAAACCAGTTCTGACATATGCAGCTGAGATTGGACATATACAAAGAAGGACTTGAGCAGAATCCAAGCTACAGAAATGAAATTCTTATGTGGAATGGTACATAAAACAAGGAGAGATAGAATAAGGAATGACAAAATCAGGGAGACATTAAGTGTAAAAAAAAAATTAACAATAGACATAGAAAAAAGTAGACTAAAATGGTTTGGACATTTAAAAAGAATGGAAAAGGAAAGACTACAACAAAGACTGTTAAATTTCAAGATAAAAGGAAAATTACCACGAAAAAGATGGATTAACGAAGTGAAGAAAAGTCTATAAGAGAGAGGATACGGCCAGGAAGAACTAAAAAGAAGCAAAGCATGGGAAGGCAAAGATGGTTGGAGGCATATTTGAAATTGACCTTCTGAAAGGAGGACATGATAAGAGGATGATGATGATGATTCTTATTATCCCTTATCACAACCTGAAATCAACTGAAAGCAGGACCTTACTGGAAATATACAGTCAATATAAGATGTAAATACAGAGATGCTTAACCCTCTGCATGCCACTGGTAAAATCTCTTGTGTCAGAGATTTAAATTGCATCTGCTGATGTGATCGGCTTTGCAATTAGTTTAAGTATATTGTCTGGCAGGTAATGGACAGGAGCATCAGAGCCGATCTAATCAGCTCACGGCACCTAAAGGGTTATCCCTTCTAGCACTAGAAACAATTCACATTCGTTATCCTCAACCAATGTTTATATATATCATCATCATCATCATCATCCGGTATCATGGCAGCTGCCGTCATCCTCCGGAAACCAAATGCCATTCCTCCCTGTCCATCCATTGATCTTCCTCCAATCCTCTGATATTCATTCCTGCTTGTACCCTTTCTATCCAAGTTTTCTTCGGTCTTCCTCTCTTCCATTGGGATCCATCCCGTAACAATTTTAGGCAATCTTTGCTCTGGCATTCTTTTGACATGGCCATACCACTGTAATATTTTCTTTTCTATAATGTCTATGATGTCTGGCTCCTCTTGTACACCCATAATTTCCCTTATTTCTTTATTTCATATTCTATCCAATCTACATTTTCCAGCTGATCTTCTTAAAACATATATTTCTGTACTTCATTTCCCTGGTAGGAATTTGCTAGACTTCAGCACCATATGTTAAAATGCTCTGAATTATGGTTTGATGTTATTTGTAATTTTCTATTTTTTGTAATATTTTTGCTCCACCAAACAGAGTTTAAAGCATTTATTGCTTGTTTTGTTTGTATATATATATATATATATATATATATATATACAGATGGTTCACTAATTAACAAGGAAGGCAATCAGGAGCAGGGATCCATAGTGAAATATTCAATTTCTACATCTCCTTAGGCACACTGGCAACACACTATGATGGAGAGATGGAAGCAATCAAAACTTCATTGAAACACTCTTGAATCACATACACTCATTCTCCAAAGCTGTAATATTGAGCGATTTACTTGAAATCAGCACTACAAGCATTATCATCAACTGCAGCAGAGTATGCAAAATCCACAATTCATTAAGGATCTTAAAAGGCAAAAAAAAAAGAAAAAAGCCAAAAAACATATGTTTCCAATGGATTCTATCACTGGAGTGTTGTAAGAAATGAAATAGCAGATTACCTAGCAAAAAGGGAACAAATATAAAACAAAGCAGCTCAAATAAAATTTCATTTCACACATTAAAAACAGACATAAATTACAAAATTAAATTATCCTGGAAAGAAGAATGCACACAAAAAAATTAATAAAAAATGGAAAAGTTTATTAAAAAAAAAAAAATAAAATCCTTGATTGCCCAAGAAGCAGAGCTGTTGCTATTTTTTAGGATGACTAATGGACATGACTGCTTGGCATCACTCTTGCATAAAATTAATATTTTTGAATCCCCATTCTGCATACTATGTGAAGATCAAACTCAGTGATGAACGGAGACCATCTACTCCATTGTAAAGCTCTGGAGAACTGTCATCGCAACTAGTTAGACATTACTGGGAAGCCAGAAGGAAAATGAAGATCCCCCAATTCCAAGAGCATTAGTAACCAACCAACTTCTGGCTGGGTAAAAGAGAAGGTCTTAGTTTTTAACTCACCAATAAAATAAATAATCTGTACTGTACTGTAAGCCCATGTTTTCCCTTTACAGGGATTTAGGCGCTCTCCCCCTACAGGGAAGAATTTGAACCATACTAATTTAGTTACACTTGTTTTCGTATAGATGTCATTTTGAGTGGTCCATGGTCAGCGTTCCACCTCATATTGACATCTAGGAAACCAAGGTAGTACTAGGACGGGCTTAAGGATTTTTTACGAGCCTGAAAATCTTCAGACTCGGGACCACGGCTTAAAGTCCCTCCCAGAGGACTTGCTCCTTGGATTTTTCCATCCTAAAAATCCACCGACCCCAGCCAGGTTTGAATCTGCAACCCTCGGGAACAGAGGCAAGGAGCATAACCACTAGTCCACCGCGGCTGACAAAATAATATGTGTGGAAAAATGGGGAGGAATTATAACTATGCAAAAAACTATATTTTTACAGCAATGCTGTATGAGAGAGAACAATTTTTGTTGAAAAGTTTGTGAAAATGGATTTATCACTCTTTTGCCTGTATTCTCTATATGTGATCAGACTGAACATAATCCTTGCACATTTGATCAATAACAATGACAGGTGTGTAAATGTGAATGGAGAAGTTTGTTTATTTGATCAGTTGATATTTTTTTAACATCAATTCTGAAGTAGTGGGTATGTTGTAACAGTTTTGGTATCCATCAATACACACACATTCTGTCATTTAATCCACTCCACTAGTTCTTCCTCTAAGCTGAGCTAGTCAAGTCATGTGTGTCAATAAAGTGTAACATATGTTGCAGACAACAGTGACTCAAGTTGACATTTAATGCTGATATACTAGTCTTAAACTACCAGCTCAGAGAGAAATTTTTTTTCTCTTTAGTGGTATTATAAAATGTTTACGATTTTATTATTAATTTAACACTTCTCATTGAAGGATAAATTATATTTGAAGAGAAAAATTTTCGCCTAGACCGGGACTCGAACCCGGGACCCTTGGCTTTCCGGGCCAAGTGCTCAGTTGGTAGAGTACTTGGCCCGGAAAGCCAAGGGTCCCGGGTTCGAGTCCCGGTCTAGGCGAAAATTTTTCTCTTCAAATATAAAATGTTTACCTGATAAGAGTAACTTTTCTTGCCGATCATTTTCCTTCTGTGTTCTACACCTTGTCTCCATGGAACGATGTGTTTCTAGGAAAGCTTTCCTCTGTCCTCTGTCTGTCAGATACTTGGTGTACATCCCGGCAAAGTTTACAGTCATGTACAGCATGATGCTCCCTGCCATCCTTTCCAGTGCACACTTCCCTGATACAGGATCCTGAAATAACAAATATTCTCTAGTTCAATTCTAAACAACAGTCTCACTGGTCTAATGGCTACAGTGATAGCTCTGCATCCAACATTTTCTGATTAAAACCTAAATAGAACTAAAATACTTAGGTTGTAACTTTAATAGTGGCAACTATTTATTTATTACTAGTATACAAGTGATAGGCCTATGAAACTTCTACAATCCTTCAATGTAGTACCCAGCATTGTCTACGACTCAAAGCCAGAGATGTGGAAGTCGTAGTATCCCTGTAGCAGCTCCTGTTCTGTTGATGTTTCTGACTGACCTCCTTACTGCCAGCAGAATCTCAAGAACAGTATGGAATCAAATGTCATGATGTGGTTCCTTCATCTTAGAGATCAAATCATAATCACAGGGGCTTCAGTCGGGTGAATATGGTGGATGGAAAAGCACTTCCCACTCTCAGCGATGGTACAGACCAGCTACAGGGTGTGCCGTGTGCATCCGAGTAGTCTTGTATGGTAATGCCGACTCCCCATATGCTTCCACAAGACCTTCATGACACTGTTGTGCTGTATGGCCATGGCACATTGAATTTTCAACCAAGATCGCAGCTTCTGCTTTGTAAACATGGTGAAACAGAACAGCTTAGAGCGGCAACTCAGAGGAGACTAACTTTCTCTCTCAAAAGCACATGCACTTTGAGACGTTCGGACGAATCCATTTACTGTAAGATAGGTCAGACATATATTAACATGTGACAGAAGTTACAACAATTAACTCTGTCTGGTTTCGTTTCTACAGCAGTGTTGCCACTATTTTTGTTACAGCCCACGTATTATGAATATATTTGTGTTCCAATGCAACTTACTTCAACAGTCATGCTTCAGGCTCCTATGCTAGACACATAGATGGAGTTTTAAATTTATGGACCACTTCAGCAGACCAGTTAATGTAGATGATGTGTAAAATAAAATAAGTTAAAATACCTTCTTAGGTAAAATCCGTCGTCCTCAACTTTTAAAAAATGTTATCTTTATGCCTGTAGGCCTTTCAGGACATCCGTCCCATCTTCAGCAGTTCATTCTTCGCTACAGATCCAGGTTGATGTTTGATGCTGCTGGTCCTAATGTGGTTTTGTCGTGACTAAAGCTTCTTCCTGACGATATCGTATAGTGGGTTGTTTAGTCTGGGAGTGCTTTCATTTATTAAAAGCTTGTTGTCTATTTTCACCTAAGAAGGTATTTTAACTTATTTTATTTTATGACTCTCCACCTCAATGGTTTTAACAATGAATTTTATTAGTATTGATGATGTGTACTTGTATTGTGTATAGACAGAAGAGTAGAATGACTGTGCATTAGTGTTTGTGTGTAGTGTAGGTGAATTGGTATTAACTGTATCACATAAAAGAACCGCAAGCATGAATAAAAATGCTTCTGTGGAAAATTAACCGACCTTCATCCATTCAAGTAATACCTTACTTGCCTATTAGATATCTCATTGAGGTGATTTGTTAATCACATGTCACTCTTTGACATCTGTAGATAAATAAGCATGGCTAAATTAGCTTTGTTAAGAAACTCCCGCTAGAGAGCACCCTTGTCGCCCTGTGGGATATATGGAGTATATACATACATATGTCTAAACATATAAATTTTACATTTTTTTTACTAAAATAGGTATTATGGAAGTAGGAGCCTGAACAAGTTGAATTTGTGACTTGACACTTACATATGGGTTGGCCACTTGTTGCACGCAGGTGTAGACTATATGGAAGACAGTAGTGGTGCATCCCAGCACCATGCAGGTCCGTAGTGGCAATGGTAACATGGCATACGTCACAAACATAATGAACAGTATGTACCACACCATCTGTACACTGCGCTCCACATCATCACCAAAACCAATTCCTTTACCAAAAATACCTGTGCAGCAAAAAAAAAAAAAAAAAAACAATATATACAAGATGTCTCTATAGTCACTATCCATTTTCATGAAAACACTGCTATGTTTGTTTTTCTTTGCATACACTGTTAGCTCAAATCATGTTTAGCACGGAAGAACGGGTTGCCATGGTTTGTGCATGGGTACGCGGATTGTCATATGAAGACGCCAGAGGTGAATTTGCCCATAAATTCCGTAAACCAGCCCCAACAAAGGCACACATTCGTCTGCTTATAAACTAATTTAAGAGTACCGGCAGTGTGTGTGATGAGGCACGTCATGGACAACTATGCGTATCAAGCAGAAACAGTTTAGCAGGTTCAAATTGCCAGTGATAGTCCGAACGCATCAGCTCGACGCCTCAATAGGGAGTTGAATGTCCCTCGTAACACAGTGTGGAAAATTCTACGTTTCACTCTACGAAAACGTCCTTATCATGTTTGTTTGATTTACGGAATCGTATCACAAAAACAGCAGGCTTTTTTACGGTTTAAATGTTAAGGTCTATATTTCGTTTCAAAGCTGAAAGATGAAGTATGTGTTTTCACTTAAATGACGGTTATGTAGAATGACAGTAGAAGATGTGTAAAACTTCACAATAACATTGCCAGTGATAGTCCGAACGCATCAGCTCGACGCCTCAATAGGGAGTTGAATGTCCCTCGTAACACAGTGTGGAAAATTCTACGTTTCACTCTACGAAAACGTCCTTATCATGTTTGTTTGATTTACGGAATCGTATCACAAAAACAGCAGGCTTTTTTACGGTTTAAATGTTAAGGTCTATATTTCGTTTCAAAGCTGAAAGATGAAGTATGTGTTTTCACTTAAATGACGGTTATGTAGAATGACAGTAGTAGATGTGTAAAACTTCACAATAACATTGCCAGTGATAGTCCGAACGCATCAGCTCGACGCCTCAATAGGGAGTTGAATGTCCCTCGTAACACAGTGTGGAAAATTCTACGTTTCACTCTACGAAAACGTCCTTATCATGTTTGTTTGATTTACGGAATCGTATCACAAAAACAGCAGGCTTTTTTACGGTTTAAATGTTAAGGTCTATATTTCGTTTCAAAGCTGAAAGATGAAGTAAGTGTTTTCACTTAAATGACGGTTATGTAGAATGACAGTAGAAGATGTGTAAAACTTCACAATAACATTGCCAGTGATAGTCCGAACGCATCAGCTCGACGCCTCAATAGGGAGTTGAATGTCCCTCGTAACACAGTGTGGAAAATTCTACGTTTCACTCTACGAAAACGTCCTTATCATGTTTGTTTGATTTACGGAATCGTATCACAAAAACAGCAGGCTTTTTTACGGTTTAAATGTTAAGGTCTATATTTCGTTTCAAAGCTGAAAGATGAAGTATGTGTTTTCACTTAAATGACGGTTATGTAGAATGACAGTAGAAGATGTGTAAAACTTCACAATAACATTGATTTTTCAATCATTGTCTTCATTCATTGAAATCGGTAGTGACTTAAAGACACCCTATATATATATATATATATATATATATGGTATGATAAGAAAAATAAATGCCTATACGGGATTCGAACCCGGATCTCTGTCTGTACCTCAGCGTGATATCCATTACACTACCAGGCGAATCCAATTCAAACACTTATTTTTCTTATATATGTATTATACTCTTCATTATTACTAGATGTCGCGAGAACACTGTCTTCACTGCCATCTAGTAGCTGACTATATCAAGTAATATATATATATAATGAAGAGTATAATACATATATAAGAAAAATAAGTATTTGAATTGGATTCGCCTGGTAGTGTAATGGATATCACGCTGAGGTACAGACTCAGAGATCCGGGTTCGAATCCCGTCCAGGCATTTATTTTTCTTATCATACCATATATATATATATATATGTATGAGAATAAGGCATACTGGTACATGCTATTTATTTCACACAAGAAAAGACCTGCGAGCGAGTTTAGTTGACATGTCGAAACCTACCTTAACATTTCTGCCAAATAAGCGTTGTGATGTACCAAGGCCGTGTCCAAAATAATATCTGACGTTTTTAACTGCGAGGCACAGAAATCGAAGCCAAAATCCAGCAATGTAAACCCACTATATGATGCAAACTGACTCCCTGCATGTGTAAGAGCGGAGTGAATTGAGGCGGAACACGGCGCGGACGGCAGGTAGTGAAAGTTATACAATCTATCAATTCAGGTCTTGTTATAGTTTTAATGAGAGATTTGATGCTGAATTTTAGTGCCTTGCAGTTAAAACTGGCATTTTTTTTAACACTGTCTTTATAGATCACAAAGTTTCTCTGGAAGAAATTTAAAGTTTGCGTTGACAACACTAAAATTATGAATAATGTTGGGACTAATCTTTTCCATAATGGCTCGGCAGATGTGATTCAATATTTGGACACTAATGTATTGCTAAGAAGATTCCTTTCCATTCCATTGACGCCAGTTTAAGCTTCTTGCCTTTTAACGTGCCACATGCTACCCGGGCTTTACTTACTTACTTACTTACTTACGTACTCACCGGCACTATCGAACCAGTAGGGTTCATGGCCGCACGGACATAAGCTCTCCATATATCCCTATCCTGAGCCAATGTTTTCCAATCATTCCCTGTATAATCTACTTGCCTCAAATCATAGTTAATGTTATTTCCACCTCATTCGCTTTACAGTGGCACGGAATAATATAATAATTATATAAAGGGCGGATTCCTATGACATGTCATATTTTTACCAAAGCCTATATTCTAAGCTTCAAGTAAGTAAAAACATTTATATATGCCTTATTATTAAGATTAAATGGTTTTTATTGGGTCTTAAAAGTCATTCGCAACTGGACCAAGGAGAATCAGCAGCAGAGACACACCATTACAAGACTAGCCATTCACGGCTTCCACCACAAATTATGCAAGAACAAGACATTCCACACCCCGAATGACCAATGCGTGTGTGAATTGTGCGGACAGAGATGTAACCAATATCATATCACCGAGTGCCGTGAAACAACAAAATCAATATCAGAATATAGCAAAGAATAATACCCATTCGGGTGAACCTTCCATATTTATAAAAGTCATATTTCTCACTTTTTTTAGATCTTTGGTCATACTTCTGCTTATTTCTATGATAAAGTCATATTTTGGGTTTTTTAATATCCTAGTCATCAGGCGATTGTAAATAACCAACATTGTGTCTGTATAAAAATCGTCAGTTTCACAGTACACTTGTTTGGAAGGTTTCTGTTAACAGGAGCAAACGTTTGCACTGGACAATAGAAGAATATTTCCTTTTTCTTGTGATACAATTGAGAATGTATATGAATGAGAATATTTCCTTTTTCTTGTGATACAATTGAGAATGTATATGAATGAGAATATTTCCTTTTTCTTGTGATACAATTGAGAATGTATATGAATGAGAATATTTCCTTTTTCTTGTGATACAATTGAGAATGTATATGAATGAGAATATTTCCTTTTTCTTGTGATACAATTGAGAATGTATATGAATGAGAATATTTCCTTTTTCTTGTGATACAATTGAGAATGTATATGAATGAGAATATTTCCTTTTTCTTGTGATACAATTGAGAATGTATATGAATGAGAATATTTCCTTTTTCTTGTGATACAATTGAGAATGTATATGAATGAGAATATTTCCTTTTTCTTGTGATACAATTGAGAATGTATATGAATGAGAATATTTCCTTTTTCTTGTGATACAATTGAGAATGTATATGAATGAGAATATTTCCTTTTTCTTGTGATACAATTGAGAATGTATATGAATGAGAATATTTCCTTTTTCTTGTGATACAATTGAGAATGTATATGAATGAGAATATTTCCTTTTTCTTGTGATACAATTGAGAATGTATATGAATGAGAATATTTCCTTTTTCTTGTGATACAATTGAGAATGTATATGAATGAGAATATTTCCTTTTTCTTGTGATACAATTGAGAATGTATATGAATGAGAATATTTCCTTTTTCTTGTGATACAATTGAGAATGTATATGAATGAGAATATTTCCTTTTTCTTGTGATACAATTGAGAATGTATATGAATGAGAATATTTCCTTTTTCTTGTGATACAATTGAGAATGTATATGAATGAGAATATTTCCTTTTTCTTGTGATACAATTGAGAATGTATATGAATGAGAATATTTCCTTTTTCTTGTGATACAATTGAGAATGTATATGAATGAGAATATTTCCTTTTTCTTGTGATACAATTGAGAATGTATATGAATGAGAATATTTCCTTTTTCTTGTGATACAATTGAGAATGTATATGAATGAACGATTAATATAGCATGGGTAAAAAATTCATTCAATTATAAGGTCATATTTTTGTCTTTTTAGGTCATATTTAAACCTTTCTACATGCTTTATATTAGCTTGGCCTGTATCTATCTATGTAACGGAATCTTTCAACGCGATTTGCACCCACTTAAAATCATTGGGTCGACTTGAAACTATGTATACATGTAAAGGACCAATGACAATACAATAATTTCATAAATGTTTCTAAAATCCTGGCCAGAATCAGCAGAAAATCAATATAATAAAAACCGGTATAATAGGTTGCGGACTTATCAACTTCTTACTCAATCGTTGTAAGAGCTCGGTTGGTAGAGCGGTGGACTGTAGTGGCATATAATTTCAGTAATCCATAGGTCGCTGGTTGAAATTCGGCCCGGAGGATTTTTTTTAGTATAGTATTACTTTAAGCTCAAACTACAATAGTAACGAATTTAAAGATATTTACATTTTCATCTTATTCTGTAAAATATTAAAACTAAAAAATAAATAATAGTTTAAAAAACTGAAACAACACGCTCTATTAGAAAACTGAACTAAAAAATGAAAAATAATTTTATTTTCCAACACGCTTGGGATAAAATTAACATGGTCAACAAAAACATAACTCCAACACATTTAGAATAAAACTGGAGTTATCTACAAAAAAAAAATACCATCAAAAGCGTGGGGTGCTTTTTATGGTTTTTACATTTTCTTCTTAGAGACTTTACTTTTACCAATATCTGTTTATGGTTTTTTACATTTTCTTCTTAGAGACTTTACTTTTACCAATATCTGTTTATTATCAAATATATTAATTGATATAGAGCACCCCACGCTTTTGATGGTAAAATTATTTTTTTGTTAGATAACTCTAGTTTTATTCTAAATGTGTTGGAGATTATTTTTTTGTTGACCACATTAATTTTATCCCAACTGTGTTGGAAATTAACATTATTTTTCATTTTTTAGTTCGGTTTTCTAATAAAGCGTGTTGTTTTAGTTTTTTAAAACTATTATTTATCTTCGGTGATAAATGCATGCATATTTTCCATTTTTTAGGTCATAGAAATCCGCCCCTTAATAATTAATATTACTAATGGACAGCTAATGACAAATGAGGGAAATCTTGAAGAAGTTACAGAATTCAAATACCTAGGAAGAATAATTACAAATAGGAATGAGATGCAAAAAAAAAAAAAAATTAAACACAGGTTCAATTCTGGACATGAATGCTATTAATGCATTATAGGGACTTCAGTTGTCCCAACTTCTTTAAAAAAAGCATTAAACTGAAAATAGAAAATATACAAAACTGTTATTCTCCCAGTAATAGTATATGCATGCGAAACATGGACTCTTACTTTAAGGGAGGAAAGAAGATTACGAGCATTTGAGAATAAAGTTCTTAGGAACATTTTTGAACCAACGAGAGATGAACAGACAGGTGAATGGAGAAGACTACATAACAGTGAACTACATGGTCTTTATAGGAAGCCAGATATAATAAGAACAGTTAAGTCTCATAGACTGCGATGGGCAGGACATGTGACACGAATGGGGAATGAAAGAGATGCATGGAAGCTTCTTGTAGGAAAACCAGAGGGAAAACACACAGTTGGTAGACCATGAATCAGGTGGGAGAATAACATTAAGCATGGTTTGAGGGAAATGGATTATAGGGGATAATTGGAAAACATTAGCTATGGAGAGCTTATGTCCGCGCGGCAATGAACCTACGGGTTCGATTGAGCCAGTGAGTTAATTACTTTTTAATACTAATATTGATAATCATCATCATGCAGGTATCATGACAGCTGCCGTTGTCTTCCGGAAACCAAACGCCATTCCTCTCTGTCGATCCATTGATCTTCCTCCAATCCTCTGACCGTTTGCACTCATTATCTATCCAGGTTTTCTTTGGTCTTCCTTTCTTCTTCCATTCCATTGGGATCCATTCCATAATAAGTTTAGGCAATATTTGTTCTGGCATTCTTTTGACACGGCCATACCACTGTAATCTTTTTTTTTTCTATAATGCCTATGATGTCTGGCTTCTCTTCTGTACCCATAATTTCCTTTATTTCTTTTTGCGCGATAGTGCGTTTTGTTGTACTTACAGCAATGGCGACCATGATTGAAAGTTCAACTTCCTACCATTTCCGGTTGCCAACCTAAATAACTGTACATTAATATGACATATTAGCTCACGCGGGAAGTAAAACCACACCTTTATGTATACTACGTACAATGTATATACAATCCAAAAGGTAAAGTTAATATATTATACGAAACAAATCACTGCATTTTAAATGAACTGAACTTTACTCGAAGCAAAATATAAACAATAAATACGTACTTGCCGCCATTTTATGACTGACTGGTTTCACGACCTGCTGTAGTCCCAACTAATAAACACTGCCCACACTGTTAACGTTAGTTAGTTGTTTAAATGAACGCAAATATTTCCAACAAAGATGTTATTATTTTACTATTATTCATTATTTGAAAACTCCATCGAGCAAAAATAATGTACAACGCACGTTTGTGAAGTGTTTTACAGAATCTCGGAAATTAAAAACCTCGCTATCGCTCGGTTTTTAAACATTTCCTTGCTTCTGTAAAAATCACTTCCCAACCTCGCATCGTAATATACTATTATTTCGTATTCTATCCAATCTACATTTTCCGGCTGATCTTAAAACATCCATTATGATGACGACGACGATGATGAAGATAATAATAATAATTTAATATAAATAATAAATGTAATATAAACAACAACAACAATAATAATGATAATAATAATAATTTAATATAAATAATAATAATGTAATATAAACAACAACAACAATAATAATAATAATAATAATAATAATAATAATAATAATAATAATAATAATAATAATAATAATAATAATAGAGGTCATGTAAATGAGCTAAAAAACTAAATACATTAATATCAAAAATAGTGTAGGTAAGGAAAGTGCACACGTACGTTGTGTTTACGTAAGATAATGTAGCTGTAATTCTATCCTGTCACCGGAACCATCAGCTGATGTAAATTAGCGCGAGAGGCGCCATGACGCCGTCTCCCCACAAACACTGTTTCTAAATCTATGAGAAACTTCTATTTGTGTCATCAAGAGCAGTATTTAAACAAAACACATCTATATTTAACCGGTTTTATTAGCTTACTAGTAACGAAATCACCAATGAATCGGAAAGTCTCGAGTTCAAACCCTGTGTAGTTGATGAATTTGAAGTACAATTACCCAAAACTAATTTAATCTTTATACGGTATATATAATTCTTGTGTACGTGTGTTTGTCACTCTATTCCTCCTAAACGACCGCACTGACTTTGATGAAATTGTGTGTGTGTGTGTGTGTGTATGTGTGATTGGGTTCCTTGATGGTTTAAGGTACGTACACACTTGCGCGCCGCGCGCGCGCACCATGTTCGTCAGATTTGGACGGGGTTTTAAGGTGCGTGCGAACGGCGCGCGCGTCTCTCACCACGATCCACTCATTGTCGGTTTTTTCCACAAACACTTTGATGGTTCGCTGTTTAGATTTGGACGGGTACCTGAGAGGTTCGTCGTTTTCG
This sequence comes from Diploptera punctata, assembly GCA_030220185.1. NCBI lineage: Eukaryota > Metazoa > Arthropoda > Insecta > Blattodea > Blaberidae > Diploptera > Diploptera punctata. Next base: position 985,568 of record JASPKZ010006057.1, read on the forward strand.
GTGCGCACCTATTATTTGAGTATGGAGTGGTCAGAGGAAAACATGTTAAAACTTATTGATATTTATAGAAGCAAGCAATTATTGTGGGATCCTCAACATAAGGATCATTTTTAAAAATAATTGAAAGGAGATGCCTGTTTTTTTTTCAATGTTGTGTGTTTTTTTTTCATGTGTACTGTAATTGTATGAATAAATTAGAATTATTTAGAAAACATTATTTATTTAAGACGTTCATTTCATAATATTATGTATGAAGTATCACAAAACAATACAATATATAAACACATTTATTACTAATTATTTATTTATTTCTTCACAGACTCCAAAGAGCAAGATTGCTCATGTTAAGGGGCAATATACAAAAAATAATGGCCATAAAACAATTAACAATAAAAACAAGAAAACAAATTCAGGCATAAGTTTAAATAATACAAACTACTATAGATGCACAATATATATACACATATAAATACAATATTTAAACAGGATAATATTAATAATAATAAAATTAACAAAATTAACTAAGAAAGCAATGAGAAAAAGTATTTTTTAATACAATTAGAAAAATGTTTAACATTCGTGAAATGTTGATATTCAATAGGTAAGTTATTGTAATGGTTGATTAATGCATAACGAATCCCTTTTATAACTTTTTTTTGAGAAACTAGTATCTTTGTGCAATAAAGTACAACCTCTAGTATAATAATCATGTACATCTTTATTAAAAATTAAGGCCATGTTATGGTGAGATAGATTCTTAATAATTTTAAACATATATATACAAATCATATATTTTTTTAAATTCCTTTAATGCTATAATATTTGAAAAAGTATAAATAAAGTTATAAGATGTAATAAGTAATAAGCGTGACCAGACGTCCCGATTTTGGCGGGACAGTCCCGATTTTTAACAATTTGTCCCGCGTCCCGCGGTATTTTAAAAAAAAGTCTACTTTTGGGAAAGAATGCAGGACAAGCGGGAGAACGGAAAGGGAATAGACATGGTTGGTTACACCTGCTCTGCAAAATGTCTACTGAAGGTTTGTGGGTTTCCTATGGATCGCAGGAGGTTCGTTGAAATTAATCATTTCGACAAACATAACACGCGCCGCGCGCGCGCCGTTCGTGTTCGCGGCGCGCATATGTGTACGTACCTTTAGATTCACAATTGGACCCTCTAGAACCATTAGGTGTAGGAGTTCACCTGAAGTGAAAATTTAAAATTGCTCTAGCTATCACATTTTTCAATGTTTCACAACGAAACTCAATACATCCTATTAAAATAATCCGAAGAAGGTATTGTCAAAAAATGAACGAAGTCAGACAATTAGAAGTGGAGGTTTACTTGAAATCCGAAATTAAAAACTGCCTAAACGATTGGGCCAATTTCAATGAATTGTGTGCGTGTTTGAGTCGGTCTCTGGATTGTTTAGATTCACAACTGGATTCTCTAAGACCATTAGGTATAGGAGTTCACAAAGTGAAAATTTAAAAATCGCTCTAGCGGTCACAATTTTCTATGTTTCACAACGAAACTCAGTACATTCTATTAAAATAAGCCGAGATATGCATTATTAAAAAAATGAGCGAAATCAGACAATTAGAAGTGGAAGTTTACTTGAAATCCGAAATTAAAAACTTACTAGCAACCGCCATGTTGGTTCGTCTCAGTGTATACAATGTAATTTAATTAGCCTCTAATATTTCATTTTTTAGGCATAGCAACGCAAGTCGGATATTAGCTAGTAAATATATAGTTTACCTTGTGCAATGAGCAGGAGCCAGGTGGTGCCAGCTGCCCAATGAAGATAGTTATTTGCGAAACAGCGCCACCAACCCAGGAAACATATGGCGAAGTTAGCAGTCATAGTACACACAGTCCACGTGATTTGTTGGGGCTCCACTTCGAATCCATGCTTGTTCACTGCCCACACCTACAACATAACATCATAAAATTTCTATGTCTAAAGAACTTCATACTGGAAAATAAATAAATACATAAATAAATAAATAAATAAATAAATAAATAAATAAATAAATAAATAAATTTATAAATAAATAAATAAATATATATATAAAAATAAATAAATAAATATATATATAAAAATAAATATATATATATATTGCAAGATTTATCATAGAAGGAGGATTAAGGTGCTAAACGAATGTCGAGAGAGCGTATATAAAAACAATTTAAAGCAAAGAGTATTTTTGAGAATAGCTCACTGAACTTTAACAAAAAGTGTATCTACTTTCCACAGCTCGGAACACAACTGGGCTCCGGATCAGATGAGGTTAAAATACCTTCTTAGGTAAAATCCGTCGTCCTCAACTTTTAAATATGTGATCTTTATGCCTGTAGGCCTTTCAGGACATCCGCCCCATCTTCAGCAGTTCATTCTTCGCTACAGCATCCAGGTTGATGTTTGATGCTGCTGGTCCTAATGTGGCTTTGTCACGACAAACATCAACCTGGATGCTGTAGCGAAGAATGAACTGCTGAAGATGGGGCGGATGTCCTGAAAGGCCTACAGGCATAAAGATCACATATTTAAAAGTTGAGGACGACGGATTTTACCTAAGAAGGTATTTTAACTTATTTTATTTTATGACTCTCCACCTCAACGGTTCTAACAATGAATTTTATTAGTATTGACTCAGATGAGGTCTTAACTATAGGCAAGATCTGATGTTTATATTGTCTTCATACATTTTATAATTCTATCCTCCTTTGCAGATAAGTAAAGAACAGTAATCTGGCAATTATATTAGAGTGAAGAAACATGAATTGTTGAGGGCAAGTAAAATACTTTTTTCCAGCTAGATTTCGTAGCTGGCCCAATGTGCGTAGCAGCGCTAGGGATCAAAGTTTGCTTAAATGTCAATTAGTCAAAAATCAGCTAAGTGACCTCGAAAACCACGCATTCAACACCAATCTCGGTCAAAGTCAAAGTGATCCCACTATAAGATCCAGGAGGCTCTTGAGGTAATAGGGTGCTAAGGCTCCACTATCCTCGACAATCGCCATGAATGTCAGCCGAGTTTCCAGCCCTGGGTTAAGCCCTCCTTTATCCCCGGAACAAATCCCTGGTACTCATTTCCGTTAGAAATGGAGTCGACCAAAGGGTCATGACGCCATCAGAAGGTAGGCAAATATAGAAATCCTGACTCCATTGGGACTCCATCTTCCGATATTTTGGATTGCCCAAGTAATCTAAGACGTGCCCCCAGTATTTTTAACATTTCTGCGTGGCAGGAAGACTCACCGTGGCAAGCACTATCTTCAGCAGCGAATCAACCAGATTCACAATGATGAGAGACTTCTGTCTCTGTCTGTGAGAATACCGTTGGTACGCGAGTTCCAAGTGATCCTCTCTGAAGCTGTTGGACAGAGACGGGCAATACACTCCGCGGTACACGATCCCCCGTTTGAACAACACGTCGTCATCTTCTGGGGCGGTGGTCGTAGTAGCTGGTGCTCCTGGTGGTGCTCCGTCCGTAGTGGCGACTGCTGCCGGTTCCTCTTTCTGGCCTGGTAATAATAATAATAATAATAATAATAATAATAATAATAATAATAATAATAATAATAATAATAATAATAATAATATATTTTTTTTTAGTCCATGTTTTCCCTTTACAGAGATTTAGTCGCTCTTCCCCTACAGGGAAGAATTTGAACCATACTAATTTAGTTACACTTGTTTCATATAGATGTCATCATTTAGAGTGGTCCGTGGTCAGCGTTCCGCCTCATCCTGACATCTAGGAAACCAAGGTAGTACTAGGACGGGAAAATTCGGTAAATTTTGCTTAGAGGCCTTTTCATTCAGGCTTAAGGATCTTTTACGAGCCTGAAAATCTTCAGACTCGGGACCCACGGCTTAAAGTCCCTCCCGGAGGACTTGCTCCTTGGATTTTTCCGTCCTAAAAAATCCATCGACCCCGGCCGGGTTTGAACCTGCGACCCTCGTAGAATAAATGTGATTAATATTAGTTTAGTAGATAGATTAAATATTTCATTTGAGGCTAAACTTGTTACGTAAATAAATAGAACAAGTATACCCGCTAAAAAAATTAAGAATAAGATATATGAAAACCAGAATGATTGATAGGTTAATCCTGTTAATGGGACTAGAGGCAAGGAGCATAACCACTAGTCTACCGCGGACGACATAATAATAATAATAATAATAATAATAATAATAATAATAATAATAATAATAATAATACTAACAATTTTAATAATAATACTAACAATTTTAATAATAATAATAATAATTAGGGCCCGGATTTTTAGGATTTCATAACTATAATTTTAGGCTTTATGAAGATAAACTAATCAAAAAGCAAGAAAAAAAGTAGGTATTAAGAAATATAACAAAATTAAATAGAAAAGTAGATAAAAGTAAAATTAAGTGGTTAACTCTAACATATACCCTATAGGTATCAGCACGGGAAAATAAATAGTTATTACTACCGTTTTAAAACAAAAGCCAGTCCGTTGTGTACATGCAGAAACGCAGAACAAACGATAGATAATCTATTATTTGAATGTACAAAACGAGAAACAAAAATACGGTTATTTAAGAACAATATGATTAACAGATATGGCAAATGGACATTAATTAAAACGAGACTAGTACATTTGAATTAATCTTCAACCATTAATTCAATAGATTTAGACAGATTATAGAATAAAATAAAGTCAATTCAGTGAAATATTTAATGTAATATTGGGTAAGATAAGTGGAACAAATATTACAATTGGCCATGGAACACGAATGAAAACACAAGTAAAATTGTGCAAATTATTTTATGAGAATAATGTTGTATAATAACACATTACTTTCTTTGTGATGGAACATGCTGTAAATAAAATGTTAAAAAATACAGTTTTGGAAAACAAAAACTGGCAAAAAACCTTTAAAAATGACAAGAACGTAAGAATTACATTTAGAACGAACAATACATTAAATAACAATCTCAAATAAAATAGAAGAAACACACATCTATAAAATCCATCAATAGTAATTCTGTCTGACGGCAGGTCTTTCACTGCAATCATAGCATTTTCATGCTATGCTTTGCAGCTTTACTAGGGAATTGTAGGTGTGGTAGCTTCCCGTTGCTTTCCACACCGGTGAAGAAGGATGATGATGATAATGATAAGGATGATGATGATGATGGCCATGTGATTTCGGGGAACATTTGGGCCTTAAAATTTTCCTGACATTTGTCTTACAGGTGAAAACCCCGATAAAAACCTCACCCAGTAAAACTATCCCGACCGGGGATCGAATCCGGGTCCGCTGCGTGACAAGGCAGCATGCTACCTCGAGACCACAGCGGTGGACATATCTATAAAATATGGGTTTTTATAAACTAAAATGCAACAGCTGTAATTTTTTTTATATTGGCAGAATATTAAGACATTAATACACGATTCAATGAACACTTTAAGGACTTCAGATATAATAAGGGTAGATCCAGTTTTGCCAAACATATAATAGGAATAGGTCACCAATTTAATACTATCAACAACATGTTATCGATTATATCCATAAAGAAAACAATAATTCAAAAAATCAATGCCCTCGAAGAAATCGAAATAATAAAAGAAACCAAGAAAACACACTTTTACTTAACGAGAACACACCCAATGACTTGAACCTCTTTACAAAATTCTAACGAACTACAGTTAGTACCACTCTACGAGAACAAGCAGAACTACGAGTACAAGCATAAGATGGAACATATGTTCCGAAAGGCCTCCTGGATATTTCACACCTTATATGCCATATTACTTCATACATACCTTTTTGGGAGGTTGTGGTTTCGTCAACAGATTTCCTCGCAGCAACCTCTGCTGTATTGTCGCAAGGCGTAGGTGAAGGTGGCGCAGAGTTTCCTGTATCATCCTGAACTGCTGGGCTACTTAACTTCGCTTCAGCAGCAGTAAGAGACTCCAGCAGCTGGTTGGTACGTTGATTTGTAATCTTCCTCACTGCGCGCACCCATAAATGTTTTCTCCGCGCAGACCCATTCAACGCCCTGCAACAAAATACAGTATCACAATATATCTGGTGGAAACATACATGTATATGTGTTTTCTAATGCCACTCACTGCACTTTACGTCCTTCGGGTTCCGCGCTGGGCAGATATATGGCGTTAATATGGTCTATTTTCAATTTATTTATTTATTTAGCTTGGTGGAGTTAAGGCCATATGGCCTTCTCTTCCACTCACCAGGACAAACATATATTACATCAGAATATAACACTCATAATTAACTCTAATATTAAGTACTAAATGAAGACTTGATCAATAAGATATCTATTATATTACGATCTATAATACGACCAGTTAATGATAGTTGAGATTAGGGCTATGACTAGTGGTGAAATATATTCAAGCAAGATTAATTAAATTGTTGGTGGACTATCCCTGTCTAATGTATATAAAAACAAAGAAAAATAATGATACGTATAAAATTAATTTTACGGTTATACAATATTTAAAAAGTGAAAATATTTGTTAATATTATTTTCATAAGTAATTTAATTTATTAATTGTTAAAAAGAATATTATCAGTGAGGTGTATAAGTTAGTTTGTTATTAAATACTTCTTTAGTTTATTTTTGAACGATGTTATAGTTTGACAGTCTCTAACATAGGGCGGAAGGGAATTCCATGTTTTGGCAGGTGATACTATAAAATTTACGCATCACTTTTGGCTAATCATTTTAGATATGATGCATTCTTATATACTGTACAGAGAGGAGTGTAGGATGAGTGTATGTTAATGTGCTTGTGTAGTGTAAAGCGTTTTATTTGAGGGATGATGGTCGATGAAGAGAAACCCCGATGCAGTTCACAAGCCACTATTACCGAAAAGCACCAAGGGAGCCACCAGGCGTAACATCTCCATCCGACGGACGAATCGCTATTAACAGTACCACTAGCCTTCTCAACATATGGACTGCGGAGTGGATTGAAATTTAATATAGAAATCTGGTGCACAATCTAGCGATTAAAAAGTGTACATTGCCTCCCCTCTTGACCCCGAGATTGAACATTTTGCAGTTAAATTAAATTATATTAATTTAACAATTAAAAATGTCAACCCCCGGGTATCGAATCCCCGCACGCTAGTCAGAAAGTTACCACCTGAGCCAGCAGACCGGATTCTAGTGAAAATATAAAATAATCATACAAAAGCTGGTAATAATACAAAGTACTTAAGCCTATCTATTTTATTTATTATGAGATTTTATAACGTGCTAGCTAATACCCGGCGTGCGGTGCTACGCCTAAATTAATGAAAATTAATGTGTTTTTACGTTTAGTTGAATAAGTAGAAGGGAAAATAATTAACAAATTATATTTTAGATACCCCGTGCTGACTACCCGGCGTTTCCCGGGAATCTACTTATCCCGATCTTCTTGACATAAATCGGCTGAAATACGAAATTGATGTGTTCTATGTTTAGTTAAAAGTAAAGAGAACAATTTATATCGTAATTATTTTTAGATACCCCGTGCTGTTTACCCGGCGTTATCCGGGAATCTATTCATCCCGATCTTCTTGGCATAAATGAGCTGATAGACGAAAATTAATGTACTTCTTATGATTAGTTGAATAAGTAACATGAAAAATAATTATAAATGTAGACTATATCGTAATAATTTTAAGATTCCCCGTGCTGATTACCTGGTGTTGACCGGGAATCTGCTTATCTCGATCTTCTTGGCATAAATGAGCTAAAGACAAAATTCGTTATTGTGAGTTATCCGTAAAAGAATACTCGCCATGCTATGCTTGCACAGGAATCTACGTACTGGTCTCGATCTTCTTGGAATCAATGAAAGACAAAAATTGTTATTGTGAGTTATCCGTAAGAGATAAACGTATGCTGTCGCGGACATTTTTGTAGAACTTTTTGAGATATTCAATTATGTATACATTAATTTTGTATTTGTTATGGTTTAGGCAGCGAGCCATTTAAGCGTAAAAAAGAGCTACTTTTTTCACGTTTTCCACTACAAAGGACGATTTTTGAGAGTGTAGCCTATGTTCATCTCTGGAATCTCCTGAACATTTTGCAAAAAGCCCCATCACAATCGGATCAACGGTATGGCCGTACATAAAGTACGAACAAACGAACAAACAAAAAACAAACAAACATAATTCATTTATATATACATATATTAGAGTTGACATTTTCCTGTGTCCATCTTAATGTTCTATAACCAATCTCCATTCCTCTCTATTTTTCCACATCCCTTCCTTTTAACCTCTTTCTTCAATTTTCTGACCACTCCTTGTGTCCATGTTAGTTTTGGTTATCCCCATCTTCCTTTTTCCATATATAAATCTTCTTTGGTAATCAATCTTCCATCATCATTTCAACATGTCCCAACTACATTAATTGTGTTGTTTTGATAGCTTATTCTATTAATTTATCTCTAGTCATAATTTTTTTTTTGTCCAACGTCAGTAGGTTGTATTTTATGGCATATCTGGCTTTCTCCCCTGGCATTGGCGGAATTGTAATCCACTTCTTAGCTGAGCACCTGGAAGGCGTAGTTTCGATACCCCTACAATATGATGGGTGATAATGAAGCGCCAGGAGTGTTCTTAACCTAAACTTGATCTAAATTCCAGACCATGGCAACTACAAAAATAATTCTCTTTAAGGAAAAATTACAATCATCCCTGTATAAATTACTTCCCTCAAATCATGGTTAATGTTATTCTCCCACCTCATTTTTATCAACCAACTGGGCGTTTTCCCCTCTAGTTTTCCTACAAGAATCATCCATACTCTTCTTTCATTCCCCAGTCGTGCGACATGTCCTGCCCATCGCAGTCTAAGAGACTTAACTGTTCTTATCATATCTAGTTTTCTATAAAGGTCATATAGTTCACTTTTAAGTTTTATCCATTCGCCCGTATTATTATTATTATTATTATTATTATTAATTTATTATTATTATTATTATTATTATTATTAAATCAGAATAGATGTTGATATAAAATAGGATCTCCCCCTCCTGCTGGGTCAAAAAAGGATGTATTTAAATTCCGGTCTGTCAATAATATTGTAATTGCCCCTGCTAGAACTTTAATAATAATAATAATAATAATAATAATAATAATAATAATAATAATAATAATAATAATAATAATACTTTATTTATTCTGGCAGAGTTAAGGCCATAAGGCCCTCTCTTCCACTCAACCAGCACAAATACAAATAAAAATTCGACAAATATAGATATACACTATACTAATTATAAACAGTTAAAGGTACAATAAATGTAGCAATGTAAATGTCATGTACAAACAACATTTTATAGGGTAATAACAATAATGATACGATAATAATAATAATAATAATAATAATAATAATAATAATAATAATAAAATATGATACATTATACGGGAAACACCAATTAATATATATATCTTACACTGGATAATAATGAAGTCGAGTTTAGAGCAAATATAAATTTAGATTTCTTTTAAAAGATGCCAATGTCCGGCAGCCCCTTATTTCTTGTGGTAGGGAATTCCAGTTGCTAGAAGTGGAGATGGTATATGACATGGAGTGATGTGATGTCCTATGTTGCGGTATATTAAGTAAGAGACTATGTTGTGATCTTGTGTTTAAGTTATGGTTTGAGGATAGATACTGGAAACGGGATGATAAATAATTGGGAATCGAGGTATGTAGGATCTTAAATAGGAGAATTAGACAGTGCGATTTTCTTCTCTCTTTTAGATGTAGCCATGACAATTCGTGGAATAATGGAGAAATGTGATCGTATTTTCGAACATTAAATATGAATCTGATACACATATTATGGACATGCTGCAGTTTGTCCGACAATCCGTCACTTATGTCAGTTAGTAGAACGTCACAGTAGTCAAAATGCGGCATCACTAAAGTTTGGATTAAAATTCTTTTAAGAGTTGTAGGAAGAAAATGTTTAAGGCGCTTTAGGGAATGCATTATGGAGAAGATCCTTTTAGATGTTTGTTTTACTTGCACATGCCAATTTAAATTAGAATCTAAGTAAAATCCCAAGTTTTTAACGACGTCGGTATAAGGCATTTGTTCATTATCTAATATGACAGCCGGCATATTGCCATTGTTTATGAGGTGTTATAGCCTTGGATGTCCGATAATTATTGCTTGCGTTTTGTTTACATTTAATTTCAGCCCATATTGTCTGGACCATAAAGATATATGCCTGAGGTTAGTGTTTACTTTGTCAATATATTCATTAATTTCGTCAGGCCTAAAGTGTGTGTAAATCTTTATTATTATTATTATTATTATTATTATTATTAGTTGAATGCAGGCTTTCACGGCCGGTAATCATAATGTTGAGTGATTCCGGGTTATGTGGCCGTGGTCATAGTTGGTGTTGATACCAGACGTTTCGCCCTCAACTGCGGAGGGCATATTCAGTGGCGAGTGCTTCTAGGCGTGTTTCCTGGTCGGAAGATCCAAGTAGATCTTCCGACCAGGAAACACGCCTAGAAGCACTCGCCACTGAATATGCCCTCCGCAGTTGAGGGCGAAACGTAGATCTTCCGACCAGAAAACACGCCTAGAAGCACTCGCCACTGAATATGCCCTCCGCAGTTGAGGGCGAAACGCTCTGGTATCAACACCAACTATGGACCACGGCCACATAACCCGGAATCACTCAACATTATTATTATTATTATTATTATTATTATTATTATACTCTTCAATCGTTTTAATTCCAATTGCTTTCATAACGAGAAAAAAGTTATACATTCATGTATTTCTCCTTTTTTTTTGAGTACTACGGAACAATAAGAATAATCGTTTACATATGTTGGAATGTGAATCACTCTGTAGTTGTGGTAAAATGGCAGAAGTGAGGATTTGAGGGAGTAAGCTGTAATCAGAGCATGTGTGCGATGCACAATTATTAATATGTGTCAGCCATAAGCTATGTCTCAGTGCAAAACCAGCATATCTCTTTGAGTTACAACAGGTGTTTACAGTTACCCACTAACTGCACACATACTCGTGGTAAAAATAGAAGAGGGAGACTTATGTGCATTATATTTATACCGTTATCTTTATTTGGTTTGAAATGTCAAGTATTTACTTTGGTTTGTGTTTTTAATCTGTGCATCATACATACTATTTAAAGAGCTTAGGATTGCCATTTATTACAAATGTTAAATAACGCGCAAGTTTATCACCACCTACTGAGCGGATTTACTTCAACATTTTGAGGCAATATTTGACTAATCCTGCTGCAAAATTTAACACTCACATTTATCAGATATTTGTATTGTAAGCCTATGTTTTCCCTTTACAGAGATTTAGGCGCTCTCCCCCTACCGGGAAGAATTTGAACCATACTAATTTAGTTACACTTGTTTTCGTATAAATGCCATTTTGAGTGGTCCGTGGTCAGCGTTCCGCCTCATACTGACATCTAGAAAACCAACGTAGTACTAGGACGGGAAAATTCGGTAAACGTTGCTTAGAGGCCTTTTCATTCAGGCTTAAGGATTTTTTACAAGCCTGAAAATCTTCAGACTCGGGACCCACGGCTTAAAGTCCCTCCCGGAGGACTTGCTCCTTGGATTTTTCCATCCTAAAAAATCCATCGACCCCGGCCGGGTTTGAACCCGAGACCCTCGGGACCAGAGGCGAGGAGCATAACCACTAGCCCACTGCGGCCATGATAAATAAATTAATGGAAGAATATACAAGATGGGGATTGAATATAAATTTACAGAAAATAGAATATATATGCTTGGGAAAGAATGTGGATGACCTCAACTCGAAACTGGGAAAATAAAAAAAAGTGAAATTTTTAAATATCTTGGGTCAATAATTTCATGTTTAGGTACACATGTGAAAGAGATGTACAAACTAAAATTACAATGGTAAAAAAATGCAACTAAGACATTACATGGAATAATTTGGAACAAAAATATTACAAAGGAAACTAAAATGAAAAATTATAAGCGTATAATACAGAACATTTTGTCATATGGCAGTAAAACTTGGTCTTTGACGGAATTACAAAAGAATAAAATTAGAATATTTTTATTATTGATTTCTTACATCTCAATGATGGATAAATCATATTTGAAGAGAAAAATTATAGGCTCAGACCGGGACTTGAACCGGGACCCTTGGTTCTCTAGACCAAGTGCTCTACCAACTGAGCTACCTGAGCAAGTACCGATCTAAACGCAAATCTTTCTCTATATACATAGTAATTCCCATCCACCAAATGCTGTGAAGCCATGCTTCTATCTTGCAAATGGCGGCTCCTTTATTAAGAAGACATATTTGGGAATTATACATTACAGCCAGTACGGCATTTTCCAAGTTTTTATTATTGATTTCTTACATCTCAATGATGGATAAATCATATTTGAAGAGAAAAATTATACGCTCAGACCGGGACTTGAACCCGGGACCCTTGGTTCTCTAGACCAAGTGCTTGATCTAGAGAACCAAGGGTCCCGGGTTCAAGTCCCGGTCTGAGCGTATAATTTTTCTCTTCAAATATGATTTATCCATCACTGAGATGTAAGAAATCAATAATAAAAACTTGGAAAAAGCCGTACTGGCTGTAATGTATAATTCCCAAATATGTCTTCTTAATAAAGGAGCCACCATTTGCAAGATAGAAGCATGGCTTCACAGCATTTGGTGGATGGGAATTACAATGTATATAGAGAAAGATTTGCGTTTAGATCGGTACTTGCTCAGGTAGCTCAGTTGGTAGAGCACTTGGTCTAGAGAACCAAGGGTCCCGGGTTCAAGTCCCGGTCTGAGCGTATAATTTTTCTCTTCAAATATGATTTATCCATCATTGAGATGTAAGAAATCAATAATAAAAACTTGGAAAAAGCCGTACTGGCTGTAATGTATAATTCCCAAATATGTCTTCTTAATAAAGGAGCCACCATTTGCAAGATAGAAGCATGGCTTCACAGCATTTGGTGGATGGGAATTACAATGTATATAGAGAAAGATTTGCGTTTAGATCGGTACTTGCTCAGGTAGCTCAGTTGGTAAAGCACTTGGTCTAGAGAACCAAGGGTCCCGGGTTCAAGTCCCGGTCTGAGCGTATAATTTTTCTCTTCAAATATGATTTATCCATCATTGAGATGTAAGAAATCAATAATAAAAACTTGGAAAAAGCCGTACTGGCTGTAATGTATAATTCCCAAATATGTCTTCTTAATAAAGGAGCCGCCATTTGCAAGATAGAAGCATGGCTTCACAGCATTTGGTGGATGGGAATTACTATGTATATAGAGAAAGATTTGCGTTTAGATCGGTACTTGCTCAGGTAGCTCAGTTGGTAGAGCACTTGGTCTAGAGAACCAAGGGTCCCGGGTTCAAGTCCCGGTCTGAGCGTATAATTTTTCTCTTCAAAAATTAGAATAGTTGAATTTGAATTTGGGCTGTGATGTTGGCTACAATGTGGAAAGAGATATTGACTCCGAAATAAATAAATTTCAGACGGTGTGTGGAACAATACAGAGAACATTCAAAAATAAAATTAGAAAAGAAACAAAGATAAAAATGTATAATGTTATGGCGGTTCCCACAATATTGTATGGATGTGAAACTTGGGCTCCAATGAAAAAACAGAAGGATAGAATACAGACGGCGGAGATGAGGTTCCTAAGACAAGTTAAAGGATGTACAAGACTTGATAGAATAAGAAATGAGGATATAAGAGAAGAATTGAAAGTACAGCCTTTATTGGATAAGATCACGAATTACAGACAGAAATGGATTGATCATATGGATGGAATGAGTAAGGAGAGATATCCATTGTTAGCAAGAAATTATCAAGCAAGAGGAAGACGTGATGTTGGAAGACCTAGAAGACGTTGGGCTGATGCATTATGAAGTCGGAACGGGTAATTGCCTAATCACTGGAGTGATGATGATCATGATGATGAATTTGATTGTCTTAGAAGAAGCCTTAAAAAAAGACAGGATAAAATAAGAAATGAATTCTTTCTTCTTCTTCACTTCCTGGTTTAGGCAAGAGTTGCAGAAATGAATTCCTTTGGAGAGAAATTATTGTCACCACAACTATTGTTAAGAGGATTGAAAATCAAACTCTTAAATGGTATGGAAATGTACAGAGAATGGAAGATGAAAGATGGCCAAAAAAATATATACCAATGGTCAACCCCTGGAAGAAATAAACGTGGCAGACCAAGATGGAAATAGAAAACTTATGTCAGAACTATAATGGATGATAGGAATTTGGAAGAAGGGGATTGGAATGATAGAAATAAATGGAAACTGAAGACGGCAAACCTATAGGTGGAAGAAAGCCGAAGAAGAAGATGATTTACTCAAGAAGTGATTAAAACTAAATATGCATATAAAATAAAAAAAGATAATTCCCATGTTAAGTTAAAATCAAATCTTTCATAAATGACCAGCACAGTTTTCATCCTTCTTACTTACTTAATACAGGCTTTCAACTTTACAGCAACTCACCCTTAATTCCTACTTTCCAGAGATTCCTATCTTCCCATTGTCTTTCTTCTAACACCTCTTCATCTTGGCATCATATATTCCCTCATACCATATTCTTCTGCTTTTTCCCCTCTTCCTACCGCCTGATACCATCCAATCTAATACCCGTTTAGGCCACTGTTCTTCCGACATCCGTTGTACATGTCCATACCACTATAAAGCTGTCTTTGTTATCCTAACAATAACAGTCTCTTGTGCATCAATTTCTTGTCTAATATATGTTTTCTAATATATTGTAACCTGAATATCCTCATACTACTCCGTAATCCATCCATTTCTAGCGCCAAGACTCTTATCTGCATCCTTTCATTTATTGTCCAACTTTCTGATTCATATATAAATATACTTTTTATTACTGTTTGTATAATCTCTTTTTTTTCTGGTCAGATTCCTATTCCATAAAATACCATTCAGGGATCTAATCGCCTTCCTTGCACAATTTACTCTGTTAATATATTTTTCAGAAGTATCAGATTTATCTATTATACTGTAGAAGCAAGACATTTAAATTCGTCAACATATTTAATTACCATATTTTTTATTTGTAGGTCTTTTGAATTTCCTACGATCACCATATATTCTGTTTTAATATAATTTGTTTTTAATCCTCCTACTTTAAATGCATCTACTAAGTTTCTAATGATATTTGCTGAATTCAAATACCTAGGTACAATAATCACAACAAGGAATGAGATGCACAAAGAAATTAAACATAGGCTCAATTCTGGAAATGCGTGCTATTATGCATTGCAGAGACTCTTGATGTCCCAACTCCTTTCAAAAAACGTTAAACTGAAAATATATAAAACTATTATTCTACCAGTTATATTATATGGGTGCGAAACATGGATTCTTACTTTAAGGGAGGAAAGGAGATTACAAGTATTTGAGAATAAAGTACTTAGGAAAATTTTTGGACCAATGAGAGATGAACAGACAGATGAATGGAGAAGACTACATAACAATGGACTACATGATCTTTATAGGAAGCCAGATATAATAAGAACAGTTAAGTCTCGTAGACTGAGATGGGCAGGACATGTTGCACGTATGGGGAATGAAAGACTTGCATGGAAGCTTCTTGTAGGAAAGCCAGAGGGAAGGCGCCCAGTTGATAGACCAAGAATGGGGTGGGAGAATAACATTAACTATTATTTGAGGGAAGTAGATTATACAGGGAATGATTGGAAAGCACTAGCTCATGATAGGGATGTATGGAGAGCTTATGTACGCGCGGCCATGGACTTACGGGTCCGATAGTGCTAGTGAGTAAGTAAGTAAGTATATTTTATATGTAGTCCTATTATAACCCGGTCATCAGCGAATAATAAATTATGCAGCAATTTCCTCCCTCTACCTACTGTAAATAGATTTGGAGAAAATAATCGTGAACAATCCCAAAACAGTAATTTCAGACTCATCATATTTAAACAGGCGTTACTACCCATGAAAATGTGTTGAGGAAGCATTATTCTTAACAGAATCATTTCATTGTAGAAAAAACAGCTCACATACCTTATTTTGGCAATAAGGAAGATGAACAGACAGGTGAATGGAGAAGACTACATAACAATGAACTACATGGTCTTTATAGGAAGCCAGATATAATAAGAACAGTTAAGTCTCGTAGACTGCGATGGGCAGGACATGTTGCACGTATGGGGAATGAAAGACTTGCATGGAAGCTTCTTGTAGGAAAGCCAGAGGGAAGGCGCCCAGTTGGTAGACCAAGAATGAGGTGGGAGAATAACATTAACTATTATTTGAGGGAAGTAGATTATACAGGGAATGATTGGAAAGCATTAGCTCAGGATAGGGATGTATGGAGAGCTTATGTCCGTGCGGCCATGAATCTACGGGTTCGATAGTGCCAGTGAGTAAGTAAGTAAGTAAGTAAAAGAATTTTGCGCGCAGTCAATAATTCACTTGACGTTACGAGAATTGTTGGATTCGTTTTAGCTTAGAAATGATCAATATATTTCAGTTAAAACATATTAATCTATCATTTTTCGGTCGGCCGTGATGGACTAGTGGTTATGTTCCTTGCCTCTGGTTCCGAGAGTCGCGGCTTGAAACCCAGTCGGGGTCGATGGATTTTTATAGGATGGAAAAATCCAAGGAGAAAGTTCTCCGAGAGGGACTTTAAGCTGTGGGTCCCAACTCTGAAGATTTTGAGACTCGTAAAAGATCCTTAAGCCTAAATAATGAGGCCACTTAGCAAAATTTAACGACCTTATTCATCCAAGTAATACCTCAGTTGCCTGATAGGCGTCTCATGAGGTCGGTATGTTGACCGCATACCATTCATGACATCTTTAGGAAAATAAGCGTAACTAAATTAACTTGGTCAAAAATTAAAAAGATAGACTGCAATTAAGAAAAATCGCAGGGAAAATGGTAGTCGGGCAGAATTTTTAGGGTCAAATCCGCATTCAAATGGAGAGGATTTTTCTCGATCTTCAACTATTTTTTTTGATAAAATTGAGGCTAAACTTATTACAACTGTAGATAAAATAATAATGAATAAGGTCATAATTATTATTATAAAGATTATTTATCTTGTAAATACATGGGCACGTACGACGAATGCAAGAAGAAAGATTACCCAGGAAAACATTGGAATGGTGTCCACCTGGAAGAAGGAGGAGAGGAAGATCTCGAAACTCGTGGATCCAGGAAATAAGAACTGGAATGAAAGCAAGACGACTGTAGGACAGGGATTGGATGGAGAGAGACGAGTGGAGAAGAAAAATAAAACTTTAGGCACAGAAAGATGTGTAAACATTAAAATTCTGTATATAAATAAATAAATAGAAAAAAAGTAAAATAGTAACTCCTAACAAAGATGAGATTAAAGCCCAACATTGTACCGTTACGCCATTTTAGATGGAGAGAATATATCATCACTATGACCTCGTCTATCTTTTTTTTTTTCTTGTTTTCTCTCGTTCACACTGTTTTTTTAATCTTGTTTTATTTTTTAACTTTTTTTCCCTTATTCACACATATAAACACAAGGACACGACACACACCCAGTCCCAAGTTGGAGATTTAAAATTCCTTACCCCGCCGGGAATCGACCCGGGTCGCCGGAGTGAAACTAGGGACTCTACCGACTATGTCACAGCGACGGATAGTCGAATAGAGCTTAAACATTTAAACTCAAACGTAAAACACTTGTATCGTAATACACCATTTATTCATTCTGTAATTCTTATACACGAAAAAGTTCACTACGGTTTTCAAATGTCATTTTCAAATCTATGTATGTTAATATGTGAAGGAAAAACTTTGTAACTTTTTTTAAGCAGATTGCGCGCACGCAGGAGTGTGCTATTTGGCATAATTAAAGTTCATATAGAGAAGGAGTGCAAAAAATATAATTTATGTATAACATGTGTTACAAATAAAATAAAATAAATTGTCTGGAAGGAATTTATGTGTATGAATAATTAATTTGTGTACTCATTCATTTGTTAACGTTAATACTGATAGTGCATTGTTGTGAAAATAAAATTGTGCACCCAACAATGTGAATTGACTTACTCTTGCGTATTTATTATTAGTGATTTAAAAAGTCAGTACATTATATTTAAATTTAAATAAAACCCTGTCTAATCTTTGTTTAAGTAATTTCATTACACATTTTTTTTATATTTACATATTCGCACCTACTTCCATTATACCTCGACATAGAACACTGACGGGTTGGAATGACAGACAAAGAGGAAGGGATATATATTCCCGTACACATAATAATAGGCCAAATGCAAATTTAAATAGTATAAATAGTATATAAATGTCAAATGACACGTTATTGTTTTTTTTAATATGGCTTAGCGAAGCTATAACCACATATTTACTATCGTTCGTATTTTTAAAATAAACAGAATATTAATGCATAATGACGTATTTGTGACATACTTAAAGTTATGTGAACACCATTTCGAAATTGAATGAAAACGCCTACGTACTGTGACTAGAAAACCCGCTGCACAAGTAGGTCGGAGAAGATGCCGTATGTGAACGGCGAACATAAGATACATTTTTACTATTTCTACAATCATTTGTCAACAGCTGACAAACGGCTACTTTGACAGCAAGGAATTTGGCTGCAGTAATGAGACAGGTGGATTTAGTATTTATTGACTTTGGCCATGTTTCAATTATGAAAAATATACTCGGATATTATGCAACTTTACAACCAAGATGACATTTAGACACTTAAAAATATTTCAAAATCATCTTTATTGGATCGTCGGCCGCATGGTCTAGTGGTTATGTTTCTTGCTTCTAGTCCCGAGGGTCGCTGGTTCAAACCCGGCCGAGGTTGATTGATTTCATGAAGTAATAATCCAAGGGACAAGTCCTCCGGGAGGACTTTTAGCCTTGGGTAACAAGTCGGAAGATTTTCAGGCTCGTAAAAGAACCGCAAGCCTGAATAAAAAGGCATTTGTACAACATTTAACCGACCTTCATCCGTCCAAGTAATACGTGAGTTGCCTACTAAATGTCTCGTAGATGCAATGTACTTAATATATGCCACTCGTTGACATCTGTATGCATATAACAGTACATAAATTATCATAAGTAATGCCACGAGTGATTTCCAATTTATCTAGAGAATTTGGAAATCAAGAGTGGCATTTGTTAGGACTATTTAACGAATAAAATTAAGTTGTTTACTCACAAATGATTATTTAATTATAGTTATTTTAAAATATTTATATATTTAATGTAAACGGCGATGTTTGAAAACAAATGAGAAGCGATAGGTACGCTTCATCTGCTTCTTTTGTTTATCACTGCAACCAGATCATACTATTTATTGCCAAAGGAACGCAATATTGTAAGAATGCTCTCTAGTGGAGAAAAAATGAAAACACACCAAACTGTATATTAATTCATTTCTGATGTCGTATGATGTAAATATGACAATTATATTTTTCTGGATTATTACCTGGGAAAAAATACATTAAGAAAGTGCAAACAGTGGTTTCTTTTTTTGGTGGTATAATCAATTGCTACAAATGTTATTATATTAACTCCCGCATGCGGCATGTGTTGACATTCATGCACTATATATACAATCTAGTAGCCGTATTTCTCATAGGCTCAGTCACTGCAAAATAATGGTCAGACCTGTTAAGAATATTAAAAAGGAGGAGCCTTCTTTAATATGGTAATTATAACACTGATAAATATTTCGTGAAACACGGCTCTGACTGGTTGTAAAACAGAAATCATTGAAACGTGATTGGCCATTGAGTCCCATTTAGGGCATAAGTTAAATAGTCTTGGTTAACCCTTAAATTCGTAATGTATCCTTTTGGATACATCAGTTGGTTCAATTAATTTAATATTTTAAATAAATCAGAAGAAAACGAACAAATGAAACCACTTAAATGTGTGTCTAATTATACAATATATCTAATATGAACAGTTTTACAAGATTCCGTTTTCACCGCAGTCCGTCATATTCAAATAACTAACAGAAAAATTTATGTTTTGCCAATTTAAGGGTTAAGAAATTCACACTAGGGAACACCATGTCCTTACCACGGGAACGTATGAGGTATATAGATATATTGAATCACATTAGCAGCAGCTTAATAGTTGATTTTGAATTTTGGTTCCCTTACAACCCTCTTCCAAACTTTTCTATTTCTAGCAACCAGCCACCTTCTTTTTTAATTTCCAACTGCGTCATATCCGTATGTCATCGCAGTCAAATCAACCCACACTTATTTTACTTTCAGATTATCTCTATCTCATTGGCACTATCAAAACCATAGATTCATGGCCGAGCGGACATAAGTTCTCCAAACATCCCTATCCTGAACTATTGCTTTCCGATCATTCCCTGTATAATCTACTTCCCTCAAATCATGGTTGATGTTATTCTCCCAGTTGATGATTGGTCTACCAACTGGGTGTTTTCTCTCTGGTTTTCATAAAAGAAGCTTCCATGTCCCTCTTTCATTCCCAATTCGTGCCACATGTCCTGCCCATCGGAGTTTAAGAGACTTAACTGTTCTTATTATATCTGGTTTCTTATAAAGACTTTTAGATTAATTTTCCATACATTTTTTAGGAATCTCATGTTCAATCATTCTTTGGATATGTCCTGTTCATTGAAATATCGAAAATTTAATTGATTTAACAAGATTAGGAACCTTGTAGAGTCATTGGTTGTGTAATATCCGCTACTCTCTCCGATCACAAGGACCATATATTTCCAGAGTAGTTTGGTCTAAAAAAGCATGTCTTGTACATCACTGATTGAAAGTGTTCAGATTTTACTGTCATATATCAGCAATGGTTTTATATGTGCTTATATAAATTAGATTTTGTTTTCCTCGTTAGAAGTTTAGATCTAAAATGTTTTATTATTCCAGAATACGTTTTATTATTTCTCTAGTGGATATGATCTGTTAAACTTAAGAATTTGCTTATTGGTATCTAGTTAATAATCTTGTTACATACATCCCACTGTAAAGAGAATTTACATTTTTTTTATTGGTTCAGTAGCAATTTGGAAAATTAGGGTATACCGTGTTTTAGATTTCACCTAAAGTTGTATTTCTGTACTCGGGTGCGTGTGCAAAGAGATGTATCGTCATCTCAATTTTATCTTTTCACACATCAAGAATCCAAAATTACGAGTTACCACGAAATGCACTATGAATATGCGAATCACTATTATCACTACAAGGTATTTTTCTGTACTTCAATTATTTTTTACACAGAATAAAAAAAATCACTCTTTCTAGCTAGATAACTTATTTCTTCACAATTTTGGAGATATATCTCTTTACCTACACCAAATCCACCGCTGTGGTCTCGAGGTAGCGCGCTGCCTTGTCACGCAGCTGGCCCGGGTTCGATTCCCGGTCGGGACAGGCTCCTCGGTGAGGTTTTTTTCGGGGGTTTTCCTCACATGTAATGTAAATGTCAGGCAGCTTAGGGCCCAACAGTTCCCGAAAATCATCCGGCTATCGTCATCATCCTTATCGTTATCCTCATCATCCTTCACCGGCGTTCCATAAGACTTCATCATTGCTGTTATTGCTCTACCTATATTTATTCTGTTCTTAATATCACTTTTTTATGTATCCTCTTTATCTACTTTTACTCCCAGATATTCAAATTCTTCACATCGTCTAGTGTACCCCTTTTGATCTTCAAATATAAAATCATCGGTTTCGGCTCCACATCCCATATTTTTTTTTTTCGAAATTTATTTTCAAACCCAAGTTGTCCAATAATTTTCTGAACATAAACTCCATGTGTTCATA
The DNA here is from genome assembly GCA_030220185.1 of Diploptera punctata. Lineage (NCBI taxonomy): Eukaryota > Metazoa > Arthropoda > Insecta > Blattodea > Blaberidae > Diploptera > Diploptera punctata. The sequence goes on from JASPKZ010006057.1 coordinate 1,007,455, forward strand.
TACTTGAGCAATTATTATCTGGTCATCCGCAAATAACAGTGTATATATTGTATCTGTTGATCCATCTCCAATTGGTACTCCCATTCCTGAACATTTTTTGCTCCAGTTTGACAGTGCTCTATGTATGTATATATATATCTTAAATAATGTGGGTGATATTCTACAAACATGACGAAGGCCTTTTGTTACATTAATAATAATAATAATAATAATAATAATAATAATAATAATAATAATAATAATAATAATAATAATAATAATAATAATAATAACAATAATAATAACAATAATAATAATAACAATAATAATAATAATAATAATAATAATAATAATAATAGTTAATATTTTGTATAAGTTGCTAACCTAAGAAGCCGAAATATTGTTTAGAAAATATTTCATTTAAAAAATCAATACCGTAAATAAATAGTTAAATAAAGTGCAAGTATAATAATTATTTCAAAACTAAATAAGATAAATGAAATGCAAATATAATAAATTCCAATTTTTTAGTCTCTAACACAGAACGGGCCTGGATTAGATCATCTGGCCACCAGATCACATTCACCTCGTTTAGTTTGAACGTATGAGCGACTGGTGAGTCTTGTCTATAAAGTTCGAATTGTCTCGGAGATGGCCTTGTCAATGAGCTGATTACTCATCCGACAGGGTGCTCTATGTACTTATGTGATCAAAAATCTATGTACAGTAGGTAATTTAGAATTGATTCTTACCTATAGGCATATATATACCCTCTACATCCCACGTGGGGGCATGGATGTTCCCTAGAGGGAGTTTCTTAATCAAGCTAATTTAGTTACACTTATTTACCTATAGATATAAATGAGTAACATGTGGTTAGCACATACTCTCAATGAGGTATCTAGTAAGTATTACTTGGAACAACGAAGGGCAATTAAATTTTGCACAGAGGCCTTTTTATTCAGGTTTGCGGTTCTTTACGGGCCTGAAAATCATCAAACTCGGGACCCACGGCTTAAAGTTCGTCCCGTAAAACCTGTCTCTTGGATATTTTATTCTACAAATGCATCGAGGTCCGGTCGTGTTTGAACCAGTGACCCTCGGGACTAGAGGCGAGTAATACAACCACTAGACCATCGCGGCTGATTTAGCATTAAGTCATATCCCCTTAAGATTCGAGTACGTATATCGCTCCTTGGAAAGAAGACGGTCGCAAGTGTAAAACGTTTAGTTCGGAGTTATTCGCATTTAAAGTTTTAAAAAAAGGTATAGTAAAATCAATTTTTGATATGGACACAATTTTATATGACTTATGGCCATAAAGAAATAAATTTGTAACCATTTTGCTAACAGATAGTAGTCTTAACTCAATTTATGACATTTTTACACTTGTAGCCCTCTTCTTCCCAAGGTTCGATATATATATACATAAGAACTAAACCTCTGATGGGTGTACATCTTCGGAAACGGACCACAGCGAAAACTCTATGTAGGCCTATTTTATTATATAAGACCTAAACCTGTGACTCGAACATATCATTCCTTGATAGTGGCATGTGGGATCATGCCGAAACGTCGGAATCAGTGGCCAGAGGCCGTAATTGAATCCAAGACGCGGAAAACCCAAGAAAACGTTCATATTCATACTTATATCCGAGAAAATCTGCAATATAACACACATATATATATATGACATGAAAAGAAAAATAAATGCCTGAGTCGGGATTTGAACCCGAGACCTCTAACGTTATAAGTTAGCGCTCTAACCAACTGAGCTACTCAGGAATCCTAACACAAACACACACACACACACACACACACACACACACACACACACACACACACACACACACACACACACATATATATATATATATATATATATATATATATAGAGAGAGAGAGAGAGAGAGAGAGAGAGAGGGAGGGGGAGGGTAGAATTTAGAGAGTGTATGAAAAAAGTAACCTGACAATTTTTGTAACTCTTTTATCATTAGGAATAAAGTAAGCATACCAATACAGAAACAATGGAATGAATGACCAATTTTGGCCCTTGAGTAATAAAATAGTCCATGTCCATTTTGTCACATTTCAAGAAAACTGAAAATTTCTTCTTTATACTGATTTAAATAATATAATATTAATAGTATACAAAGAAAAGATACTTTATTTATTTTAATATACACTTGGAAACATCAGAAAAATACAATGTATAAACATAAATATACTCTTGAGCTATCAGTAGATATGCTCACTTATAAATGAACCAAAAGCGGACATGGCCCATTTTAGTACTGAAGGGCTCACTTAACAGGAATCAAATAAAGTGCCTTCTCGATGTTGCAGTGTTTGCAATTAACGCTGGAACACTAGATCGTCTCGAAGGGGATGCAGTAAAGACGAAATTATCGCTACAAACAAAGTTTACCGATGTTGAGTGGAATGAGGGAGGCGGGAGTTTGCGAATTAATTGAGGTCGTGGTTCATGACACGGAGAGCGCCGGGTCGATGCCCGTGGACCGTAAACCTCACGCGATTCCGTAGCAATGACCCCACAAATATTGCATACCTTCAGTAACAAATTAACCAATCATTCACTGTAAGTTTTGTAGTACTTTTCTAAGAAGGACCAAAGGATGTACAAAATTTGGACCACAATGAATAAATAAGAAGTGAATTAGAAATATATTCAATAAACGATAGAATTCAACAACATCGCGTCGGCTGGGAACAGAATGTTCAGAGAATGAAAGAAACAAAATTGCCCAAGATAGCATATCAATATAAACCAAAGGGATAAACGGATGTAATAAGACCTAGGAAGAGATGGAAGGAATCATTGTGAATTCGGAACAGGCGAATCGCCTAAACCTTGAACTGAAGATGGTGATTATGAAGTTTTGCAGTAGTTGTAATTTTATCGTTCAAATACACCACGTTTCATTCCTAAAGAAAAATTAAAACAATCCTAAAATTACTTCACAAATCTCTCTCTCTCTCTCTCTCTCTCTCTCTCTCTCTCTCTCTCTCTCTCTCCAATTCTCTATTACTTTAAAGGTGTGTTTACGTTCTCCAAACCGGACCTTACAGCGACACAACCTGCCGGGAGAGGGTTTTTAACTTTGGATCACATACATAGCGTTTTGATCACACAAGGACAACGAGCGAACAGCCCATTGCCGGGACCACCTTCGGGACAACATAAACCTGTGTGAGTACTATATCTATATAGGCCCATATAAAATGAATGTCTGTTTGTCCTTTATAAACTTCTAAACCGTTCAACCGATCTTCGTGAAAAAAAAATATCATCGATTGATTAATGTCTTTGACATCACCCGATTCCTAATAGCCAATTTTGTCGGTCCATCCAATCTCCTGGTTGTAGATGTTTCTCCTTCATGTATAAATATATTCCCTGACTCCAGGAAGTTTTAGGTCTTCCTCTGCCTTGTTTTCCCTCAGGTTTCCATTCCAAAAACACATTTTGGTAGCCGATCCTCTTCCATTTGCTGGACATGTCCCTACCATCTTAATTGCTGAGTTATATATATATGAAGGGTTTTAGATGCGGCGAGTGTTAACCGTTATCTATTATGTTCTAAAATGATTAGGTGTAGGAGTTCACCTGAAACGAAAATTTAAAAATAGTAATTTTCGATGTTTCACTACAAAACTCGAAATATCCTATTTGATTAACCTGAGGTATGTATTATCGAAAAATCAGTGAAATCCGACCGTTAGAAGTGGGGTTTAATTGAAATCCGAAATTAAAAAATGCCTATACGACTGGAACGATTTTGATGATTTTTTGTTTTGTGTGTTTGAGTGGGTTCCTGGATGGCTTAGATTCACAATTGTACCCTCTAAAACCATTAGGTGTAGGAGTTCACCTGAAGTGGAAATTTAAAAATCGCTCTCGGTCACAATTTTCGATGTTTCACAACGAAACTCAGTATATCCTATTAAAATTAACTGAGGTAGATATTATCCAAAAATAAAGCAAAATCAGATAATTAGAAGTTGAGGTTTACTTGAAATCCGAAATTAAAAACTGGTTAAACGACTGGACCGATTTTGCTGAAATTGTTTGTGTGTTTGAATGATTCCCTGAATGGTTTTGATTCAGAATTGGAACCGGTAGGTGGCGCTGCGACCGGGTAATAGGATTTTTTATGTCAGATGTGTAGTCATCTGCATTACCAATGTATTCCGCGCGACAAAAATCTGACGTCATAATGCACGCTTCTTGAGCCATAGCAATATGGCAGTGAGGAGTTTTCTTGCGAACTTATTAATTAGTGGATTTTATGGTAAAAAAGTAACATATTTTTATCGTCCGGGCATGACACGAGAATTGAACGTTCGGGCAAGACAACGTCTGCAGGGTCCGCTATTACTCTAAATAAAGAACCTAAACTAGATGGCGCGACAAGCCTATGATGTCATTGGTCTTCCAGCCGGCTGCTAGCACCACGTCCACATGTGCTAAGCACAGAAGCGTTATGCCTTATCATGGAGCTTACTTCCAATCATTTTCCTTGTTAATTTTTTTAAGTTTAATATTTAAAAAATATCTAGGATTTTTTTTTCTGCTAGCGATATTTTATAATTTGTACTTTAACCCTTCAATTCAGGTTTAAATGCTCAATGCATTTTCCCAGAACCGAATTTAAGTTACTGTAAATCAGATTGTCTATTTTCAGACATTCAAAACAAACAAAAGATAACGGCACTTGAGATCACAATAAGGGTGAAGGCAAAAACACACTCCTTTACTATTCATAAATGTTAATACAATATTATCCTGCGAATGGATGTACAAAATATTGCAAAATATACAACAGCAGAGTTAAGTGGATGTACCTCGTCTTCTGAGTTGAAGGCCATTTAACTGCCGGCGAGTCTACCTCGCCTTTTGAGGCGAATGGGTTAATTATCAAGTCAATTATCAGGTCAATTATCAGGAAAATTTTGAAGAAGTGGTTAAATTCAAATATCTAGTAACAATAATTACAAACAGGAATGAGTTGAACAAAGAAATTAAACGTAAGCTTAATTCAAGAAATGCATGCTATTATGCATTACAGAAACACTTCTTCGTCCCAAATTGTCTAAAAAAATTACACTGAAAATATATAAAACCGTTATTCTTCCAGTTATATGGATGAAAACCTCTTACTTAAAGGGAGGAGAAAACAATTACTAGTATTTGAGAATAAAGTTCTTAGGACTATTTTTGGACCAAACAGAGATGACCAGACAAGTGAATGCAGAAGACTACGTAACAATTAGGTACATATTCTGTATGGGAAATAAGATATAATAAGAACAGTTAAGTCTCATAGACTGCGAAGTACAGGGCATGTGGCAAAAATGGGGAATGGAAGATGAGCTCAGAAATTCTTCTTCTTCCTTTCTAGGATTAGGTCAATGTGACCTGTACCGGTCTCAAGTCCATAATTTCCTTGGCCGTCCCAAAGATCTTTTCCCATGTGGTTTGTAGGTGTTGATCTTTTTGGGTAATCTTGTATTGTCCATTTTGTCTAAATTTTCTTTCTATTGGTATTTGTGTTCTTCTAGTTTATCAACTATTGAAAATATCGCCAGTTCATTTCTCATTGATTCATTGTGTAATCTATCCATGCATGTACATCCATTTACGGATCTTAAAAATTTCATTTCAGTGGCTTGAATGTGTGGGATATCTTTTTTTGTAAGAACCCAAAATTCAGATCCATATAAAAGAACAGGAACAGCCATAATTTTATAAAACCTGAGCTGAGTCTCTCTTCGAGTCTTTCGGAGGTTTCTTCTTATGGTGCCACACATCATTTGATATCGGTTTAATTTATTATGTATATCCCAATCATAGCTATATGTTATATCTGAACCAAGATAGTTAAAGTGTGCTATTGTTCTATTATTAAAAAAAAGTCCTACTACTACTATTATTTCATTATTGATCACTACTTTTGCTCTGACTAGCACTTTGCCCTGAAAAGCCATAAGTTTAGGTTTTGAAGTTGAGCTCGGAAATTCCTTGTAGGAAAACCAGAGAGAAAGCGCCTAGTAAGTAGGCCAAGAATGAGGTGCGAGAATAACATAACCATGATTTGAGATAACATTAGCTCAGGATAGGGATGTATGGAGACCTTATGTCCACGCGGCCATGAATATACAGGCTGGATAGTCCAGTATGTTAGTTTATCAAGTCAATATTGTGTTTAATAAAGTTCTAGATTTATATGTTCGCGTGCTTAGAACCAGATTGTTATAACTCCACTAAGAAAGAAAATTGATTCGTAATCATGATGTTCTACATCCTCTTCTGTATCAGTTTCACACGTAAAATTGTACATTTTATGTTCAGAAAGTGGTAAAACCCTTTCCTCGAAACAGAGCTATTATTGTGAAAATAATACCTATTCTTATGTTTTTATCCCACAAAACTCCGTTTAACTTAATAATAATAATAATAATAATAATAATAATAATAATAATAATAATAATAATAATAATAAAAATAATAATAATAATCAATGATAATAATCATCATAATCATAATAATAATAATCATAATAAGAATCATAATAATAATAATAATAATAACAATAGGTTTATGTTACATAACAGATTTTAGAAAAATGGGAATATAATGGTATTGTACATCAATTATATGTAGACTTCAAAAAAGCATACAATTCAATTAAGAGGGAGAAGTTATATAGTATCCTGCTGGAGTTCGGAATTCCTAGAAAGTTAGTTAGACTTATATGAATGAGTCTAAATGGCACAAAGAGTAGGGTGTGTATTGGCAAACTGTTTTCGGATACTTTTGAAATTCACAATGGGTTTAAGGAAGGAGATGCACTATCTCCTCTACTATTCAATCTTGTACTAGAGCATGCCATCAAATCTTTAGAGGATGAAGAAGGCCTACAACTCAATGATATTAATTAGCTGTTAGTTTATGCTGGTGATGTAGTACTCTTGGGCGATAACGAGGAAGTACTAAGGGCCAACATGCACACACTATTGAGTAACACTAAGAAATTGGGACTGGAAGTAAAAATCAGTAAAACTAAATATATGGTCACATACAGAATTACATTATATAATGGGAAATGGACAGCTAATGACAAATGGGAAAATTTGAAGAAGTGGCTGAATTTAAATAAGTTACCTTACTTACTTACTCACTGGCATTATCGAACCCGTAGGTTCATGGCCGCGCGGACATAAGCTCTCCATACATCCCTATCCTGAGATAATACTTTCCAATCATTCCCTGTATAATCTACTTCCCTCAAATCATAGTTAATGTTGTTCTCCCACCTCATTCTTGGTCTACCAACTGGGCGTTTTCCTTCTGGCTTTCCTACAAGAAGTTTCCATGCACGTCTTTCATTCCCCATACGCGCAACATGTCCTGCCCATTGCAGTCTACGAGACTTAACTGTTCTTATTATATCTGGATTCCTATAAAGACCATGTAGTTCATTGTTTTGTAGTCTTCTCCATTCACCTGTCTGTTCATCTCTCTTTGGTCCAAACATTTTCCTAAGATCAAATAAGTTACCTAGGAACAATAATCACAAATAGGAATTATATGCACCAAAATAAAAAATAAACATAGGTTCAATTCTGGAAATGCGTGGTATTATGCATTACACGGACTCTCGTCGTCCCAACTCCTTTCAAAAAACGTTAAACTGAAAATATTTTTTTTAAATGCCCCAGGTTTGTCTTTCGACATTCCTGGTTTCTCTCCTAGCATGGCGTACTTGTAACCCACTTCTGAGGTTGGGGCGCCTGGAAGGCGGGGTTACGTTGCCCCGATGATATGATGGGTGATGATGATGATAATGGTGCGCCAGGAGAGTCCCTAATCCTAAACTTAACCTAAGATAATATGAATGATGATGATTGCGATGGCCATATGATTTAGGGGACCATTTGGGCCTTAAAGTTTTCCTGACATTTGTCTTACAGGTGAGGAAAAACCCCGATAAAAACCTCACCCAGAAAAACTATCCCGACCGGGGATCGAACCCGGGCCCGCTGCGTGACAAGGCAGCACGCTACCCCCAGACCACAGCGGTGGACAAACTGAAAATATATAAAACTGTAATTCTACCTGTTATATTATATGAATGCGAAACGTAGACTCTTACTTTAAGGGAGGAAAATAAATTACGAGTATTTGAGAATTAAGTTCTTAGGAATTTTTTTGGACCAAAGAGAGATGAACAGACTGGTAAATGGAGAAGACTACATAACAATGAACTTCATAATCTTTATAGGAAGCCAGATATAAGAAGAGTTAAGTCTTGTAGATTGCTATGGGCAGGGCATGTGGCACGAATGGGGAATGAAAGACGTGGATTGAATCTCCTTGTAGGAAAACCAGAGAGAGAATTCCCAATTGATAGACCAAGAATGAGGCGAGAGAATAACATTAACTATGATTTGAGGGAAGTAGATTAAACAGGGTATGATTGGAAAACATTAGCTCAGAATGGGGATGTATGAAGAGCTCATGTCCGCGCGGCCATAAACCTATGGGTTCTATAGTGTCAGTAAATTAGTTAGTTAGCAAAGTAAAGGCCTTGTCTACCACTCAACCAGATTAGGAACATAAGATACTCTTACATCTAAATTATAATAAAATATTACAGGGTGTACCTGCAATACGATTATTATCTATGTTACATTATTTTATGTGGATAAGAAGCTTTACGGTCGCGTGTAGTTTGTGTGGCTGTATGTTTTGTAAACGTAGAGTATATAACAAGTTTTAAGAATCCGAAACACATGTGGGACATTTGGTGGTCGTGTAGACAAAATTTCCTGTGTTTAACCGAGCGTTTCATCTGTGTCCAATTTCCTGGCAGTTTCCGCCGCGGGATTAGTTGTAGGGGCTGCATACCCCAACCACTTCCTATACTTGTCACGTGACCATACATTTTGTGGGATTTACAGAAGAAGGATAGAAAATAGAAGTAATACCAGGGAACATTGACCTCAGCGAGTTACGTGACATACACACATACACACCCATGTACACATATAGGCTTATACACACATACATACATACACACACACACACACACACACACACACACACAAGCGCGTACATACACACATGCACATGCACACACACACACACACACACACACACACACACACACACACACACATACACACACGTAAATAGGTTACGGTTTTTCTTCTGCCACAACAGCGTTTGGGCTGCCTCATTGAGATAACTAAACACTTACGCTAAACGCTCAGTTACTGTAAGGAACTGCGCTTCATTTTAATTGGATAACAACTCTTATACTGGCTTCATTTAAATCCGCCTTATATTACATTGGTATATATGCAGGATGTTTCAGAACAAATATTACGGAATTCTAGGGATTGTAGAGGGGACTTAGTAGATAAAGTTTTGATGAGGAATCCATGTCCGGAAAAGTACCATTTCGATGTAAATTAAGTTTTAAGATCGAAATAAGATGTCGAGAGCAATAACAGGATACCAAAGGACCGATAAAAAGAAAAACGAAGATATAGAACAGAACTTAATATATTTAATCTCTGTGAAAGAATAAAATATTATCAAAATGCTTATCTTCAGCACGTATTACGAATGAATGAACAGCGCATACCAAGAAGAATGTACAATTATAAACCAAAAGGGAGAAGAACGTTGGGAAGACCATTGAAGGACCAATTCGACCTATAATGAGATCGGAACAGGCCATTTGGCTTAATCCTTGTTGATGATGATGATGAAGATCGAAATACAATGGACCGACATCGTGTGTCTTGTGTTTCGGAATAAGTACTACCGGCATCTAGGGGTTGTAGCACACCCATCGAGTAGGAGGAAGAGCTCCTTGCACGAATTCTGGGAAAATCAGAAATTATTGAGCATACACCAGATCTTGTGGAGAATGTGTATGAAAACATGCATCGCAGGTACACTTTGTGCAACGAACAACAGGGTCGCAAAATGGAATCACACTTCTAAAATACCCCTAGAAGTTAGAATTACTTATTCTGAAACACAAGACACACGATATCAGCCTATTGTGTTTCGATCTTCAAACCTATTTTACATCGAAATGACACGTTTCCGGACATGGGTTCCTTATCAAAACTTTATCCACTAAGTCTCCTCTACAACCCCTAGAAGTCTGTAATACTTATTCTGAAACACCCTGTATATACACACACACGCACGCACGCACACACACACACACACACACATATATATATATATATATATATATATAATCCTTTAATCATAGAACAGAAATGGGCATAAACGTCCAAACATACCAGACACACTGTTATTTTAAATGTATGCAATTTTATATTATTAAGTGCGCCTTATATTCTTCCTGTATTTTTACGCCCTACATATATATATATATATATATATATGAATAGTCTTAGCCTATAACGTATTTACCGTAGTAGTGGAAATTTATTGACTTTTTCGAAAAGAAAAAAATAAATATGTAGAATTACAATGGCATTGTGTACGAGCCTATTTGGCCGTATCTGCATATACTAGTCCGCGATTAACGAACAATAAATGAATAAATAAACAAATAAATACATGTTTACAGTATTTACACCCATCACAAATACATACCACTACACTCATACATAAAAAAAACAGGTATGAAACATTCACCCTCTTCACGTAGGCTATCTCCTTGTATATAACTAGGTATGGTATGGAGTAGTGATTATGTGTATGTTTTTTTATAGATTTTTTGTAGGCTAAATTTAAAACTACAAAGGAAAAATCGCACTATATATATATATATATATATGTGTGTGTGTGTGTGTGTGTGTGTGTACGTGTGTGTGGATGAAACTGAAGGGGAGGGAATATTTTATTCATGTTTTTTCTTGACTAATAGCCAGAGAGTTCTACGAACATCTATTCCCCCGTTCCAGAAACATCGGAAGACTAGAGGGTTCCATGTTGAAACATCTCGTTCATGGACCTGAAAATTTCCGTCTAATCACCTATAAATATGTGGCGAGAACGGAAGGACCCCCAGTCAGTCTTGTACTGGACGGCGAGGAGTTAAATTGGGAGGTAGACTATGAGGAAGTATTGTGTCTGCAACTGCGTTAGAAGCGATTATCTGATTAAGGTTATAGAAATAACAGTTGTGAAAGAAAATTGTATTTGAAGATTTAGTAATAATTGTGGAGAAGGAAATAAAATGAAAAAGATAATTTTATATAAAAACTGTGGGTTTATTTAAGTCGAAATAAGTAAAAGGAAAACCCAGCGCCAAACAATATATATGAAAAGAAAAATTAATGCTTGAGTCTGGAGTTGAACCTGAGTCTCTAAACTCTGTACGTTTAGCGCTCTAACGACCTGAGCTACCCAAGTATTCCAACACATATATTTTTCTTTTCTTATATATGTAGTATTCTCAATTCACACAAGAGATAGCTGGAAGTCGTGCCAACTGACATCTAGTGGCCACCATAACAGGTAAGCAAATTGTTAAAGAGAATATTTACTTTATAGCAGTAACGCTTGTATATTTAGATGTTATAGCTATATTTTTGACATTTGGCAATGAAGGCAAATATGATATGAAAAGAAAAATGAATGCTTGAGTCGGGATTTGAACCCGAGTCTCTAAACTCTGTACGTTTAGCGCTCTAATCACCTGAGCCACTCAAGTATTCCAACACAAACATACATTTTTCTTTTCTTATATATGTAGTATTCTCAATTCACACAAGAGGTAGCGGGAAGTCGTTCCAACTGACATCTAGCGGCCACCATAACAGGTAAGCAAACTTTTTATTATATATATTATTCTTTAAACATGGGACAGAAATAGGTCATCCAAAGAGGCCACAGCATATTGTTATTGTAAATGTAAGCAATTAAATTAATTTAAAAAATCAATAGACTCTTCTACTACTACTACTACTACTATACTACAACTAAGAATTATCTTCCTCTATTTTGACATTTGCAATTCTCTTGAAGGGAATCCACTACTTATTTGGGTTAAAAAATCGATTTTTTTTCTTTTTGTTTCAAAAAATCCAGGAAGGTCCATTTTATCGATGCGTAATAATATTTTATCGATTTTGGACATTTAAACATTGATTTTTAAAAATGGCGTCGCTGTATTCTGCTAATGTGAACATTTTTTTTTGCATTTTCCCGTAACTTGTATTTTTTAATATTTTGGTACACTTTTCTTTGAAACTATAAAATATAGGATAATATTTTTTGACGTGGATATGCAGTTTAAAGAGCTCTATAATATAAGGCAAATTTATCTTTGCACTATTGATATTTTGAAAAAAAAAAATGTATGCAAAATTTTTAACAAAAACATTTTTTGGTCTTCGAATTTTTAAAAATAAATCACAATCCATATCTGAACACATACAAACCTAATTATTGGCAGTCGAACTGTGGACAATAACATACTAATTTTTGGAAACAATTGGATAAGTACTTTTTGAGAAAATTGTACCAAGAAAATACTTTTAAGAAGTTGGATTTTTTATTTATTTTTTGTATTTTAAATTACTCATGAGAAAATATGTCTAAAAAGTTAACCAGAGTGTCATTATGTTCAGGAAGACTTGTTCAATTAGTACGATAAAATTCATGCACATAAAATGAAGCTGAAAAAAATGATTTTTGTATGTTGCATATTTTCAAACCAAATTGCAAAGATATTATTACTGGGTGCCCTTAATTCTGCAGCCCCTTTCCCTTATAAATCATCGATATCATCCAAACGAGTCCGGTTCAAAAATTTCATTTTGACAATATTTCAATTACAGTTCCTCATAATTGACTCAATCTGACACAGGCTGTAAACTGGATTGATTAATAATAATCAATGCCTAAGGTATGAAAAAATAATCGATTTTATATTTGCTGGAAATAAATAACTGGCATAAATAAAATAAAAATATCATCTTCAGACAGGCAGGTAGAATTTTAATTAATTATATCCTTAAACAGCTCAGGATATTAGCTGGGCGTGAAAGGGCCGATAAATTTTGTTCAGAAGCATCTTACTTCATGTTTGAAATTATTTTACATGTTGTAAATGTACGACACGGGATCCGCTGCTTTACTTCACTTCCTTAGAAAGACACACTCAGAAATTAAAAAAAAAAAACAAAAAAAAAACTCCACTCCGGCCGGTTTGAACCCCCGAATTTCGGAACAAGAGGAGGCATGATACTTAGTCCACCGACACCGAATCCAATGTTCTAATATTTCACCATTAATTAAACTAACTAACTAACTAATTGAAATTATAGAACCCAGAGGTTCCTAGCCGCGCGGACCTAAGTTTTCCATATATCCCTACTCTAAGATGTTGTTCACTCATTCCCTGTACAATTTAGCTTCCACAAATTATGGTTAATATTATTCTGCCATCTAATTCTTCGCCTACATATTGGCTTTTCTAAAAGAAGTGTTCATGCCCTTCTACCATTTCGCATTCATACCACATGTTGTGTCCATCGCAGTCTACGAGACTTAAATCATCTTATTATGTGCGGTTTTCCATAAAATAAAGATCATGTAGCACGGTGTTATCTACTTTTCTTCGTATACTTGTCTGCTCATCTCTCTTAGGTTCAAAAATGTTCCTAAGCACTTTATTCTCAAATACCTAACTAACTAACTAACTAACCAACCAACTAACTAACTCACTGGCACTATCGAACCCGTAGGTTCGTGGCTGCATGGACATAAGCTCTCCATACATCCCTATCCTGAGCTAATGTTTTCCAATCGTCTCCTGTATAATCTACTTCCCTCAAATCACAGTTATTGTTATTCTCCCATCTCATTCTTGGTCTACCAACTGGGCGTTTTTCCTCTGGTTTTCCTACAAGAAGCTTCCATATACATCTTTCATTCCCCATTCGTGCCACTGGTCCTGCCAATCGCAGTCTACGAGACTTAATTGTTCTTAATTATATCTGGTTTCCTGTAAAGACCATGTCATTCATTGTTATCCAGTCTTCTCCATTCACCTGTCTGTTCATCTCTCTTTGGTCCAAAAACCTTCCTAAGAACTTTATTCTCAAATACTCGTAATCTCCTTTCCTCCCTTAAAGTAAGAGACCATGTTTAGCATCCATGTAATATAGCTGGCAGAATAATAGTTTATAGTTATAATATTTTTCTCATCTCTTAAATTAAGGTCTCATTTTCGCAACCATATAGTATAACTGGAAGAATAAACTTTTATTTATTTTTAGTTTAGCATTTTATTGAATGAAGTTGGGATTTTCCTTCTTCTTCAATGTAGTTTAAGGTATCGCCTTATAAGTACATTTACACGCCCCACGTCGCACTGGCCTTACATAGACACGACCACATAGGGAGAGGGAGTTTAGACTTTGGATCATATACCTGCTTTTTTGACCACATAAATACATGGAGTGATCAGGTCAATCCAGTACCTCCTCCTAGGCAACACAACATTGAGACGAATCACGCCATCCACTAATATATTGATACTAAACATTGTGAATATGATTATGATTATGATGTTCTGGGACCGTTTGGACTTTGAAGTTCCCTAATATGCTTTACAAACCTACAAAAAAAAAACGTGAAAAAATAATCATACAGGAAACTTTTTCCGATCGGAGATCGAAGCCTGGCCTACTGCGTATACAATGTTCATTCGCTATCCTCCCACCATAACTTAACCCACGATCGAGAGAAAATTTAACTCTAGCTGTTCCTCTACATTCTACATCTCATTACTCCTCATCCTTCTTGTTTCAGCCACCCGACTCTGGAATTCCCTCCCCTCGTACATCATGGACTGCCCGACTCAAAAACAGTTTAAAAAGAAACTCACTACATATTTCCTTAGACGATATGTATACTTTTATTATTCCTTTATATTTTAAACTTTCTTTACCAAGTCATTTACTTAATCTAATTATAGGTTATTAGTTTTGTTGTTATTATTATTATTATTATATTATTATTATTATTATTATTATTATTATTATTACTACTTTTCTTTCTTTTCCTTATCAACTTTATATTGTGTAGTCTATATCTATTATGTATCATTAATCACAATTATTTATCATCTCGTTTCCAGTATCTGTCCTCAAACCATAATTTAAACACAAGATCACAACATAGTTTCTTGCTTAATATACCGCAACATAGGACATCACATCACTTCATGTCATATACTATCTTCACTTCTCGCAACTGGAATTCCCTACCACAAGAAATAAGGGGCTGCCGGACATTGGCAACTTTTAAAAGAAATCTAAATTTATATTTGCTCTAACCTCGACTTCATCATTACCCAGTGTAAGGTAGATATATTAATTGGTGTTTCTCGTATAATTTATCATATTTATATTAATTATTATTATTATTACTATCGTATCATTATTGTAATTACCCTATAGAATGTTGTTTGTACATGAAATTTACATTGCTACATTTAATGTATCTTTAACTGTTTATAATTAGTATAGTGTATATCTATATTTGTCAAATATTTATTTGTATTTGTGCTGGTTGAGTGGAAGAGAAGGCCTTATGGCCTTAACTCTGCCAGAATAAATAAAACATTATTATTATTATTATTATTATTATTATTATTATTATTATTATTATTATATAACTTTGGTGAATTATTCAAAATTGCCAGCAAATATAATATGAAAATTTCCACTTCAAAATCCAAAAACAATGGCAATGTGTGGAAAAAACATACAACGGGTGAAAATTGAGATTGATGGAAAAATTATAGAACAAGTGTCAGATTTCTCTTACTTAGGAAGTGTATTTGCAAAGTATGAGAGTGACATTGATTCAAAATTACAAAAATATAATAAAATGAATGAGGTAATACGAAGACATTTTGGTAAACAGATGAGGACAGAGACAAAACTAAGATTACATAACATCACATCAAAAGCTGCTATAAAATACGGAAGTGAAATTTGGATTTTAAATAAAAGAAACTCTCATAAACTTCAAGTAAGCCAAATGCGCTTCTTACGATCATTGTTAGGAGTTAATAGACTGGACCACCAAAGGAACACTATTATCAGAGGAAACCTTGGAGTAACAAGTTTAAATGAAGATATACAAAGATACCAACAAGAATGGAAAAATCATCTGAGGAGAATGGCAAGAAATAGACTTCCAAAATTGGCATCCAATATACCCCAACTGGACATAGGGACCAAGGAAGACCAAAACATCGGTGGAAAGATCAAGACCATCTTCGCTAGGTTTACCGTACAGGCCAAATGGCCTAAAACGAATTTGTTCATGATGATGATGATGAACTTTGGTGAAGTGGAAGAGAAGACCTTACGGTCTTAACTCCATCAGGTAAAATAAATAAATAAATAAATAAATAAATAAAAATAAGATGTAGCGACGATACTCCGAGACCACAGGGGAGACATGAAGTTGGGGTTAAAAGCAAAATTGCAGTGAGAAGATTTATTTGTATATTTTCCTACGTTAGACGAGTGAAAATTAAATTAGAGCTTTGTATTGGTATGGCAATTTTGCAAGGACTGTACTTTATCGTAAAAGTTGTGATAACATAAGATAACATCGGACACACGTTAAGTGCACGAGATAGCTAAGTGATATGTCGAAACAACTAATTTTAGCAATTAACTAATTATATTATTCATCATAAGGTATACTTAATAACCTACAACTTTGTGATTCGTCCATTACAGTTTTTAATAAACATGAAATTATAAATAAAATATACTAATGGATAGCACGTTTTATATAGTTCTAGTTACATAAATACAAACAAATAAATAATGGTTAAAAAACTAAAATAACACGCTTTATTAGAAAACCGAAATAAAGTAAAGTGATCCCACAACAGGCCCGGAGGCCCTTGGGGTAGTAGGAGGTTAAGGCTCCCACTTTTTCTAGACAATCGGCACTTTATGTCAGCCGGGTTGTCAGCCCTGCGTGACGGCCGCCTTTACCCCCCAGAAAAAGCATCTGGTACTCATTTCCGTTAGAGGCTGAGTCGACCCCAGGGCCAGAGGGTTTGGGTCAGTTTAAAAATTCTGACCCCAACGGGACTTGAACCCTCGACCCTCTGGCTTGTAGCTCAGTGCCTTAACCGAAATAAAAATGAAAAATAATTTTAATTTCCAACGCGCTTGGGATAGGATTGAAGTGACCAACAAAAAAATCATCTCCAACACATCTAGAATAAAACTAGAGTTATAAAAAAAACCATCAAAAGCGTGGGGTGCTCTATATCAATTAATACATTTGATAATATTACAGATATTGGTAAAAGTAAAGGCTCTAGGAAGAAAACGTAAAAACCATAAAATGTATCCCACGCTTTTGATGGTAAAATTATTTTTTGTAGATAACTCTAGTTTTATTCTAGATGTGTTGGAGATTATTTTATTTATGTTGACCACTTTAATTTCATCCCAAGCGTATTGGAAATTAAAATTATTTTTCATTTTTTAGTTCGGTTTTCTAAAAAAGCGTGTTGTTTTAGTTTTTTAAACTATTTTTTGATTTTTTAGTTTAGTTTTCTAATAAAGCGTGTTGTTTTAGCTTTTTTAAAGTATTATTTATTTTTTAATTTTTAGTTTAATTGTCATAAACCGGAATCACATGGAAATTTAATTGCTTACGATATTTTTAATGTCTAGGCACGTATATAATTATATTTTTTAAATTATTATGTAACATTATTATAATTTGTTGAATATTTTAATATAAATAAATAGTTATAGTTAATCGTATCCTTCTCATATTTTTTGGATAAATTACAATGTGGTAAGTTTACAAATTTGTCATTAATATTTTACAGAATAAGATAAAAATGTAAATATATTTAAATTCGATACTACTGTAGTATGAGCTAAAAGTAATACTCTCTTAAAAGAAAAATCCTCCGGGCCGGATTTGAACCAGCGTCCTATACAACGATGGACTAAAAATCGATAAGTTCGCAACCTGTTATATCGGTCTTTATTTTTTTGATGTCCTGATGATATTGGCCAGGATCTTAAAAAAAAAAATTATTTTATTGTCATTGGTCCTTTACAAGTAAACAAAGTTTCAAGTCGATCCAATGTTTATACTCGTAAGTGGGTGAAAATCGCGTTGAAAGATTCCGTTACATAGATACAGGTCAAGCTAATATAAAGCGTGTAAAAATAAAAAGGTTTACTAAAACTAACTCGAATTAAAGCTAATCAGATGAAGATAATTAGGGAAATGAAACTATTAGATACAGTCCACCGCTTTACTCGGGGCGACGTCGTTCCCTTCGTACCCAGTGGACCCGGGTTCGATTCCCGATAGGGAAACTTTTCGTAGGTAATTTTTTTCAGTTTTTTTTTTCTCATCTGAAAAACAGATGTCAGGAACCCTTTTGGGCCAAATGATCTCCGTACATCTTCTGGTCATCATAATAATCCATGTCATATTCGTCTTGTTTAGTTTGAATATGTCTTAAAAGTTCGTTTTGTCTTGGAGGTGGCCCTCACTTTGAAGTGATCACTAATCCGGGGAGGTCCTTTATGTCTTTGTGTGTAAAAAAATAAGTTTCAAATCCTCTCTCGACAGGCCGTGTCCCTGTAAGGCACGCGTGTCATAAATCACGTACCTATAAGGGAGAGGTTAAATAGAATTATTAGAAGGAAAGAGAAAAAATATATTTTTATTTTCTATAGGATTATGCCTGTTTATTATACACACTATGTCAATGATGATTATATCTCATTCCATCTCTTGAGGGGTCTGCCCACTTCTCTTTTTCCTGTAGGATGTAGGTTCTTCGCTGCTTTAATAATCCTCGTATCATCAACTCTGTCCACGTGTGCATTCCATTCCTTTTAACTTGTTGTAATAAATGTCTCATCATCTATAATATTGCATTCCTTCCTCACATCCTGGTTCCTAACTCTGTCAAGTCTTGTTTTGTTTATTATGGCTTTTAAAGTATTCATTTCTGCAGTTCTCATGAGTTGTTTCGTTTGGCTGGTATCTGCTCTTGTATCCGCACCACATGTCATTATTATTGGTCATTCATACGTTTTATAAACTTTTACTTTACTTTCTGTATATTAATAAATACCTGTACGGGATTCTTGACCATGTCTTGTAGTATTGTCTTCTCGACGTTTCATCGCCTTCTGTGGGTGACATCTTCAGGAGATTTTGATTGTGTCTTCAGGAGATTTTGCTTGTGTAGATTTTCTTAGTAAATGTTGATTAGTTGTTAACTTGTGATTCTTAGTAAATCATTTCTAATTGGTTGAGCTAATCATAGAGTAGCTCGCCTATTTGCTGTTGTCATGGTATGTTTTCATGACTTAATATATTCGTTAACAAGGTTTTATTTGACACTTTTCTAGGGCAGGATACCATGTTTTATTAATTGTCAAACCTTCGTCTTTTCTATTAAAATGTTATTTAAGTTTCCCTATCTCAATAGCGTCTCTGTTCAATCGAGTATAATGATGCATGGTATTACATAAAACCTGAGTGTCATTAAATAAAATCATTCGATTAGTTTTATTATGAAAATGTTCAGCTACAGCAGATTTCTCTAATTAACTATGTTACAGTGTCTTATGTCTTCTTTGATCCTGGTATTAACTGATCGTTTTGTAGTTCCAATATAAAACTTTCCACAACTGCATGGGATACGATATACACTACTGAACAGTTTAGAATCTCTAATATCTTTGGTAGATCTAAAATACTCCTGGAGTTTTCTTTTAGTAGGTCTATATAGGGTTTTAATTTGATGTTTTTGAAGGAGTTTACCTATACGATCTGCAACTTTATAGATATAAGGCAAAATGGCGTTTCATTTAATGTCTTTGTTCTTAGAAACTCCATTAACTTTCTTTTTATAATTTTGACGTATGAAAACCGAAATAGTATAATACGATGCGAGGTTGGGAAGTGGTTTTTACAGAATTGAACCCTCAGGGGTCCTCACCTAGGGGATATGTGGATGGCGACTACAAGGTGCCCAAGCTGAGCAAAACATTTCTTCCACTTACTTGTGTTTTGCACTCTTTTAACTTCACTATCTAACCTCTCTTGGTTAACTCTTGTTTTTTGACCTCGACGCTATTAGGGCATCCGAGGGCTAGGGAGTCATTCCTTTCTTCCATTTCTTCTTTCCATTATTTTCTTTTCTTCTCCAGAAAAGACTGACCAGAGGCTATAAGATGGCAGCCCCATCACTGGTCTTGCCTTCCTTTGGCCAGCAACCAATCGAAGGGACTATTATTATGCTTTCAAGTCTTATACGAGAATTTCCCAGAAATTTTCTATAGGATCGTAACAGGCCTTGACCTAATACTTGGAAGGAAGAAGAAGAAGAAGGAAAAATGTTTAAAAACCGAGCGATAGCGAATAATTGCGTTCATTATAAACAATTGACTAACGTTAACACTGTTGAAATAACAGGAGGCCTTGAGAACAATTATTGATAACATGGCCGTAAGTACGTATTTATTGTTTTATATTGTTTCAAATGAAGTTTAGTTCATTTAAAATGCATTGATTTGTTTCGTATAATGTATATTAACACTACCTTTTGGATATTTTATGTATATTCATTGGACGTAATATACCTAGAGGGCAGTGGTTTCACTTCCCTCACGTGGGTGTAAATATAATATTACAGTATAGTTATTTAGGTTGGCGATCCCGAAATGTAGGAAGTTGAACTTTCAATCATGGTCCCCATTGCTGGTAAGTACGACAAAACGCACTATCGCGCAAAAAGGTATTTTACTACACATAACGAAAGCCTTGATAGTCTTAACCAATTTACTTTCTGTGTTTAAATATTTATTTTGCCATATAAAATCTGGTCCACCGCTGTGGTCTCGAGGTACCGTGCTGCCTTGTCATGCAGCGGGCCCGTTCAATTCCCGGTCGGAACAGGCTCCTGGGTGAGGATTTTTACGGGGTTTTTCCTCACCTGTAAGACAAATGTCAGGAAGCGTAGGGTCAAACGGTCCCTGAAAATCATCTGACCATCATCATCCTTATCATTATCATCATCATCATCCTTCATCGGTGTGGAAAACAACGGGAAGCTACCACACCTATAATTCCCTAGTAAAGCTGCAAAACATAGCATGAAATTGCTATGATTGCAGTGAAAGACCTGCCCTCGGGCAGAATTACTATGGAATGGAATATAAAATCTTGTAAGTATCCTGATATTCTCGATGCTTTGAAAACCTGAGACCTTGCTTCATCAATCAATTTACGAGAAGTACAAATGTGTATTCCAAGATAGATAAACACAAAAAAATAATGTTCTGAAAGAATAAGCCTAATTATTAGACACCGGATTATATGCAACGTAAAAGGCTCGAAATAAGCATGACAAATATGCATGAAAAATGTTTAAAATATGCATGAAAAATATCAATATATGCAATACCAAATACTAAAAAAACCATAATTATTACTTTATTAGATATTTTATTTCTAAATTAGCATAATAATTAGTATTTTTATTATCTATTTATTAATATTAGCATTTATCACTGATAATTGATAATTTGTCAATCAGTATCAGGCAAAAGTATTGTTCAGAAATTAAAATATACTACATTTTGCTACTATTGTAAACAGAAACGACCAGGTACTCTTCTAAATGTTCGGTTGTAAGGTTGTGTCTTCGATCGCTCAAAATATGTTCATAAACAGAAAAGGATCGTTCTACGTCAACTCAAGTATTATAATTGGGCAGTATTTGAATTTTGGTGCTATGTTTGTACTTATTACTTCTGGCAAAAGCTCGCCCGTCCCATTGTGTCCCATTTATAAAACCATTAATTTGACACAAAGATTCAAAGCCTGGGTTATCGTTCAAAATGTTTTCAAACTTTTCCTTAAATTTGCTTGGGAATACCTCCGGCATCAAGGAGTTCAGTTGACGGATTTTTTTTCCATTAACTGAATATAATCAATCAACACCAAACCTTGAGTTTCAAGCTTTGTAATAGTTGCTGGTGTATGGGAAAAATAAGTGCTAATCACAGCTATGTTTTTTTTTAATACTGGAATCGTTAAATGCTTCCTTGCACTGACAAACTGCTAAAGCCTCTGCACTATCGAAATCGTTACTACATTTTTAATGGCCTCAAAACGTTCACTGTAAAACAACGAAGATTTTTAAAATGTTGCAAATATAGCGCGAAAATATGCATTATCGCTAGTTTTTAGTTAAAATATGCAATAACAGGTGAAAAAGGTCTAAATATGCAAATGCATATAATTCGGTCTCTACTAATTATGAAAGAAGGGTACTTAAATGCATATTAAAAGATAGGCTTTATCATCTTGTTTATTAATGGCAAGATAAAAATGGAGTTAGAAAGAAAATAATATTAAACAAAAGAAGGCTGAGATATTATGAAATGGTGTCAAAGAGTATATTAAGACTGATTTTGATTAACGCTAGAGTAATATCAACGTCACTAAGGGAGTGAGTACAGATTCGATTCCCAGACAAGTTAAATTTTCAGGTAAGAACTGTAAGAAAAATGCCAGGTAATTTAACAACTTCCCTAAAAAACACAAACCTCTTAATTATCATTAATAATATTCATAAAAACTATGTAAAGACAACAAAGGCATCTAGTTCGGGAAGAGGTTTATAAAAAAAGCATACAAAGTTTCATTCGATTAAATTAGTTTAATCTCTCGCCATTAAAGCCGGATATTTACTCATACCCTAATAATCATAAGGGATTATTTAATTTTAATATAAATATTTTATATTTCATTAGAATATATGAAAATATTATTTAGGACTGTTTATTAAGAAAATGGACAGAATTAATTTTTATATTATAAATAATTCAAAGCAGGTTATTGTTATTAAAATAGTAAAACTTTATAACAGTCTACGAAGTGGTTAGATACCTATATGAAATATTTAAATATTTACTGGATATTTTATGGCCTTTTGAGGGAAATATCCTATATCTAGCAAAATTGTTTTGGACGATGAAATTTTAGAACGAACAAATTAATTTTATTATTTGTGTTATAATTTAACATTTCAAGATGAAGCTGATATAGCAAAGAAAATCACAAATTTTACAAAAAACAACAGGGATAATTAATAGTATTATGAAACCATCTTTAGTACAAAGGAACATAAGATTACAGCTTTATAAGGTTCTTGCAAGACCAGTATTAAGGTACGGTAGTGAAGCATGGACAATGTGAAGAAGAGATGAAAGCCGAATAACAGCAAATGAGACGCAATATATGCGCGTACAGCAGGCTATACAAAGTGGGACCATAAAAGAAATGAGGAAATTATGGAAGAGTTGGATGTAGAACCCATTCTCCATCATAAGTTAAAGAAAAAACTACCAGAACAACTGGAACCTCACAGAATTCCAAAGCCATGCTTCATTACTACTCCTAAGGCAAAAGATCGCTGGGACGTCCAAAAAGCAATGGATGGAAAATTCCTCTTTGAGACCGTAACAGGCCAAATACTTGCATGGATGATGATGTTGATGATACATATTTTTATTTTAAAGTGATTGGGTAATCGGGAAAATGACACCATTTTTGAGGTTGGTAGAATTGATATGAGTTCTGTCATGACATGTCCCGAGCGAATCAACCAGAAGAAGAGACAAATAAATACATTAGCTGGAGAAAAAGTGTCTATGATATCAAAAGTTACTAAAGTCATGATATCATGCTAGGTATGATCCATTGTGAGCGGAATATCAACTCTTTGTAGATTACAGTGTTGTTGGCGATGGGGGGTTTATACATTTTTGTAATCAGCACCTCAAACATATTCATACAAACCAAAATGTTTTTGCAATTGCGATCGTAAGTTCACGATATAGACTACTCAAAAGAAAATAACATAAATTACATTTATTTAAAAAAATACTTTTTAATTATAATGTTCGTGACCAGGTGGTAAACCTCTCTTACATCCTCTCCGGATGACAAAGAATATGACTTCGATTTGACACGTCGCATATTTTATTGATATAATTTTTTGTTCCTAAGTTATAACATTACAAACGACGCGACGCGACAAAAATTGTACCCTGATCACAACAGGAATTGTTAATTTCATGCGACTGTTATTGTAACACAGTTGCTATGAAACTGCACAATTAAATTTAAATTAAGTTATTTCAGATAACATTTATAAATATTCTCTAAATTCTGCGCAAATAAAATGAAATCAGGAAGAATGGAAAGGATAAATTCTACAGACATAAGTTAAAACAGATTTCTTAGAATAATTGAGCATAAATAAAGTAGGCCATACATGTTATTTAGTCAACGAACTGATAATTATAGAAATATAGTAGTAAACTAATACAATTAAAAAATTGTCACAAATAAGTGAGCATAGAGAATGTACGGAGCACTGATATACATTTGCTTCATAAAACGGTATTGTAAACTCCTGGATTAAACAACTGCTATGAAAACTGTGGACAATGAAATTATATAAAAACAAATTCCAGTGAGTTATATAAAAAATTAATATAATCAAAAAGAGAAAATACCAACGATAAAAATGCACAAAACTGACTGCCTTAAGTTATAAATAATTTGTTACAGTAAATGAGAATATAGTAGGTAATGGGTGATTAAATTACTGAAATAAACAAATGAATATTAAACTGTGGACAATGATGAAAAATCAAATTTTAGCAAGCTTCACCAATTATAAAGTCAACTGATCATCAACAAGGAAAAAATGTGTTTAAGTACAGAAAGAAACTAAGTAAAAAATAATTAAAGAAATCCTAAACAAACATTTGACCAAAAATGAAGCTCTAAATTGTAATTAAAACAATACAAATTAAAGCACAAGGAATATAGGAGATTAATTATTTTATTCAGTACCACAGCAATCCAAAGTAAAATTAAAAATAATTATATTAATGTCGCTCTGAATAATGAGGGAGCAATTATACGGGGGAAAAGAGATTAAATAGTCCTAGAGAGAACCATATCGAGATCGTCGAACCCAGAATAGACATCCACAATACACGCCTCCAACACTCGAGAGAGCAACTTGAAGCATATTAAGACCATCCGGAGTAAAATAGAGGAGAAAAACATACTATAACATTCACTACCCAGACAGCAATTTGAATAATATCGGACCCTTCATGAGACAAGATTCCACAAAATCACACAGCATTTTCCCCGACTCCCGAGGGAGAAACTTGAAGAAAATCGGGACCCTCCAGTGGAAGAAGAGGCGAAAACATCCCACAACATTTTCCCCGACTCCCGAGGGAGAAACAAGAAGAATATCGGGACCCTCCAGTGGGAGAAGAGGCGAAAACATCCCACAACATTTTCCCCGACTCCCGAGGGAGAAACAAGAAGAATATCGGGACCCTCCAGTGGGAGAAGAGGCGAAAACATCCCACAACATTTTCCCCGACTCCCGAGGGAGAAACTTGAAAATATCGGGACCCTCCAGTGGGAGAAGAGGCGAAAACATCCCACAACATTTTCCCCGACTCCCGAGGGAGAAACAAGAAGAATATCGGGACCCTCCAGTGGGAGAAGAGGCGAAAACATCCCACAACATTTTCCCCGACTCCCGAGGGAGAAACAAGAAGAATATCGGGACCCTCCAGTGGGAGAAGAGGCGAAAACATCCCACAACATTTTCCCCGACTCCCGAGGGAGAAACAAGAAGAATATCGGGACCCTCCAGTGGGAGAAGAGGCGAAAAAATCCCACAACATTTTCCCCGACTCCCGAGGGAGAAACAAGAAGAATATCGGGACCCTCCAGTGGGAGAAGAGGCGAAAACATCCCACAACATTTTCCCCGACTCCCGAGGGAGAAACTTGAAACAATATCGGGACCCTCCAGTTGGAGAAGAGGCGAAAAAAATCCCACAAATTTTCCCCGACTCCCGAGGGAGAAACAAGAATAATATCGGGACCCTCCAGTGGGAGAAGAGGCGAAAACATCCCACAACATTTTCCCCGACTCCCGAGGGGAAAACAAGAAGAATATCGGGACCCTCCAGTGGGAGAAGAGGCGAAAACATCCCACAACATTTTCCCCGACTCCCGAGGGAGAAACAAGAACAATATCGGGACCCTCCAGTGGGAGAAGAGGCGAAAACATCCCACAACATTTTCTCCGACTCCCGAGGGAGAAACAAGAAGAATATCGGGACCCTCCAGTGGGAGAAGAGGCGAAAACATCCCACAACATTTTCCCCGACTCCCGAGGGAGAAACAAGAAGAATATCGGGACCCTCCAGTGGGAGAAGAGGCGAAAACATCCCACAACATTTTCCCCAACTCCCGAGGGAGAAACAAGAAGAATATCGGGACCCTCCAGTGGGAGAAGAGGCGAAAACATCCCACAACATTTTCCCCTACTCCCGAGGGAAAAACAAGAAGAATATCGGGACCCTCCAGTGGGAGAAGAGGCGAAAATATCCCAACAACAATTTTCCCCGACTCCCGAGGGAGAAAACAAGAAAATATCGGGACCTTCCAGTGGGAGGAAGAGGTGAAAAACATCCACACAACATTTTTGCCCGACTTCCGAGGGAGAAACAAGAAGAATATCGGGACCCTCCGGTGGGAGAAGAGGCGAAAAACATCCCACAACATTTTCCCCGACTCCCGAGGGAGAAACAAGAAGAATATCGGGACCCTCCAGTGGGAAAAGAGGCGAAAACAACCCACAACATTTTCCCCGACTCCCGAGGGAGAAACAGGAAGAATATCGGGACCCTCCAGTGGGAGAAGGGGCGAAAACAATTCCCACAACATTTTCCCCTACTCCCGAGGGAAAAACAAGAAGAATACGGGACCCTCAAGTGGGAGAAGGGCGAAAACATCCCACA
The DNA here is from genome assembly GCA_030220185.1 of Diploptera punctata. Lineage (NCBI taxonomy): Eukaryota > Metazoa > Arthropoda > Insecta > Blattodea > Blaberidae > Diploptera > Diploptera punctata. Next base: position 1,034,403 of record JASPKZ010006057.1, read on the forward strand.
ACATTTTCCCCGAATCCCGAGGGAGAAACTTGAAAATATGGGGACCCTCCAGGGAGAGAAGAGGCGAAAACATCCCACAACATTTTCCCCGACTCCTGAGGGGAAAACGTTAATATCGGGATCCTCCAGTGGAGGAAGAGGCGAAAACATCCCACAACATTTTCCCTGACTCCCGAGGGAGAAACCTCAAAATATCGGGGCCTCCAGTGGGAAAAAGGCGAAAACATCCCACAACATTTTCCCCGACTCCCGAGGGAGGAAAAAGAAGAATATCGGAACCCTCCAGTGGGAGAATAGGCGAAAACATCCCACACAATTTTCCCCGACTCCCGAGGGAGGAAGAAGAGCAATATCGGTACCCTTCAGTGGGAGAAAAGGTGAAAAGATCCCACAACATTTTCCCTGACTCCCGAGGGAGAAACAGGAAGAATATCGGGACCATCCAGTGGGAGAAGAGGCGAAAACATCCCACAACATTTTCCCCGACTCCCGAGGGGAAACAAGAAGAATATCGGGACCCATCAGTGGGTGAAGTGCGAAAACTTCCCACAATATTTTCCCCGACTCCCAAGGAAGAAACAAGAAGAATATAGGACCCCCCAGTGGGAGAAAAGGCGAAAACATCCCACAACATTTTCCCCCACACCCGAGGGAGATACTTGAAAATATCGGGACACTCCAGTGGGAGAAGAGGCGAAAACATCCCACAACAAATTACCCAACTCCCGAGGTAGAAAGTTCAAAATATCGGGACCTTCCAGTGGGAGAAGAGGTGAAAACATCCCACAATATTTTCCCAGACTCCCGAGGGAGAAACAAAAATAATATCGGGACCCTCCGGTCGGAGAAGAGACAAAAACATACCATAACATTTTCCCCGACTCCCGAGGGAGAAACTTTAATATCGGGATCCTCCGGTGGGAGTACAGGCGAAAACATCCCACCTTTTCCCAGACTCCCGAGGGAGAAACAAGAATAATATCGGGATCCTCCAGTGGGAGAAAAGGCGAAAACACCCCACAACATTTTCCCCGACTCCCGAGGGAGAAACCTCAAAATATCGGGGCCCTCCAGTGGGAGAAAGGCGCAAACATCCCACAAACATTTACCCGACTCCCGAGGGAGGAACAACAAGAATATCGGAACGCTCCAGTGGGAGAATAGGCGAAAACATCCCACATTTTCCCCAACTCCCGAGGGAGAAACAAGAAGAATATCGGGACCCTCCAGTGGGAGAAGAGGCGAAAATATATCACAACATTTTCCCCGACTCCCGAGGGAGAGAAACAAGAAGAAGAATATTGGGACCCTCCAGTGGAGGGAGAAGGAGGCGAAAACAGCCCACAACATTTTCCCAGACTCCGGAGGGTGAAACCTCAAAATATCGGGGCCCTCCAGTGGGAGAACGGCGCAAAATTCCCACAACATTTTCCCCGACTCCCGAGGGAGAAACAAGAATAATATCGGGACCCCGCTCCAGTGGGAGAATAGGCGAAAACATCCCACAAAATTTTCCCCGACTCCTGAGGGAGGAACAAGAGCAATATCGGTACCCTACAGTGGGAGAAAAGGTGAAAACATCCCACAATATTTCCCCGACTCCCGAGGAGAACCGGAGAAATCGGGACCATCCATGGAAGAATAGGCGAAAAACGCCCACAACCATTTTCACCGACTCCCGAGGGAGATACCTCAAAAATCGGGCACTCCAGTGGAGAAGAGCGAAAACATCCCACATTTCCCCGACTCCCGAGGGAGAAACACGAATATATCGGACCCTCAGTGGGAGAAAAGGTAAAACAAATCCCACAACATTTTCCCGACTCTCCCGAGGGAAAACAGAAAGAAT
>JASPKZ010006058.1:0-72500 GCA_030220185.1 Diploptera punctata
GAGGAAATGTAAAAGGAAGAGGGACGAACATGAACGCAGAGATAGCGAGAAAGTGAAAAAAAAAAACTGTAAGGATAGATTCTTAAAGAGATAGAAGGGAATAACAGGAAGGAAGAATGAATAAGAAAGTATCATGAAGAAGAGTAAGGGGAATAACAGTGATCAAGTATTAACAGAAAGAGATGGAGAATAACAGACAAAAATGGGATTATTATAGCGAGAAGGAATAACGTAGTTGAAAAGGAAAATAACTAGCGAGCCAAGGGGACTAAGAGTGAAAAAACAACGAGGAGGATGGGGAAATTACAGAGTCGAATTGCGTAGTGGTTTAGGCACTGAGCTACAAGCCGGAGGTTCGAGGTTTAAGTCCCTTGGGTTCAGGATTTTTAAACGTACCCAAGCCCTCTGGTCGCCTATGGCCCTGGGGTCGCGTCTGCTCTAACGGAAGAGTACCAGACGTTGTTCTGGGGGTAAAGGCGGCCGTCACGCAGGGCTGCAACCCGGCTGACATTAACGTGCCGATTGTCTAGAAAAGTGGGAACCTTAACTCCTACTAACCAAAGGCCTCCGGGGATGTTTGGTACCTTTACTTCCTTTACTTAAGTGCAAAAAGGAAAATAACAGACAGAAAGGGAAACTGGGGAACAAAGTTAAACAGCAGACAAAGAGAAACGTAAAAAACGCAGGAGAGAGAGATTGATTGAAATAACACATTGATTTCAGGGAAACATAAAAGGTATTAGAAAAATTAGGAGGTAGGGAAGCGCCACGGGAGAGCGATTAAGGGAAACGGCACGGGAGAGAAGATAAGGAATCGACACGGGGAGAGCGGATTAAGGAACGGGCGGGAGAAGAGATTAAAGGAACGGCAAGGGGAGAATAAGGGAAAAGACAGAGAGAGTTAGTGGAAAGACTGAGATAGAGAAGGGAACAATGAAGGAAGGAAGAATGAGAGAGAGAGAAAGAGAGGAAAATAAAGAATGAGAGAGAAAGGACCAATATATAGCCTATATACGGAGAAAAGTACCCATATACAGACAGAAACACATAGAGAGGATGGGCAAAACCTATAAAGGAAAACAAGAGTCGAGGAGGGAGAGATCTTGGGATGGAGAGATAAGGGGATCGTTGAGAGCGAGAAAGGGGGTGGTGAGGGAGGAGTCGAGAGAGGGGGGGAATGAGAGAAGGGAATCGAGAAAGGGGGAGAGATTGGAATTGAGGAGGGGGATATCGAGAGAGGAGAGAGAGAGAGGTGAGACGAGTGGAGAAGATGAGAGCAGAGGATCATAGGAGAAGAGAGGAGGGGGAGTGAGAGATGAGAGAGAGGAAGAGAGGAGAGAGAGGCAACCGAGCAAGTGGAGAGAGAGAGAGAGAGAAGAGAAGGCAATCGTAAAGTAGGACGAGAGAGAGATGACGAAGAGAGAGAGAGAGGGGAGGAGAGAGGAAGAGAGGGAGAGAGAGGCAAACGGAAAGTGGGAGAGAGACGAGAGAGAGAGAGAGAGGCAATCGTAAGTACTGAGGAGAGAGGGCATCGAGAGAATGGAGAGAGGGAAACGTAAAAAGGGGGGAAAGAAGGAATCGAGAGAGGGATCGAGAGGGGGAAAGAGAGAGAGACAATCGAGAGCTTATATCAAATTACTCTGACTGTATCCGTGAGCAACTTGTAATAGTTTATCTGTCGATATTTTCCTCCATTCTGTATAATAATACGAATGAAACTATATATATATGGGCCTATATATACTAGCTGGCCCGGCGAACTTCGTATCGCCTTTAAATATTTTTACGTTAATTTTTCCGATGTTTTAATAGTTATTCTGCTATTCGGGGCGGAAACAAATCCAACAAATCAAAGATCATAAAAATCGTTCCAGCCGTTCTTGAGTTATAAATAGTGTAACTAATCCGACTTTTTTTATATACTCTATATAGGCCTATATATATAAAGTCCCGGCCACGCGTTGCTGTGGCTAAGGTATACGTTAAATTATGTTGTAGTAAACTAAGTGAAATTATTATTTACGAATAAAAAGATGGAAACGTTATAGCGGTATAAAAAATCCACGGGATTGAGATTTGAACCTGAGGTCAAAAATTTGAAAAACGATTTGATGAAAATTTTCGTAGAATTGATAAGAAGCACAAATCAGCATAAAATATTGAATTTAGATTTTATTAATTTTATATTCAAGTTTGTAACAAATGAGTAAATTACCAAAGTTGTTAGTTGATAACATGTAACATTTAATTTTTATAAACGAGGGTAGGATAGATAATTCTTAATTTTTAAACAACAATATTTATTATTTTCAATGTAAACATTTTAAATTTTAATTAATTTAGCACTAATCGGAGCACAATATTCTTGGTTAACCTGTCTCTAGCTAACACAAATAGATTCGATGGTTCTCCCACACGTGAGCATGCAACATATAATTGCCCATGGGAAAAAACATGGATTTTTCCAAATCTAAACCACAAATGGACATTGTTTGGCCTTGAGACTTATTTATAGACATGGCGAAAGCTAAACGAATAGGAAACTGTAGCCTTCTGAAGGGTATCGTAGATTCTGGAATACGTGGCAACAGGACCACTGCTCCTTTAAACTTTCCAGTCAAAATGGTTGCTTCAAGAATGTTCCGGTGATCTTTTGATGACTAAACGTCAGTTAGTGTCGTTTTTGAGGCTCAAGCGCTCTTTGGAGAACATTTTCTTCAGTGAAGTATACACGTTGACCGTTTTCAAGATGTATTGCTAGATGCTGGACAGAAGGGTCTCTTTCGTGTATGGGAAAGCTAAGAGTATGCCAAATAGCTTCATTGCTGCTGATGTATCTAACCATTTGGTATCGTGTTATTTTGTCATTTTTATTTATGTTTTGTACTTCAAATACGGCAAGTCACTACCTTTATTGACATATTTACAAATGTACTTAATTGATTTTACGGATTGTTTCTGTAATATTAGACATATTATTATAACTAGCAGACTTACTTACAGTTCTGTTATTCCGTTCTTTAGGACCTTCGTATGTTTTTAAATTGACATTCTTCTTAAATGTAAGATCTTTGTCACATAGGACTATACCAATTTGCGGAAATTCACTTGATATCTTATCATTCATGGTCTCTAGAACTGATTCGCCATATGTTCAATGTCCCTTCTGGGTCCAGTTAAATTTAAATTAAGTTGCTCTATTTCAGACAGATTACTTAAAACTAATCTTACACACGAAATTAAAATTATTATCAATATATTGAAAATAAAATAAACACTGAACACACTTAAATTATGAAATAATAAATATTTGTAATTCAATTGAAATTCGCGGTTGCAACAAAAAGCACAGCTACCTGGATCTCTCTTTGTAAAATAATAAACCAACTACCTTACCAATTACCTTACACCGCCATCCGATATAATCGTATGTAACTCACAGATAATTATAACTCTTTGTTAAATAATAAACAAATAATTTGCAATTAAAAAATAATGCGAATATAAATTTAGTTATAAACTACCCTATGTTTCAACTTGGATCAAACTGCACACAGTGTGCAAAATTTTATTAAAATCGGTTCAGTAGTTTAGGATTCCATCGCGGACAAACAACGTGACACGACATTTTCATATATTAAGATTATATATATATATATCTCTGTGTGTGTGTGTGTGTGTGTGTGTAGGCTATATAATCAGTCCACCGCTGTGGTCTCGAGGTAGCGTGCTGCCTTATTTACGTAGCGGGTCCAGGTTCGAATCCCGGTCGGGAGAGGCTCCTGGGTGAGGTTTTTTTCGGGGCTTTTCCTCACCTATAAGACAAATGTCAGGAAGCTTAGGGCCCAACGGTCCCCGAAAATCATCCGACCATCATCATCATCCTTATCTTTATCATCATCACCCGTGTGGAAATCAACAGGAAGCTACCACACCCTAGTAAAACTGCAAAGCATAGCATGAAAATGCTATGATTGCAGTAAAATACCTACTCTCGGGCAGAATTACTAGATAGATAACTATAATATATATTAACGTTCAATCAGTGTGAAACACTCTCACTTAAATTATTCGAGGATCCTAAGGCGAATATTCTGTCCCAAAACTGATGATAAAGGAGAATAGATGTGGCTTCGCTACATAAACTGTTCTAGTATTGTCAGGAATTAATTTAGGAGGTGGGATGGGGGAGGTCATGTCGCTCGAATGGTTGATAGTAGAAACACATTTATGCCTAGGTGAATGGGAATGAAATATTCGGGTTGATTTTGGGGAACTGCGCAACGGTGACATGAAGTGAATGCATTTGGCTGAATATAGGGCCTTAATAAGGCAATGAACTAGCAGGTTACAATGAGGTATACAGTTATAATAATACTAATCAATTATTTTTAAACAAATCTTTATACTGTAATTCATTTTAAAATTTAAATTATGCAGTATTGTCAAATCACCTTATATAATCCATGAATTGGTAAAGCCACCTTTCATCGAAACTTATTTTTTAATACAGGCCTATGTGTTTATTTGACGCATACATGATGTTTCGGTAAAGACATGGAAAATTAAAGAAGGCATAGGGGAAAATTTATTTAACAATCTGAAGCAGAGAACCTAGGATCTGCGAAGCCAACTTAAGAGGATATAAACTTGTTAATCCATTTACCGTCAATCATTACTGTAAATGTCAGGATGCGGCAGTACCCTATACGCCGATGTAATGCTTATGACTAAACTGATGGCCAGAAATTTGAGCCACTATTGTGAGGTCAACATGGCAATTTATTCAATGATTTTACTTGAATTTACCTCTAAAGAATGTGAAGGTAAATAAATATGTACTTCTAAATAAGAAGGTATATTCGACGAAATAGTACAGTATGTAAAAATATATGCCATTGTAAATAAGACAAAAAACGGCATTAATAGACAAGAATGTGATAGACAAGTTGACTTCCTACATCCCTGTAAAGTGGCGTCGCAGACCCAAGATTCCATACCTCAAATAGTCCACTAGAGCATAGAGCATTACGTCTCTCCTGGGTAATTTTTTTATTTGCACTTTTTTACTGGAACATTCTATATATTCTATAAATGACAGCAATTAAAAGTAATGCATGTAGTGTTGGGTTTGAGATATTATCGATAAATAATTGCTCTTAAATGAATAAAATAATGAATAAAATTAACTAACCAACTAACTCACTGGCACTATCGAACCCGTAGGTTCATGGCCGCGCCTACATAAGCTCTCCATACAACCCTATACTGAGCCAATATTTTCCAATCATCCCCTGTATAATCTACTTCCCTCAAATCATAGTTAATGTTATTCTCCCACCTCGTCCTTGATCTACCAACTGGGCGTTTTCCTTCTGGTTTTCCTACAAGGAGATTCCATGAACGTCTTTCATTCCCCATTCGTGCCACATGTCCTGCCTATCGCAGTCTACGAGACCTAACTGTTCTCATTATATCTAGCTTCCTATAAAGATCGTGTAATTCATTGTTGTGCTGTCTTCTCCATTCATCTGTCTGATCATTTCTCTTTGGTCTAAAAATTTTCCTAAGAACGTTGTTCTCAGATACTCGTAATTTCCTTTCCTCCCTTAAAGTGAGAGTCCATGTTTCGCATCCTTATAACATAACTGGTAGAATAATAGTTTTGTAGATTTTCAGTTTGACGTTTTTTGAAAGGAGTTGGGAAGTCACGAGTCTCTGTAATGTATAATAGCACGCATTTGCAGAATTGAGCCTATGTTTAATTTCCTAGTGCATCTCATTCCTGTTTGTGATTATTGTTCCTAGTTATTTGAATTCAGCCACCTCCTCAAAATCTCCCTCATTTGTCATTAGCTGTCCATTTCCATAATATAATGAATAAAATTAGAGTTAAAAATTAAGTTCCTCTCAACAATCAGCTACTAATATATTTGTCATGCAGAGAAAGAATCTAACATTTCGACAGGCGGTAAGTGGTAATTAAATGTGACACGTTAATGCGACAATTATTTTATAGTTTTTGTTCCACTTAAAAATACCGTAAAATGTTTTTATTACACGTTGAAGTCCAGTTTTTCACTTCCCTCAACGTAAAGAAAGTTTGGTTACCAACACTAAGTAATTGTTGACGATTATTACGATGTAAAAACGAAAGTTTGGAACTAAAACAACCACCACACGTTTAGAAATTACTCACATTCTCACCACATTATGTCAAACAATTTCTCTAGTTTATCCAATCACATTTTATTTATTCTCTACTCATCCCCAGTATTTCCAGCTAGTTTGTAAACTTTGCTTCCTTCCAATTATCTTCTTTCTCCTTTCAAATTCTTCCTTACCTCTCTTCCTCTCTTTACCATTTCATCTTATCTCCATTTCTCTCACTACTGTTTCCCCTTTCTCTCCCTGCTGTTTCCTCATTCTCATCCTGTTTCTCCCCTTTCTCTTCATGTTCTTCCCTCTTACTCTCCATGTTGTTATCCCTTATCCTCACTGTGGCTTCCTTTCCTCTTCCCCTCGATTAGTTTTCTCTCCTTCTCGATTATTTTTCTCTCCTTCTCGATTCCCTCTCCCTCCCGCTCGGTTCCCTCTCTCTCTCTCTCTCTCTCTCTCTCTCTCTCTCTCTCTCTCTCTCTCTCTTTCTCTGGATTTCCACGCTCTCAGCCTCTTGATTCCCTCTCTTAACCCTTAAATTCGCAAAACACAAATAATTCTGTTAGATATTCGAATGTGGCGGACCGCAGTGAAAACGGAATCTTGTATAACTGTTATTACACTGCTCAAAAAAATTAGGGGATATTGTAGAATAACCTATTAAGACTATGTTTTTTGGAATAGTATTAGATGCAATCACTTTCTATTATTCCAAGATAATGTAAATAAGAGTTTGAAGTTGTTACGTAACCTCGGTACCACACCAGAGGGCAGTGTCTGTACTGTTGATGTGAAAGGGTGGTGTGGGGGTGAATGTTTTGTTGCTGTTTTTAAATCCAGTCCAGTTTTCAGTTAGTGAATGACTTGCCTTAGAGACAGTGATGCCTCGACAACGTGATATACCTGAACCAATGGCTTGGAGGGCCATAGGAAGGATGGAAGCTGGACAGACACAACAAGAGGTGGCACAAACCATTGTGGTGTCTCAAAGCGTGATTTCCAGTCTTTGGAATCATTTTCAAAGAACATACTGTTCACAGAAGAGCCGGACAAGGTCAACCAAGGGCAACAACAGCAAAGGGATGACCGTTACCTCTTGTTAACAGCCCGTCGGAATAGACAGCAGAATGCAACTCAACTGCGAAATACACTTCAAACAGCAACAGGACTCAGGGTGTCAACTCAAACTGTCCCTAATCGACTGCATGGAAGTGGTCTCTATGCCCGTAGGCCCATGGTGTGTACCAGGTTAACTCCACAACACCGTAGAGATTGCAGAAACTGGGCTGAGGAACATCGTGGGTGGAGGCATGCTGAATGGAGATCAGTTCTTTTTTCTGATGAGTCGCGATTCAACATGGAATGTGATAGTCCGTGTGTATTCATCTGGAGAGAAAAAGGGACACGAAACAATCCAGCTCTTGTACGTAAAAGATTCCCGTATGGTGGCGGTGGATTGATGGTGTAGGCAGGAGTCAGTAGTGGTGGACGTACGGACCTCTACGTTATCCAAGATGGTACTTTGACTGCGGTAAAGTATAGAGATGCGATTCTCCGACATTTTGTCGTGCCTTATGCTGATGCCATAGGTGATTCTTTTCTTATTATGGACGATAATGCACGACCCCACAGAACTGGCTTGGTGGACGACATGCTGGAAGTGGAGGGTATCGAGCGTATGCAATGGCCAGCTTCCTCCCCGGACTTAAATCCGATTGAGCATGTGTGGGATGCATTAGGCAGGTGCATTGCAGGCAGACCAGCACCTCCCACAACTGTTCCAGAGCTGCACATTGCTCTTATGGAAGAGTGGCCACGTATCCCCCAAGAACTCATTGCTAACCTCATTGCATCAATGCCATACAGGTGTGAGGCAGTGCTGGCCGTTCGAGGAGACCATACACCATACTAAAGAAATATTTTCACCCATGTTAATGTTACTTTGTTTGTTTGCCATATTCCTAATCAGGATCTCTTTGACATCTGGTGTGGTACAGAGGTGACGTAATGACTTCAAACTCTTGTTGACATTCTTTTGGAGTAATAGAAAGTGATTGCATCTAATACTGTTCCTAAAAACATGGTCTTAATAGGTTATTATACAATATCCCCTATTTTTTTAGCAGTGTATTAGGTGCATTGTATAATTAGACATACATTTAAGTTGTTTAATTTTGTTCGTTTTCTTCTGATTTATTTAAAATATTGAATTAATTAAACCAAGTTATGTATCCAAACGGATACGTTACGAATTTAAGGGTTAATCTCTCGATCCCCACACGATTCCTTCCCTCTCTCAATAGTCTCTCTCTCCACCCTATCTCAACAGCCTCTCCCCCTCTCTCGGTAGTCTTTCTCTCCTTCTCTCTCGATAGCCTTTCTCTCCCCCTCTCTCGATAGACTTTCTCTCCCCCTCTCTCGATAGACTTTCTCTCCCCCTCTCTCGATAGACTTTCTCTCCCCTCTCTCGATAGAACTTTCTCTCCCCTCTCTCGATAGACTTTCTCTCCCCCTCTCTCGATAGACTTTCTCTCCCCCTCTCTCGATAGACTTTCTCTCCCCCTCTCTCGATAGACTTTCTCTCCCCCTCTCTCGATATACTTTCTCTTCCCCTCTCTCGATAGACTTTCTCTCCCCCTCTCTCGATAGACTTTCTCTTCCCCTCTCGATAGCATTTCTCTCATCCTCTCTCGATAGCCTTTCTCTCCTCCTCTCTCGATAAGCCTTTCTCTCCCACTCTCTCGAATGTCTCTCTTTCACCCTCTCACGATTGCCTCTTTTCCCGTCGTAATCTCCCACGCAGATAATCCCCCAAACCAATCATAATTACTGTTTTTTTAAGCTAGCAATAAATGAACACGCCCACAAGAGTCGAATCGGAGATTTCCTCTTTCGTAAAGAAACTCAGAACACTTACTTGTATGGTCAACGCCGAGCTATGAATACCTAAAACTTACTTTCACAGTAAGCGCGCAGCTATGAAGATCTAAAACTTGATTTTATATAGTCAACAATATCAACGCCGTCTTAAAAAAAAGCATTATATTTAATTTGCGCACAATAAATAACTTCGTCGAAAAATCTAAAAGTAGAAATAAACTTTTAACAATAAAGTAAAGTAATCCCACTACAGGCCTCAGGAAGCCCTTGGGTTAGTAGGAGGTTAAGACTCCCACTTTTTCTGGACAATCGACACTTGATGTCAGCCGGGTTGTCAGCCCTGCGAGACGGCCGCCTTTACTTCCAGACAAGCGTCTTTTACTCATTTCAGTTAGAGGCGGATCGACCCCAGGGCCATAGTGCCGCCAGAAGGTTTGGGTCAGTTTAAAAATCCTGACCCCACCGGGACTTGAACCCTCGACCTTCCGGCTTGTAGCGCAGTGCCTTAATCACTACGCTACGGCGTGCCCCTAGTATTTAACAATACCATTCGGAAATACAATAACTTCCCGGAATAATTATAAAGTCATGTAATAAATCGATATCCAAATAATGAACAAGTTCACTACTTGATGACACCGATAAACGGTAAAACTGTTATATTATCAAAGAATTTATAATACATTTTAAACGCTCCGAAACTATCAGTTTTCAATTTAACCGTGAATTCTCTTCATATACCTGAAGATAGATCCATCACTCTACAGAATCCTTAATCACGTCCATCATTGATTACCCTGAGTTATAACACCAGAACAATACTATAACTCGAGATAATAGGATTCCAAATTAATTACGCACAACTTGGACTTGATGGAACAGTTTGTGTACCCACAGGTAATTGCTCTATGCTAATATGTTTCAACAAGTTGGGACTCTCCCATACTGGAGTCAGGATGTTCGGGGATCCCTCAATGCATCGTTTCCTAACCGATGGATTAAATTTCACAGATCGACATGGTGACCACCACGTTCACCTGATCTAACTCCGTTGGATTTCTTCCTCTGGGTTGTGTGAAGGACCGTGTATATGAGAGTTTAGTGAATTATGTACCAGAATTACGAACCTGAATCCATGATGTGATTGTCAGTAAAAGGTGAAACGTTAGTGATAACACACCAAGGAGTTGAGGTACAGGATGATCTTGTATATCTACTACCAAGGGATGCACATTTAGAAGCATACTAGTGTGCGTAGAATACATTATATTGAATCCATTGCAATTCCATAGCTTTATCTTTCATACTTCCGTTTTTTATTATTTTAAATCAGGGAAGTTTGAATGGAACAATGTTTTGTGTATGTATGGAAGTGTATATACAGTAAAAGCTCCTTATTCGCGGGTTAAAAAATTTCTACACAGTTCCTGTATTCGCGGCTAAAAATGTGTTTATCGCGGGTCCAGTAGGCATACTAAAAGGATTTGTATAATTTATTAACGCATCGGCAACTTTTTTACTGTAGGCACGTGCCAAGGCGGCTTTTGCACAAAGAGCGATTCAAACCAAATGGACAAATTAGTATCTCAGTAAAACAAACCTTATTGTCACTAAGACCTAAAGTTCGTTGTTAAAAGCCATCGCAGTCGTATTTCACGGTCCGCTATGTCCGTTATAAGTGCTGCCCTCCCCACAATCGGTGTTTTATTGTTTCAACTTGTAATTCGCTGCAATAATTTTAATTGAGTGACACGTGCCTATTCTGCTTTGTTGCCAATTTATAATGTCGAGTAAAAGAAAAGAACATTAGTTTCCAAGAGGAAAAAAGTAGTGTTGCCGCTTAAGGTAAAAACACTTATGTTGACCGTTTACGCGTTGGCGAGTCGTTTGCGTTTGAAAGATCTTTTAAAAGCGGCAAAACAGGAAAAATTATCATTTCATATTCGCGGCATTTTTGCGTAACATATCCCTCGCGAATAACGAGCTTTACTGTATATCATATATGAATAGTAACTGTTGGCTGCTGAATCGCTTCTGCCGCAGCCTGACTCGTGCAAGTAGATATTCCTCCGAGTCCACAGTAGTCTCACGAACAAAGCTCTTATCGTGGTTCTGTAGAAGGAAGTCGGGTGAAGTTAAATCTGACGATGGTGCGCTCTCACTTCTAACTGGATATTATAGATCTTTATTATCATGGAGCGCAAAAACTAAGTTTGCCGACGTAGACTTGAAGAAACCACTCTAAACCACTTTACAGCCACTAAAAAATGCGAATTAACCGACGAAAATCCTTCAACTGATCCCTTTAACAAGTGCTTTACACAGCCACTAGTAAAATATAACTGAAGTAGCAGAGGCAGAAGATACGTAAATACAATTTAAACACTGGTCAAAATTTGTTCCATTAAAATACTTAAATTAAGACTCAATTACATCTTCTCTGAGATATGAATTTCCATTATATAACTACTGTATCTTTTTGGTACTATTGATATTTGATTCAAGGGCCGCGGATTCAATACGGACCTTATAAATCGACAGATTTTTTTTTGTAAGAAAATTTTGAGGATGAGCTTTCTTTCCCAGGATACTTAAAAGGCCGTTGGTTAATTATTAATATCACGTTATATGAGCAACACATTATAGGAAACACTTTGACATGAAATTATGTCCCTGGCATAATGCTGTGTTCTGTGAATTTACCCCTTGGCGTCAGATTAACATCGTAGCAGTAATAGACGTAAAACTTTATAAAAATGATGTTATTAATCTAGACGATATGGATACAAACGAAAAAAATGTTTAACTCTACTGATAAATTCAGTTGAAAAGTAAGCCTATTCGTTAACCGTAATCACACTATGCGTACGTTTCCGGAACAGGAGGAGTTTATTACGAGTTCATATCCTAGATTCAGGGGTATAGCACATTTTATAGTAGTGCCAGTATGCATAGGGAAGCCAAGAAAAGGAGCAGTCTTGAGGTTATGGACTTACACGCATTGAGAGTTGAGTGTCCGTGAGGTAGTTTCCTCTTACTAGGAAACGTTCATAAAAATAATAAATAGTATTGGTTATATTGATCAGACTTATTATAGACGCTGTAAAGAGAGAGAATCCCAGACAATCGTCGCCAGAACTAGAGCAGTTCAGATCCGCCCTTGTATTGATCTGTGGGGTGCAACCAGAGGTTACGTAAGCTCACACATACCGACACAAAAGGTCATCGTGAGGTCACAGTCAACTCCAGTCATTAATTATATGTATACAACTGTGAGTAAATCACTGCACAATTTTATTATTGGAACTGAACCGGCCTTTAAAGAAACACTGGGTGATTATTAACTTTGTGAAATTTAAACAAACCGCTGGAAAGCTCATTCCTATTTACCCTCACTACTTCACTGGGACTTATTTGCTAATCCACGTGAGTAGGCTATTGGAATCGTTACTACCCGCAAGCTTCTAGATAAGGACAATGAAGATGATGTGTGGTATATAGAAGGCTACATACAAAGCGTAACTAGATTCCCGTTACAGACTTTGAGGACGTGTAGTGGCGACAAATACGGTTGGGTTTAACACAGGAACTCATGTCCGGAAACGTACCGTTTCCCCGTTACACGCAAAATATCACCAACACACGTACAACTCTCTCGCTTTTTCGGCGCCAAACACCCTGCACGTTCTTCCGACTTGACCCCAATACTTGTGGGGTCACATGAAATCCTTAATTTACGAGACCCCTGTGGCATCCGAAGAAGACTTAATGGCGTTGGTTCTGGCTGCCGCGGATGTTGCACGACCAAGGATTGGTAATCGTTTGTAAAATAACTTGATAAGGAGGTACCGTATCTGTGTTGTCACATTGAGCCCAGATGACAAGCAGCAGGCGTCAGATGGAGCAACGTGTATTGTGGAATTTTACGTGTAGAGGAAAAAACTGTACGTTTCCGGACATGATTTCCTAGACTAAACGTAACCGTCTTTGTCCCCATTACAGGTCCTTGATGTCTGTAATGGAAATTTAGATACACCTCGTATAAGAAATGTTCTAAATAAAAAGAACCAAGTTCTGAACAAGTGGTAATTAAATTCTAATCAGCCTTTCGCATAACCATGTAAAATTATAAATAGGGGTTCAGCTGTAGGCTACATGGACTCATTCTACTTCGAGCATCCAGTTCTACACGGACTCGCAATAATATGGTCATCATCTGTTATTGTATGG
This sequence comes from Diploptera punctata, assembly GCA_030220185.1. Lineage (NCBI taxonomy): Eukaryota > Metazoa > Arthropoda > Insecta > Blattodea > Blaberidae > Diploptera > Diploptera punctata. The sequence continues at coordinate 13,270 of JASPKZ010006058.1, forward strand.
AAGTAATGTACATGCTAAAATATCTTTGCATGTATTTATTTATTTATTTAATAGTACATGGTAGAGAAATCAGATGTAACGAGAACAGTTAGGTCGCATACACTGCAGTGGGCAGAACATACGGCACAAATTGTGCCTGGAAAAGGGATATGGAAACTTTCTGTAGGAAAACCAGAGGGACAGCACCCAAGTACCCACTAAGTGGGCCCAATAATGACGAAGAAAAATAATATTAACCATGATGTGGGAGAGGTTAAATATACAGGGAATGATTGGAAAATGCCAACTAAGGAAAGGAATGTATAGAAAGCTTGTGTTGTCCGTGCAAGAATCTCCAGAATCGTTTGTGGGAAGGGGCGGGGGGCGGGCGGGTCTGCGAACGAGCAAGTGAACAGTTAAGTGCTGTATTGTTGTCTAAATTTGGTTCAAATGGAATTGGTCCATTTTCTACTGACTGATTAATAAGGACATAAATGTGCCATGGATATTCAGAAAAATAGTAGATTATCCTAATTTGCTGTAATTTATTAACTGTTCTATACTTGAAAATATAGAATTGTTAAATCTGGAGTTTAACTTTACGTTTAATTTATTAGTCCATCCATCCATCCATCCATAGTAATTCTGCCGGAAGGCAGGTACGTCACTGCAATCATAGCATTTTCATGCTATGCTTGCAGCTTTACTAGGGAATTGTAGGTGTGGTAGCTTCCCGTTGCTTTCCACACCGATGAAGGATGATGATGATGATGATAAGGATGATGATGATGGCCATATGATTTCGGGGACCGTTTGGGCCTTAAAGTTTTTCTGAAATTTGTCTTACAGGTGAGGAAAAACCCCGATAAAAACCTCACCCAGAAAAACTGCCCCGACCGACGATCGAACCCGGGCCCGCTGCGTGACAATGCAGCACGCTACCTCGATACCACAGCGGTGGACTTATATTAGTCCATGTATTTTATTATTTCTTTCTATGGCTGATCTATTAATAATCGTGGTCAATAATTACATTCCACGTTTCAGATAAATATTTTGATTAATTATATATTATGCGAAAACTGAAGATACACAAGGAAACATTTCTTGCAATTTGCAAAGTTGATTAAGGTGATACGTTTTTACAGACTAAAATTATTAAAAAATATAATCATGACATGAAGGTCAGAAAATTGTATCCTTCTATAGTTAAACATTGTATACAATATGTAGAATAACTTTGTAAGATGAAGTGGATATTAAAGCTGCGTGACTGCTATCAGATAACTGAATAGGAAATGTCCGTTTAAAATAAAATAAAAATTAGTTTTATGCTAAATTTAACACGTAAATTCCAGTTTTATCACGGGTTGATCAGTTTTTAGACTTACAAACAAGTGAAATCATAACTTTCTTCCGAAAATGTATTCCTACATAACTTACATCATGGCATTTCATAATCTGCCTCCCATAATGCTTGAAGAGGCATCTGATACACACGAAGACAAAGCATGCCCACTGGGGTTGAGAAGTAAATTTCCTTATTTTTAAAGAATAAAGGTTAGTATCTAAATTATTAAAACAACTCTGATTTTATCAAAATACTTATCTACGTTTGCAAATGATCTTTTGGAGTTTACTCCATTTTCTAAAAAGAAATGACATTAGGAAACGGTTTAAAATTAGGAATGATTAAAAAATCTTAAGTAATACCAATTTTTATAATTCAACGTCAAAATAGGTAAAGGACACTGCACCATAAAATTGCAATAAAATACCTCCATTAGTATATACAATGATTTAGTATATATAAACATTCGATGAAATAAATAAAATGTCCTCTTTTACAATCATTTAGAGAGAAATAAAGTGAAAACTGAAATAGTGCAGATGTATCATCGATTAGACAAAATTATACAATGCCCACTGTAACAATATATTCTGGAGTCAATCCGTTCTGAGAACGGAGAGTTCAGTCTATGGAAGAAACAATCAAATCTGGCAGATACACGGCAAATTATAACGTTGCTAAGCTACTTTCAAACAAATTAAGTAAATATAACTTATTTCATCCAATCTACCAGATACTTTTTCATTATTAATATCTTACTTTATTTATCTAAAATTATTATTATTATTATTCATAATTTGTAGTATTTTCATCCTGTTTATTTCCAAAATCACTCCTCGGAGGAAGACGTATTGGATGTGCATCCACTGTCTATCCTCTCTTGGCTGGTCTTCCTCTTGTTCTTCTCCCGTCCATTGGTCTATTTTCTTTAGCTACTTTTACAAGTCGGTTGTCTTCCATTCTTTCTATATGACCTTTCCAATATTTTCGTCTATCTATAATAAATTTGGTTATGTCTTGAATATGACATTTGTCCCTAATTTCTGTGTTGTGTATCTTATCAAATAATATTTTCCCCTGAATAGTTGTTCAGATCTTCATTTCACATGTGCTTATTTTTAGTTTAGTTTTTGTTGTATTTAAACTTAATTTACTTACTTATTGCACTGGCAAGTTAAGGTCATTAGCCCTCTTCCACTCAGCAAAAAATAATAAATGCTACAAATTAAAACTAACCTTAGGAAAAATATCTTCTATGAGCTTTTACCTGCAATTAATCACTTATCTTAAGATCGTCTAAAAATATGAGAAACGTTACATTGGACGAATTAAAAAACATCTCCTTAGCAACTTAAAACAATTATAAATCAAATAAATGACAGAATAATTATGTTGACATATGCATGGATTCTAGCCGCTATCAGCCAACAGCTGCAACTTTTACAAAATACCAGAATTACATGGTGGAGTAGCGGATATCATGCTTGCCATAGGTTTTGAGGTTCGCTGGTTCAAAACCGCCTGTGATCGATGGATTTTAAGAGGTAAAGATCCAGAGTACAACATCCTTAGAAGAGGAAGCCAATCCGCGTCTTTAGTGTCGTATATTTATTTACGCTACATAAATAATATTAAGAGGCCTCTGTGCAAAACTGGTCGACTCTTTTATACGTCATATTTGAATTGCTACGCTAGTGAACTGAGTTGTTAATGCGATACTCTTTCAGAATCGATACATTCTTAACGTTAATTTCTCTGACATATTACATGCGATATTAGTAAAAGTGTTAATCAGTGATCACCCAGTGTCAACATTCATTCACGAATGGAAAATCAATGTTAATACTATCGCAATCAAAACCCAAAACCATAAATTCAAAATCACACCATTTCTGTTATATTTTAAAATTCATCGCGTCTTCAAGATAGACATCAAAGCTGAATGTAGTCGCTTCATTTCTGCCACGAGCTAAAGTAACAGCTTCAATTTCAATTTACGTGTTACTCTTAGAACTACATTGATTACTGTACTGCACATAACCTCAGTGTTTATCAAGAAATCTTAAACGTATTATGATTTAATAAGATGGGCAAATTATATATATATATATATATATATATATATATATATATATATATACACACACACACACACACACACACAGGGTTAATCCAAACTATACCGACAAACGTTCACAAGTTATTCATGTGTTTTCAGTGTGTTTTGATATAAGGAAACCACGATATCATGTGGTTCATTAGAAGGTAATTTTCTTCTTTCCGTTGTGTATAAGTCAGTCATCTTTGTATCTGTTTCCTCGGAATATGATTGATTTCAAATTACACTGCTACACTGTTTAAAGCTATTGTTCAAAATGTTCACCACCATGATCACGACAAACTTCACAGTGACACCTCATTAGCTGTCACACACGATCTAGCATCTCAGGAGAATGGAGCACATCGTCAGCGGCTACGACAATCCTAGCAACCATGTCCATATAAGTTTCGACAGAAGCCATGTACACCAGGTTCAATGGGCGTCACATCCGGTTACAGAGTTGGTCTTGGAACAGGACCACCACGATCAATCCATTTTTACCCGAACTGTTCATCAAAGTATTTCCTAAAATTCAATGAAAAATGTGCTGCAATCCCTTCATGTTAAAATCGCACAAACCTGGGAATTATCAGCGGCATATTTTTCAGAAAGTGTTTGGGAGAACACGTTGAAAGAACATGATGCATTTTATTAAATTATTCGCTAATGGGTATCTGAAACTGGGATTCTTATATCAAAACACTCAGAGACATCCTTGAATAACTTGTTGAATTATGTCTGAAGTGTTTGGATTCACCCTATGGTAAGAAAAGCTATTTAAAAATTAAAGTACGTGTGTTGTAATTTACTTCATAGATGATTTTTTATATTTAAGCCTGCTTATAAAATGCTGAAAATATTTGTAATTCAATTAAAATGGTTATTGTGTAGACTTTAAAACGTATATCAATTTACATTTAAACAGTGATAGTGATCGCAAGTCCCCGACATGACTGGGATATGAGTCCCATGCTTCAGCCATAGAAGTTTTGAAAGATTCAAAATATAAATTTGTCCTCTGCTGTGGTATAAAAAATAAAGGCGTCATGTTTGTTCTTGTGCACAAACTGTGACGAGCGGATAAATTATGAAAACGTGTTGACAAATAACTTATGAAGTGTGTGTGTGTGTGTGTGTGTGTGTGTGTGTGTGTGTGTGTGTGTGTAGAACTTGAAATGGCAAGACTTTTGAATCTAAGAGTTCTTCGGTCATTTAGACGAAGTCAAAATAAAGCCTGAAATTAAGGAGATATGTGACCATAAGGACGGAGATTGGATACAAATAGAATGCACGCATTATGAGGACACTGTAGTCTCATTTTGACCAGGTGTCAGATCACTCAACAGTAAGCCACAATAGTGGGACATTACAAGAGGCTCTAAAATATTCGTTTTAATTTTATAAGTATGAGGTTTTTGAATCAGTTTAAAGGAGTGAATAATTGAGAAAACTTTCTTGCAAGCATTATTCACCTTGACTTTCCAATCCAAGAGTGGTTCCATTAGATTCCCTGATTTCTATACTATTGAGCTAAGGGGATATTTTTGTCATTTAGGAGAATAGTAGGAATATTTTTACACGCTTTATATTAGCTTGACCTGTATCCATCTATCTATGTAAAGGGATCTTTCAACGCGATTTTCACCCACTTATAATCATTGGATCGACTTAAAACTTTGTATACTTGTAAAGGACCCACGACAATACAATAATATTTTTTTTCTAAAATCCTGGCAGAATCATCAGAAAATCAAAAAAGGTGTCTTTGTATCTATGTAACGGAATCTTTGAACACGATTTTCACCCACTTAGAAACATTGGATCGACTTGAAACTTTGTATACTTGTAAATGACCCGTGACAATACAATAATTTCATATTATGTTTCTAAAATCCTGGCCAGAATCATCAGAAAATAAAAAAATAAATAAAAAACTGGTATAATAGGTTGCGACTTGACTTTTTAATCGATCGTTGTAAGAGCTCAGTTGGTAGAACGGTTAACTCTAGCGGTATATAATTTCAGTAATTCATAGGTTGCTGGTTCAAATCCGGCTGGGAGGAATTTTTTAGAAGAATATTACTTTTAGCTCATACTACAATAGTATCGAATTTAAAGATATTAACAGTTTTATCTTATTCTGTAAATTATTAAAACTAAAAAATAAAAAAAATAGTTTAAAAAAACTGAAACAACACGCTTTATTAGAAAACCGAACTAAAAAATGAAAAATAATTTTAATTTTCAACACGCTTGGGATAAAATTAAAGTGGTCAACAAAAAAAATCATCTCCAACACATATAGAATAAAACCAGAGTTATCAACAAAAAGAAAATAATTCATCAAAAACGTGGGATGATTTTTACATTTTCTTCTTAGAGACTTTACTTTTACCAATATCTGTTTATTATCAAATGTATTAATTGATATAGAGCACCCCACGCTTTTGATGGTAAAATTATTTTCTTTTTGTTGATAACTCTTGATTAATTCTATATGTGTTGGAGATTTTTTTTGTTGACCACTTTAATTTTATCCCAAGCGTGTTGGAAATTAAAATTATTTTTCATTTTTTAGTTCGGTTTTCTAATAAAGCGTGTTCTTTTAGTTTTTTAAAACTATTACTTATTTTGTAATATTTTATGTAAAATATATATATATATATATATCCACCGCTGTGGTCTCGAGGTAGCGTGCTGCCTTGTCACGCAGCGGGCCCGGGTTTGATCCCCGGTCGGGGCAGTTTTTCTGGGTGAGGTTTTTATCGGGGTTTTTCCTAACCTGTAAGACAAATGTCAGGAAAATTTTAAGGTCCAAACGGTCCCCGAAATCATCATCATCATCATATTTATTATCATCATCCTTGACCGGTGTGGAAAGCAACGTGAAGACTCTTGCTTTGTGTTTTATTAAATGAGGTAATATATCATATTTTATATGAGTACCGAATTCTGGAAAGTAAACGACACTATTATATAAATTCCGGACTGGAAGTAAATATCAATAAAACTAAATAGTCTATATGGTCACACATAGGAATACATTATATAAGGGAAATTTTGAGGAAGCGGCTGAATTCAAGTATCTACGAACAATAATCACAAATAAGAATGATATGCACAAAGAAATAAAACATAGGTTCAATTCTGGTAATGCGTGCTATTATGCATTATAGGGACTCTTGACGTCCCTACTCCTTTCAAAAAACATTAAACTGAAAATATATTTAACTATTATTCTTCCAGTTGTATTATAGGGATGTGAAACATGGGCTCTTACTTTAAGGGAGGAAAGGAGATTACGAGTATTTAAGAATAAAGTTCTTAGGAACATTTTTGGACCCAAGAGAGATGAACAGACAGGTGAATGGTGAAATACTCGTACGTACATGGTCTCTATAGGAAGCCAGATATAATAAGAACTGTCAAGTCTCGTAGACAGCAATGTGCAGGACATGTGACACGAATGAGGAATGAAAGACGTGCATGGAAGCTTCTTGTAGGAAAAGCAGTGGAAAAACGCCCAGTTTGTAGACCAAGAGTGAGGTGGGAGAATAACATTAACTATGATTTGAGGACAATCGAATATACGGGAATGATTGGAAAGCATTAGCTCAGGATAGGGATGTATGGAGTGCTTATGTCCGCGCGGCCATGAACTTACGGGTTCGATAGTGCCAGTGAGTAAGTAAGTAAGTATCATAAGTAATGCCACGAGTGATTTCCAATTTATCTAGAGAATTTGGAAATCAAGAGTGGCATTTGTTAGGAGTATTTAACGAATAAAATTAAGCTATTTCTCACAAATCATTATTTAAATATAGATATTTTAAAATATTCATATATTTAATGTAAACGGCGATGTTTGAAAACAAATGAGAAACGATTGGTACGCTTAATTTGCTTCTTTTGTTCATCACTGCAACCAGATCATTATTTATTGCCTAAGGAACGCAATATTATAAGAATTCACTCTTGTGGAGATGTAAATCCATGGAAGATGAGTTTAAAATAAAGACACTTAAAATGAAAATTATAAATGAACAGTTGAATGTGTGAATCTAGTGTCAGAGCTGACAGGTGTGAATATGGTACAGGTGATAATCACTAAGAAGGTACTGACTCATTAGTAGGTTTCATTTGAATAAGTGGTACACAAATAACACACTTAGCACTTAAAGTAACATTGCTTTCTCCTAGAAAAAATGATTAACTTTCAACGCTCAGACTGAATGTTCAGAGAACATAATTCACAATGTCGGTTATAATAAATTCATACATAAATACAATCATTTCTGTACATCAATAGGCAATTGTCGAATATTTTACCTTCAATACACATACAAGTATTCTAATGTTCCAAAATAACTCACGAAATTTCGTAGAACGTTTCAAATTGGCCATGTTCTTATAATCTGGAATCTGGAAACAATGCATTATAACCCGATAAATTAAGTTAGGCATTGAAGTAGATTTTAGATTTAGATTTATTTATTTATTTAGATTTATTTAGCCTGGTGGAGTTAAGGCCATGTGGCCTTCTCTTCCACTCACCAGGACAAACATATATTACATCAGAATATAACAATCTTAATTAACTCTAATATTAAACACTACTTAATTAACTCTAATATTAAACACTAAGTAAAAATTTGATCAAAAGATAATATCTAATATACGTATTACGATCTATAATACAACCAGTTAATATTAGTTAAAATTAAGACTAAAACTAATAATAAAATGTATACAAGCAAGGCATATTAAATTGTCCCTGTCTAGTGTATATAAAAAACAGGAAAATAATGAGATATAGAAAACTAATTTTACGATTATACAATATTTAAAACAAAACAAATAAAAATATTTGTTATTCTTAATATTATTTTCATAAATAATTAAATATATTAATATTGCTGAGAGAATACTATCAGTGAGGTGTATAAGTTAGTTTGTTATTAAATAATTCTTTAGTTTGTTTTTGAAGGATGTTATAGTTTGACAGTCTCTGACATAGGACGGAAGGGAATTCCATGTTTTGGTAAGTATACACTATACTAATTTAATAAGATAAGATGTTTAAATTAATTGAATTATATATTAATAATATTGAAAAGGCACACTGATACGCCTACCTGGACTTTTATTTTGAAGAAGAAATCTAATTTGGTGGAAGCGAAATTCTATTGGTTATTTTCAAATCCATGTTACTTCTCAAATGAAGCTAGAATAAACCACAAAAAGTTGTATTGCTAATGCCTAATAGTTTTTTTTTCTCAATATTTCATTAGATTGAATAATGAGCAGACTTTTACAACGGTTCAAAGACCTCGTTGTTTGAATATCACAGACAGTAGAGAATTATGAATTTAATATTTTTTTATGATACAATAGACATAATGGACATTTAAAAACAAAAAGATATTAATGTTATACTGCATGCATTGAGGTTGGTGGTTGCCACTTTCGGAACCATTAACATTTCCGTACAATATTCTCTGTGTGTCCACCACTGTGGTCTCGAGGTATCGTGCTGCCTTGTCACATAGTGGGCCCGGGTTCGATTCCCAGTCGGGACAGGCTCCTGGGTGAGGTTTTTTTTTTTGGGTTTTTCCTCACCTGTAAGACAAATATCAGGAAGCTTTGGCTGATGAACAGTGGATCTCATAACTCCGTCTCCTGTTACAATGACCACTCAATTGACAAGCGCCTGATTATTTTTATCTTTATGTTTATAAAATAGGACTATATGGACTTCATGTACGAAAAATATAGCCTATGATTCACATAATAAATAAAATTCTTGCATACCTGCAGTGAGACAGAAAATTCCTTTCAATTTTCAGGCCAGATCTTATAAAACATATCTAAAATTTTCTGAGTTCTGGATGTCATTATGACATTAAAACATCACAGTGAGTTGACAATCTTCACTATTTATTGTAGCGCCAAACCAACAATACTCAGTTATGCATCAACAATATAAGAACAGGAACACTTGGTGCTAAGCTGCATAACGCAAAATTAAGATTAGTATTATGAATATCTAGTTTCATAGCCGTTTGTTGCAACAAACAAAATCTCTGATAAGACTGCTGGCGTTTACATTTTTCTTTAATAATAAGGCTATATTTAAAGATTTAGCCCCAAAACTGTGTGTACACTTACTTCATGAGCCAGTGCAACAGATGACATCAAACCACTTTTTTTCAAATGGATCTTAGCCGGTTGATGCATAACGCCGTCCAATTGTAAATATATGTAGGCCTATGTATTTTTTCCGAAAATGTCAAACTCCATTATTACCATAATCACATAGGAAGAAAGGGGGCGTTTATACAGGTAGGAATGTGTGTTTATCACTTATCAGTTATTTTCTAGTGCACTGTTTCCCACCTGTGTTTCGCGAACCCCCAGGGGTTTCGCAAAATATTTCAAGGGGCTCGCCAAAAATGTTCTGTAATGGCGGGTTTCGAGGTTAGGCCTATTATTGTTTCCTTAATTTCCGCGGAATTGTCATAATAATAATAATGATAATAATAATGATAATGATAATAATAATAAATAATAATAATAATAATAATAATGATAATAACATCAATAGGGCCTAATAATAATAATAATAATGGCCTAATAATATTATTAATAATAATCATATCGATATTAATAATAATAATATTAATAATAACAATAATAATAATAATCCATAGTAATTCAGCCCGAACGCAGGTCCTTCACTACAATCATAGCATTTTCATGCTGTGCTTGCAGCTTTACAAGGGAAATGAAGGTATGGTAGCTTCCCGTTGCTTTCCACACCGGTGAAGGATGATAATGATCCTGATGATGACAATCACAAGGATCATGATGATGATGGCCATATGATTTCAGGGACCGTTTGGGCCTTAAAGTGTTCCTGACATTTGTCTTACAGGTGAAGAAAAATCCCGAAAAAAAACCTCACCCAGAAAAACTGCCCCGACCGGGGATCGAACTCGGGCCCGCTGTGTGACAAGGCAGCACACTACCACGAGACCACAGCGGTGGACTATTAGTAATAATAATAACAATAATAATATTAATAATATTAATATTAATAATATATTAATAATAATATTAATAATAATATTAATAATAATATTAATATTAATAAGGTCCACCGCTGTGGTCTCGAGATAGCGTGCTGCCTTGTCACGCAGCGGGCCCGGGTTCGATCCCCGGTCGGGGCAGTTTTTGTGGGTGAGGTTTTTATCGGGGTTTTTCCTCACCTGTAAGACAAATGTCAGGAAAACTTTAAGGCCCAAACGGTCCCCGAAATCATATGGCCATCATCCTCATCATTATCATCCTTACCATTATCATTATCATCATCATCCTTCACCGGTGTGGAAAACAACGCGAAGTTACCACACCTACACAATTCCCTAGTAAAGCTGCAAGCATAGCATGAAAATGCTATGATTGCAGTGAAGGACCTGCCTTCGGGCAGAATTACTATGGATGGAATATTAATAATATTATTAATAATAATAATATTGATAATATTAATAATAATATTAGTATTAATAATAATATTATTAATAATAATATTAATATTAATAATAATATTAATATTAATAATAAGAATATTAATAATAAGGATATTAATAATATTAATAATATTAATAATAAGAATATTAATAATAACAATTATTATTATTATTATTATTTTAAAATCAAATGAACCCTATAATGTGTAAGATCGGAAATTTATTAGATTTCCACAGTATATTAATATTTACAGCGAATGCCTGATTTACAGTTATGTAACAACGTTAGGAATGCATTTCATTTAGCTAGAACTAGGTCTACGCGCTGTGTAAATTTGAGGCCGTAACTAGAGTAAGTTTAGGTTTTAACTGTTATGGGTTAAGTTAATTTAAGGTTATTAAATATTTTCCTTGGAATTAAGTTTTATGCATGTCTACTGTATACATATTTAAAAGTCAGTGGTTCACTCAACTCAGATCGTTGTGGAAGGGTTTCGCGAGTCAAAAGAAGTGTTGGGAACCGCTGATCTAGTGCATGCCATTTACTTCAACGCAAACTATGAATGAAGGAACACAACGGCATACGTCCAATACGAATGCCTTTGTCATACAGCGAATTTTCAATTCATTTATCATTTACCCATATAAAATATAATGATTGACACTTATACTGTGTTTTCGACAAGAGGTCTGATGGAACGGTATAGTTGTTTTTTTTTCTAAGGAAGGAAAGATCCGCCACCGTACAACCTCCCCTTCTAACGCGGGGCTTGTGATATAGGACTTATTACAACTAATTGCATTGTATATTCAAATCATTTTCGTTTAAGATTATAATACCCATGTACTGAACTATATATGGACTATAGGTGTATAAGGAGAACAATAAATAGTTGAACATGTAATTTATTAGGGCAATAATGTAGGCTGAGTAAACTATAAAACTTTACCTTAAACGATATTTGAAATACTTGCACGAGGATTATATTCGTCATCAGAGTGATTCTGTTTATCGTCCGTATATCATATTCATGATTAATGACGATCACATTGGATATATTGTCTATTAAATTATCACGTTCTTCCACTCCTTTAGCGTGACGATAGGCCTTAAACCAATTCTCGGCAGTAACGGATGAAAAGGCATCTTGAAATTCAGTTTTAAGTTGTTGCATTGTGGATTTCCTATCATTCTTCCTAACAAAACACTTTATTTGTGCCAATATTAGTTCAATAGGGTTGTCCCAAATGGGAGTCAATGACCAATCGCGTTTCAATGAATTTTGATTTACAACCAATCACAGTCTTGTTTCACCTGGAATTTATCAAATAAGTTTATCGTATTAAAGAAATCTCCTCCATACATTCTAAATAGCCAGAGCATTATTTTGCAATGACTCTCTAAGAAATACGTTGAATATAACAATTTATATATTAAGATAATTATAAGAATCCTAGAACGCAAATGGCTTCCACATTGTATATATAGCGCATGAATATAAGCAGATACTGCTTGCGGGATATAATAAAAAACATTTCTAGCAATTGATTATACCACAATAAAAAAAGAAACCACTGTTTGCTCCTTTTTAAACGCATTTTTTTCCCAGGTATATACGTTCCAGAATAATATAACTGACATATTTACATCATAAAATATCAGAAATTAATTAATAACCTACAATGTTAGTAATAAACAGTTTGATGTGTATAATTTTTTCTCTACTACGGTGCATTCTTACAATATTGCGATCATTTCGAAACAAATAATACGATCTTTTTGCAATGATGAACAATTGAAACAACAAACGTTTCTCACTTGTTTTCATTAAATATATACATTTTTTTAAATAACTATATTTAAATTATGATTTGTGAGTAAACAGGTTAATTTTATTCGTTAAATAGTCCTAACAAATGCCACTCTTGATTTCTAAATTCCTTAGATAAATTCACTCCTCACTTCGTGACATCGTAAATGTATTGATAATTTGGAAATCACTCCTGGCATTACTTATTATAAAGGGGTAAGCGGACATCTTCATATCCACATGTACTGAACTATATCATATTGTCTATATTGTAAGTTTAAAATTTTGGTTTGTGTAATTGCACTACTTTATAGAGGAACGTTTATACCATTGTATCATTAAAATTAATGCTAATTATTTTAGCTTCTGTTTCATTTCTTCTTGTTTCGTATTTGAATTTGGCGCATGACAATTCTTCAGAATGATAACTGACATTATCTATAACTATTGTTAAATTTTGAGGTATATTCGGTAGAAATTTTTAAAACCATATTTAAATCGTTCAATGCTCATTTCTTCATGGTATTATTTAGTTTATTTTGAAATAAATACCATGAGACCATTTGTCACAAATCTTCCAGAACGTAGAATCATTAACCTGGAACCTTTACCGGTTGTAACTTTGAAGGCACCCTTATTTTCATTAAGAGTTCACCTCATATTTTCTCTAGTCACGTTTACATGGACCCATGTACCGTCTAAGAAAATCATCGGTCTCCCTAATGCCGTTACATATCTAATTTTTCTAAGGTATTCATAATGTCGAGCCACTATATCGCCTCGCTCCATTAAGAACTTACGATCTGAACTGTTCTTGCGGCAATTAAACCCTACACTTTAAATTATCTTCCACAATAAAGATCGAGATAACATGATAGCATGTTGTGTTCTTAAAGCTAACAAAATATCATTTAATGCCGGAAAAAAAATCCTTCCTTATAGAGACTCAGAACACATCCCCTTAATGAATCTTGTTAAAATTTTTCGGGTCTAGTAACCATCCGTACGCGTTTTTGCTTTCTTTAAGAGATTTCAGTTTTTTTAAGGTATAGATACATCGCAGTTTTAGAAATGTCTGTCGCTATTAAATTTCTCTCGGCCACTTAGTCTATGGATATTTAAGGCCTTACGTTTTTATTTTCATATTCACTCCAAAAAACGCATTTACTTTATATACAATTTATTTTGTTTTTGAGTGAATGGTCCATCCTTTTCCGACGATCAAACAAATAGTGAGGATAAGGTATATGAAAAAATAAAAAGTTCACAACTAGATCCATGTTCGTTACACCACACAATTAAACTGTTCGCTATTTTTAACTAGAGTACACTATTTCCTGGACTATTTAACTCATGCCCCAAATGAAAGTCAATGACCAATCACGTTTCAATGATTTCTGTTTTACAACCAATCAGAGTTGTGTTTCACGAAATATTTATCAGTGTTATAATTACCATATTAAAGAAAGCTCCTCCTTTTTAATATTCTGAACAGTTAAACAAAAGAAGCAGATGAAGCGTACCTATCGTTTCTCATTTGTTTTCAAACATCGCCGTTTACATTAAATATATACATATTTTAAAATAACTATAGTCAAATATTGATTTGTGAGTAAACAGCTTAATTTTATTCGTTAAATAGTCCTAACAAATGCCACTCTTGATTTCCAAATTCTCTAGATAAATTCACTCCTCACTTCGTGAGTCGTGAATTTATCGATAATTTGGAAATCACTCGTGGCATTACTTATGATAAACGTCGCGTGATTAAAACTTAACATAACACTCGAATAAATCTAGGGAGCAACTGTTCTGTGGAAGGCACTCATATTAATTGGCACATTCCAAGTACTATATAGTACAAATACAGATAATGTATTTACAACATGTATTTCATCAATTTCGAAAATTGTCTGTATCACTTTGTCTTTGAGGCAATTCTCTAATGAGGAATGTTGTATGTAATATTCAAGTGCAAGTACCTTGAATATTGAGTAAACAGCAATCACTCACCCTGTAGTCAAGGCCACATAAAACTCTATCCACCCTCCTTAAACATCATTGGCTTTTCCTCTCTCTGTGTTGAAATAAGTTGGCGGATCTTTCCTTTTTTAGATAAAATGAACTATAGTTAATTCAGGGCTACCAAAGACCATAAATGCAAACCCGAATGTTACCGATATTCAAACCGTCGATCTCTGTTTAAATTCTCAAGAAAATTTAATGTTTTGAGTGTACCAAAGTTTATGACTAACTTCTTGTTAATTTCATAGAGAAAATAATTGTGTTACTAACTAACTGGCACTATCGAACCCGTATGTCCATGGCCGCGCGGACTTAAGTTCTTCATATATCTCTATCCTGAGCCAATGTTTACCAGTCATCCCCTGTATAATCTACTTCCCTCAAATCATAGTTAATGTTATTCTCCCACCTCATTCTGGTCTACCAACTGGACGTTTTCCCTCTGGTTTTCCTACAAGAAGCTTCCATGCACGTCTTTCATTCCCCATTCGTGCAATAATTGTGTTATTACTATAGATAATTATATAATTGGGGTGCATTCTGATAAGTTAAATCAAGTATTCCTAGAACGGGACATGGAATAAATGTAGGAGGCATAATGGAATTGCGAACAATCTGAAGAGGACTTCCAGCTGTGGTTTAAATATAAACCTCAAAAACAAACAAAAGCAATCTTGTATTTCAGTTTTTAGACTCGCCGAAGTAGGTACCTAAACTTATACTGCATACCATAGTCACTTACGTTAAAAATATAAAATGCATATATTTTTAAACAGGACTGGCGTGCTATAATAGTACAGGATTGTAACCATAAATATTAAATTGAACGTGCAAAATGTTCTTTATAAACCTCATGTACACAAACCATAAACAATACTGAAACTGCTTAAGAAATAACAAAGAAGTTTACGGCCAAGTTACATCAACGTCAAAAATGTTCTGTGGAGATGGTGTTTTTATTTTTGTATTTTTTATTTTTATTTAATGATTCATTTATTTGCTTATCTAAAGCATCGTGCAGAACACACAATTGCTCGAAAGAGATAAATATCCCCCATGTCATAGAATCTGAAATAAAGATTTAATATAAATACTTTAAATGATTATTTTGCAGGACATAATAATACAACAACACAATTTCAATGTTTACAATGTTTTAAAGAGGTCAAGGATAGTTAAATTGAAAATGAGAAAAAATGATTTGTTACGTCAACCGGAACAGTTCATGCTGTTTGGAGTTCATACTGATATATGTTAACGATGCAAAAACCTTGCATGCTAATAAGGGCAAAGTCCATGTTTCTTGATAATGATACATCTTTATTTGTTTATTGATTTAACGTCAATGTCTACTTTTCGACAAGCCTCAGTATTTTACTGCAGTCTTTATGAGGATTCAAATTTAATTTAAAACTGATCGAAAAAATAAATTTAATGTAAATTATTATTTTTTAATGTCATTATTATTATTATTATTATTATTATTATTATTATTATTATTATTATTATTATTTTAATATCATTATTATTAACTATTTCACTATTATTATTATTTTAATATCATTATTATTAACTATTTCACTATTATTATTATTTTTATTATTATTATTATTAATAACTATATCGTTATTAATATTATTATTAATAACTTCATTATTATTAACACTATTATTATTAATAACTATATAATAATAATTATTATAAATAATAACTACATCATCATCATATTAATATTATTCTTAACTACATTATTATTATTATTAATATTCTTAACTATATCATCATTATTATTATTACCATTATCAGTATAATTAACATTATCATCATTATTAACATTATCATCATTATTAACATCGTCATTATTATTATTATTATTATTATTATTATTATTATTATTATTATTATTATTATTATTATTATTATTATTATTTAGTCCGCCGCTGTGGTCCTGGGTTAGAGTTTCTGTTTCATACGCAGCTCTGCCAGTTTCGATCCTCGGTCGGGGTGATGTTTTTTCGGAGTGTTTCCCACCTGCAAGACAACTGTCAGGAAATGTTAAGGCTCAAACGGTCTCCGAACATCTGGTTATCATAATAACTATCGTATTACCCATGTGTGTGTTTAACGGTGTATTTCGTCTTAATGTTATCTAGTCTCGGAGGAGACAAATATTCAGCTGGTCATTCATTCAGGAGGCCCTCCATGTTTTTGTGCGGTCAAAAATTTAGGCCTATGTGTGTAATTCACAATTTAAAATCCCTCTCCCGACAGGTCGTGCCACTTTATGGTATGCAAGAAGTAGGCCTACCTATACTGTGAGAGGCTAAATTATGATAAAGAATATTATTCCCTTTTATATTTTTAGGAAAAAATGAATCGTCATATAGGCCTACAGGTAATTTAGAACAATTGAAACAGTAATCTTGGAGCTATTTATGAACAACTGACTTGAATTAATGTAAAAATAGGCATAATAATAAATAATATTAATAATAAAAAATTATTAATAGAGTGTTACTACTGATATCCTCATTAATTATTATTTTGAACCTCGGCCAATATATGGTCTCCTTCATAGGGACGGGAGTTAATTTATTCCAGATCTGAATACCTTTATTTTATTTTAAATGGAATTTGGACTCCATATTTAACTCAACCTTATACAATTTTCATGATTGATTTAATAGAAAAAGCAGATTTTTTCAGGAAGAAAAAAATGATGGTAATAGATCAGTCCCAGGAAAAACGGAGACACAAACTTGAGTTTTCTTGGAGAAAAAGATCAAGAGTAAGTCAATGACTAAAATAATACTGGCTAGAACGAAATTACTTTAAACTTATAATTGTGCAAGGTATATTCCATATATGTGTAAAATACATACGAAAATATATCTCCCTCTCTCTCTCTCTCTCTGTCTCCCCTTAGTATAACCTCTCACTTTGTAATAGCTTTTACATGTCCCACGCCACCCTAGTGTTGCAGGGACACGAAATGTCGGGAGAATATTCGTAACTTAGGATCACACAAATATTTTCAGGTCTTCCTTGGATGAGTGATAAGGTAAATGTCAATGCCTCCATCGAGAAACACGAACACTGACAGACCATTCAACCATTCGCTTATACTAAAAAAGGCGAATATGATACGGAAGATTAAGATGGCCTGATGAGGTTCAGAGACAATTTGGCCCTTACACTTTCCTGATACTTGTCTTACAGTTGAGGAAAACTTTGAAAAATCTCATTGAGGAAACTTGACCCGACCGAGATCGAACCAGGGTCGGCTATGTATGATCCAATGAAGTTACCCCGAGACCGCAGTGACATATGAAAATATACACATATAGATTATTTATCATAAGGGTAATTCCATGTAAGTAGGGATATGGGTAAAAAAATTAAAACTTGTATAAGGGATTTTCTTTTTCTCAGTTATGGTTAACAGGGACTTTAAATAAATTTGGGAACACTAAATAACTCATCTGGAACTTTCTATTTCCTGTTATTTTGCAAAGTTATTCTGAAGCACATGTGCAACTGATTGCAACTAAATTTTGTATGAAATTCAAAGTAACAAATACTTATATAAGATACATAAATTGATACTTTCTTGCATTGCAGTTTAAAGAATATAACATTGACAACAAACTAGTAGCATAAAATTTATTTTTAAAAATATATTTTTAATATGTAGTGCAATACTTCTGAGTGATGTTCTCAGTGTAATGTGAGTTACCAAAAACACATTTTTTTTTAGTATTTTACTTTATATAATTATGATTGAAGAATGAAAATTTATATTTTACTTCTTCTTAGGACTGTTGTTGAAATTATGTATTTATTTTAAATTTACCTAATATTTTGTTAAAATAATAGAGCTTGAAAAATGTGTAATGTGAGTTACCGAGGATAGCCTATATGTTTATCTTATAAGCAGAGCTATTTAAGGTCTCACTCTATGCAAGATTTTTCATGTAGCGAGTATGCTTAAGTAACAGCTTGTGTTGAAGGTACTGGTCAGGATGCCAAAGATTATTGTTGGTTCGGAAAATGTATTGTGCAAAGATTATCTTCATGTTTTTATTATTAATTTAACACTTCTACTTGAATGATAAATTATATTTGAAGAGAAAACTTTGTGCCCAGATTAGGACTCGCTCCGGTAGCTCAGTTGGTTGAGCATTGGTCCGGAAAGTCAAATGTTCCAGGTTCGAGTCTCGGTCTGGGCGAGAATTTTTCTCTTCAAATATAAAAGATTATCTTGCTATAAAACTTCAACAATTACATGTCAATTTAGATGAGCACTTGGATGTTTATTGGTTTGTATGGAAAGGCCACGATTGGAGATTGATGAAAGTGAAAGAAGGTAATCTTCAGTATTTAAGATTACATAGTGACTATTGGCCCACTTTTAGAACACTGCTATATAAAAAGTAAACAATCCAAGAGCTACAACATGCAGTGAACATCAATTGAATCTACTCATGTTGCAATTAACCAAATTGACTTCTCTGAGAACTATACCTGTACTTCACAAGATGAGATCCAAGGTGCTCAAATCGGGTCAGCCTATTCACCGCTGCTACTTGGGAGTCAGGAATGTATCACTCACATGCTTTAGTTAGTGATGTTCTTGATGATTCAAAGAGCACTCTCATAGCATATGTTGATAGACTTATCCTCCATCACACATGTAAATGTTTAGTCAGATGAACATAATTTACATTTTAAGAATATATATGCAGCTGAGGCAATTAAAACACTCACCTAAGAGCATGGTAAATAAATATCATGGAACCACTTTGCTACTTCCCATGGGAAAGGACCTTTAGATGGGATAGAGGGATCTGTAAAACTCAATATATGGATGAATGTAAAACTCAATAAATGGAGGAATGTAAAACAGAGATAATGTTGTGTAATTAATGCTGTTGAATTTACGAAAGCTGCTCCTTCATCAAAGGTATTGCAACCAGCATCAAGGAAGAAGAATATAAAGTTAATGTTATGACATAAGATGGAAAATTGTGGAAATGGCCCAATTGGGAAGACAAAATATATTATGTAAACTAACTAACTCACTGGCACTATCGAACCCGTAGGTTCATGACCGTGCGGGCATAAGCTCTCCATACATCCCTATCCTGAGCTAATGTTTTCCAATCATTCCCTGCATAATCTACTTCCATCAAATTATTATGTAAAGGGTAAAACAATTAAGAAAATGAATCCTTCTACTGTAGTAATAAATAGCTCGTGGTCATTTTAAGTTTGACTGTGTAATGTGAGTTACCCGATCCGATTGAGGGTCTTTCCACTTTTCAGCGGTTGCCCTTTTACCAGCCGGCTGCTGACCCTTCACATCCACATGTGTCAATCACAGAGATAGATGATCAACAGCCAGTGTAGGGGTGACATGTGGTTAGCATGTCGAGTCCCCCAGCAGTTATAGCTGGTTCCTCAACCTGGAGCTGCTACTTATTGTAGCTACCCAATTGCCTCACGATGCTGGGTGGGCACCGGTCCCATACTGACCGAAATACCATGAGAAAATTTCTTCCCCCATGGAGATTCGAACCAGCGCAAGTCCCGTAGCTCTGCGCCAAGGCTTCCTACCTTAACCGCTCGGCTACGGCGCGGGACTGTGAGTTACCAAGTTGTGTAATTTGAGTTACTGTGATTTTATTTTTTTATTAATTGTGTTGTAGTTCAGAACTTTATATTGTGTATTAAAATCATCTCTTAACCCTATTGTATTTATTTTAAAATAATGAAGACAAAAAGTTAATTATCGGAACAGAACTTCTTTAGAAAATAATGTCTACTGAAATCTTTGTCTCCGAATTGTAATGTGAGTTATCAACACATATATATGAAGTACTGATATTTTAATAAAGTTACAGTGAAAGTTATAATGCATTTTTGTTTGGTAGACATAGCCTTATTAAATAACCACATATAAACTAGTTGTTTATTTCACATTGCTTGATGCTGATCCACACGTGTATATAATAACGTAATTTTGCAATGTGAGTTACCATGGAATCACCCATAAGTAATGTCACTAGTGATTTCCAAATCACCGATAAACTCAAGAGTAACGAAGTGACGAGTGGATTTATCTAGGGAATTGGAAATCGAGAATGGCACATGTTAGGACTATTTAACGAATAAAATTAAGCTGTATACTCAAAAATCATTATTTCAATGTAGTTGCCGGTATTTTAAAATATTTATATATTTAATATAAAATTATGTTTCATTTGTTTATTCACTGCAACTTGATAAACAGCAAGATTAAACTTGCCAAATAGGATCACAATACTATAAGAATGCACCCTAGCAGAGAAAAAATGAAACACATCAAAGTGTATATTATAATCAACAATATAGGTTATGAATTATTTTTTTAGTAAACAACTAGGTAAAATTATTATTTAAGAACACAATTATTGAACACACAATTGTCAATTGGGGAATTTCGAAGAAAACTATTCATTATTTGCTATATTCAATGTATTTGGTGGAGAGTCAGTCACTGCAAAATAATGCTCTCACCTGTTCAAAATATTAAAAAGGAGGAGCTTTCTTTAACAAAAAGCAGGAGCTGGTAAAGAGAAATCGATAAACAGCAAGATGAAACACTACCGTCATTGGTTGTAAAACAAAATTAAATTGAAACGTGATTGGTCATTGACTCACATTTGGGGCATGAGTGATATAGTCCCAAAAAATTCTGAACTAACAAAATATCAACTAGCAATAGGCTACATAAATCGTTTTAATCTATATTTTATGTCACTACGCCTAATTCTAACAAATGGTTTCCTATTCGCTGTAAACTAACAAAATAGACATTGTTTTTTTTTTCAGATACTTGTTTCGAAAAATCAAACAATAAAAAGAAAAAAAATACTTTTAATCCATATAGACTAGTTCACTGAATCCTGTATCGTATGAATTTCAGATTTTGGGTTCTTCCTTAAAATGTGTTTTCGCTAGATAAAAATTGTATAGAAGGTTATTACTTTGAACACATTGTAGTACTGGAAAGCAACAGGAAGCTACCACACCTATAATTCCCTAGTAAAGCTGCAAAGCATAGCATGGAAAATGCTATGGTTGCAGTGAAAGACCTGCCCTCGGACAGAATTATTATGGATGGATGGATATAGAGCCTTTCCCAAATGCCCCACGTGTTAATGTCTCTCAAATTATATGAAGAGCGTAGAGTTTTTAATCTATATTGAATTAGTAGGCTATATAAGTATATTAAAACGAAGACCACCTAACATTCACGATGATGTATCTTACTAGAATTGCCTCATCAGAAATCAGAGATTCAAAGTGTTTAGGAAATGTTGTCTTATGTTTATTTTATACATTAAAATATCCGTTAATATACTTGTTATCTGGTGTTGAGGCAACAAACCTGCCATAAAATCCACTACCTATTATAATAAAGAAAGTTATCTTGAAAAATAAATATATTAATAAATTACGATGATATCATTATAATAACGACAATAATATTTTAATAACTCCACCATTGCCGGTCCGAAGTCCGGATGAGAAAGGAAGAGGGAGAGAAGCAGTAAAAGCAACTGATCTATGGCAGACTCCAAAAAAAGCCTCTGGTCTTCCAGGTTGATGCTATGGGCCAGCTCCTCATACATTGTAAAAAAAAAGATAATCCTAAAAAAACAACATATACAACGACAAAACAAAAAAAATGGTAATGCATATAGGATGTTGGAACGTACAGGGATTGATAAATAAAATTGACGAAATTCCAAGAGAACTTGAAAACAAAGAAGTATTGAAACGGATATCTCCTGAAAAAGGAAAACGTGGTAGACCAAAGCCAACGTGGATAAAGGGAATTCAAGACAACATGAAGAAGAGAAATATGACAAAAGCAGACACGCAAGACCGGGAAGTGTGGAAGAAAAAAACTGTATATTTTGATTGAGAATACGTGTGTAAATAGCAGAAACAACCCTGAAATAAAATAAAATAAAACAGTTTAATAATAATGCTAGGGAAAAATAAAACTTCAAACTTTCAAAGTTACGTAAACAAAGCCCATAGATTGCTGTCACGATTTTCAAAATACTCTAAGAGTGTTTAAAATAATTATTTTTATATATTTTATATAATTAATCGTGAGCAGCGGCCCAGATTCCAGTCGGAATAATTTTCCTGGGCGAGGTTTTCTTCCGGAGTGTTTTCTCACATGTAAGACAAATGTTGGAAGAAGTTAAGGCCTAAATTATGTCCGAAGATCATCAGGCCATCATAATCATCCATACAATGTTCGGCATATTTAATATGAATGAGTGAATGGTGTTTTTGTCTTAAATATTCATGTTGTCTCGGAGGTGACCTTAGCGTTGAGCTGACCATTATTCATTCGGGGAGGTCCACCGTGTTCTTGCGTGGTCAAACATAATGTGTGTGATCTATTACAGTTAATCTTATTAGCCTAGTACTACCACTACCACCTCACTGGCTCTATCGAATCAGTAGGTACATGGCCGAGCGGACATAAGCTGTTCGTGCATCCCTATCCTGAGCTAATGTTTTTCAATCATACCCTGTATAATCTACTACTACCACTTATTATTTTTTAGAGTAATAGCCCACACTGAATTCTCTTGAGAATGTTGAAATAAGAGGATTTGGCATGATTGCAGGTCGTTAAATCATAATAATGTAACCTTGATATTAAGTCTGCGTGGGAATATCTTTTTGTAACTATGTAACTGTGTATTCTCTAAATTTGAATCCACACTGCACATTATGTTCAAGGAGCAATTCACAAATAAATAAATAAATAATTAAACACGTGTGTGTGTGTATATATATATATATATATATATATATATATATATATATATAATGTATGGAAGTGAGGTATGAACAATCAATAAGTACTACAAGAATAGACTAATAGCTCTAGAAATGGATTATTTACGGATAAGTGCCAGAAAGTCTAGATTAGAACATGTCACAAATAAGGAAATTAGAAACATAATGGAAGCAGAAGAAAGCATAATTGAAAGAATTGAGGAGAAGGAATTAAAGTGGTTAGGACATGTCTTAAGAATGGAAGATGAGCGATGGCCGAAGCAACTATATGAATGGCATCCGAACAGAAAGACGAAAAGAGGGAGACCAAGGTTAACATGGAAGGAAAACATGAAGACAGTAATGCAAGCTAGAGGGCTAAGCATCGAAGATGCCCAAGACCATAGGCTTTGGAGGTTTGGCACGGGAAGACGGCAGCAGCTTTAAAACCCGAAGATATATATATATATACACACTCACAACACACACATATATGTCCACACACATATAGTCCACCGCTGTTCTCTCGAGTAGTGTCCTGCCTTGATCACGAAGTTGGTCCGGATTCGAATTCCCGGTCAGGACAGACTCCTGGGTGAGGTTTTTCCTCACTTGTAAGACAAATGTCAGGAAGCTTAGGGCCCAACGATCCCCAAAAATCATCCGGCCATCATCATCATCATCTTTATCATCACCATCCTTCACCGGTGAGAAAAGCAACGGCAAGCTACTACACCTATAATTCCCTAGCAAAGCTGCAAAGCATATCATGAAAATGCTATGATTGCAGTGAAAGACCTTCCCGCGGGCACAATTACTACGGGTGGATGGATATATATATAGTAAAAGGCGAGGCACACCACGAGAATATTCCATCTATCACGAGTAGATTAAGCTCTAATTGTAGCAGGTTACATTATTTACGATGTATCCTTCGATAGATGAAAACCGTTTACTCTCGCATAAGTAGAACCAGATCTCTGAACTCTAGTAACAAATAACATATTGTGCCGTTCCCGGTGGAGTACTTACCGCACTCCTCTCTTATTTTCATGATTTGCGAGTTTGAACCCGCCGGTATCAATGGATTTTTCAGGATGTAAAAATCATAAGCATGGTTTTATTCATAAGAGAACTAAACCAATTAGTCCTGCACCGTAGATTTACGGCATGTGAACAGAACATCATGTCTAGAAAATAGACCTTTGTACAAAATTTGTCAGCCCTTTCACGCTCAGATTTCATTTGCGACGCTAATGGCTCAACGTTGTTAAATAAAATAATAGCACCTAACACACAATAATGTATCTTTTAAAAATGGAGACAGATAGGAGTGTAATAAAAATTATTTCAGATTAACAAACCCTTTGACAAGATATCCGAATAATAATACTGAACTGTTGTGTTCATTTAAAGATTCTCTTCAACATCTCATGTCATTAGTGACGTCATTTAAATGTAGGCGAGGAACGGCCATTAAATTGTCCTCAGATTCCAATAAATTCAGGCTTGAGATTATCTTAAGAGTTCAGGAAAAGAACCAGTTAAGTCACTTTCTTTCCGAAATGGAGTTTGAGATGCCATTAGATTCTCTATGGAATGAACTATCTTCTAGAACTTTGAAAACATAAAATAAACAGTTTAACCATGGGTATATTTATCTTCAAAATTTGGCGTATAAAAGTAGGTAGGCCTACGTCGTACAAGTTTTTTTTTTTTTTTTTTTTAGGTTTCAAAGAAGAGGAACACACATTTATCTTTTTCTGTATCATTCAATTTACGTGCCGCATATCTTCTTAAGGACCACGGCTTTACTTCCGTTCCGAAGGAAAGCAATGCTCAGGATTTTTGCGCCTCCATAAATCCATCGATCCCGGTCGGGTTTAAACTGGCGAGCTTCGGAACCAGCAGCATGTATGATAACTATTAGTCCCATCAGGACGACTGGATGTAAATAAGAAGAAGAGGATGATTGAAATGTTCGCCCCACAACAGCTGCAGAAGGCGTCCCTGGGGGCACACCAGGGCTCGGCTCGAACCAGTCCAGAGGGGAGCTACTGTACTGGTTCCTGGCTCGGCCTACGGGCCCGTCGACAAACTGTGGGGTCGCCAGGAGATGAGCACCTGGATGTACTAAAAGTCTCACACTGTTGGGCTTGTAGCCCTAGCCGGTCTCACAACGGCTGCAGGACACGTCCCTGGAGGCAGAACAGGGGAATGGTCGGTGGATCTGCGACAGCAGTCCTCCCGGCTAGGCTCATGGAGCCCGTGGACCAACTGTGGGGTCGTCAGGATTGAGCGACCTGATGTACTATGTAGCTCAGCAATTCCCAGAACTGCAAACTCCAACACTCTCTCCCTAGGGTGTTGGTGTAAGGACCGTGAACTTGAACATGGACGTGAACATAGAATAGGGAGGACTAGAACTAGGACTTGGGAGTATGGTCAGAACGTCCGAGGTATCCCAAGGGGTGGATGGATGGGCCTAGATGTTCGCCACCACAACACACAGTTTTAAAATTTTGTCACTACTGTGAATTCTTACACAAAAAATATATCTGGAGCATAATTATATTATTATTTGGAATATATCTTCCCGGTACGTAAGCATACAATCAGTAGTCTTAGCTACCTTTATGTCCTCCTGCCACTAGTTTATAGTCATGATACGATATCATGAGTTAATCGAAGCAAGGACATTTTTATTATCATTAAGGCAATCACGGGCATCAGGCGCTCAATGCTAGGACGATGAAATAAACAATAGGATGTGTATTTAAAAAAATAAATAATAGTTTTAAAAAACTAAAACATCACGCTTTATTAGAAAACCGAACTCAAAAATAAAAATAATTTTAATTTCCAACACGCTTGGGATAAATTTAAAGTGGTCAAAAACATCATCTCCAACACATAGGCTATAGAATAAAACTAGAATTATCAACAAAAAGAAAATAATTTTACCATCAAAAGCGTGGGGTGCTCTATATTAATTAATATATTTTATAATAAACAGATATTGGTAAAAGTAAAGTCTCTAAGAAGAACATGTAAAAATCATAAAAAGCACCCCACGCTTTTGATGGTAAAATTATTTTCTTTTTGTTGATAATTCTAGTTTTATTCTATATGTGTCGGAGATGATTTTTTTGACCACTTTAAATTTATCCCAAGCGTGTTGGAAATTAAAATTATATTTCATTTTTGAGTTCGGTTTTCTAATAAAGCGTGCTGTTTTAGTTTTTTTAAAACTATTATTTATTTTTTATTTTTTAGTTTTAATATTTTACAGAATAAGACAAGAATGTAAATATCTTTAAATTCCATACTATTGTAGTATGAGCTAAAAGTATTACTCTTCTAAAAAAAAATCCTCCCCAGCCAGATACGAAACAGCGACCTATGGATTACTGAAATTATATACCACTAGTTCACCGCTCTACCAACTGAGCTCTTACAACGATGGACTGAAAAGTCGACAAGTTCGTAACCTATTATACCAGTTTTAATGTTTTTGATTTTCTGATGATTCTGGCCAAGAATTTAGAAATAAAATATGAAATTAATGTAGTGTCACGGGTCCTTTACAAGTATACAAAGTTTCAAGTCAATCCAATGTCTCTAAGTGGGTGAAAATAGAGTTCAAAGATTTCGTTACATAAATACAAATACACTTTTTTTATTTTCTGATGGTTCTGGCCAGGATTTTACAAAATAAGTATGAAATTATTGTATTGTCAGGGGTTCTTTACAAGTATACAAAGTTTCAAGTCGATCCAATGTCTCTAAGTGGGTAAAAATCGTGTTCAAAGATTCCGTTACGTAAATACAAAGACACTTTTTTTGATTTTCTGATGATTCTGGCCAGGATTTTAGAAAACGAATGTGAAATTATTGTATTGTCACAGGTCCTTTACAAATATACAAAGTTTCAAGTCTATCCTATGTTTCAAAGTGGTTGAAAATCGTGTTCAAAGATTCCGTTACATAAATAAAAAGACACTTTTTTTGATTTTCTGATGATTCTGGCCAGGATTTTAGAAAATAAATATGAAATGATTGTATTGTCACGGGTCCTTCACAAGTATACAAAATTTCAAGTCGATCAAATTATTTTAAGTGGGAGAAAAACGCGTTGAAAGATTCAGTTACATAGATAGATAGGTAGATAGGTTGATTGATTGATAGATACAGGTCAAGCTAATATAAAGTGTGTAAAAATACCTAAACATCGTCAGTGAGAGAAGAAATAAGCGGTGCAGGCTATGTAAGCTAGATGTGCTGTGATGTAAACTATAGCCTTATAAAACTTAACTTCCACTTTTGTCTACATGTTCACAAAAATAATAAATAATTATATAGTTCTCAATATTAGGCTACACTTTAAATTTAATAGCATGTAATCTGTTCATAAATATAGAATCAATTATACTGTAAGTACTTGTAACGTCACACTGTTTCCAACATCCAATAATTATATACTGTATTTTAAGTTTTCACAGGAATAACAATTCCTATTCTCGACTAAACTGATCTTCCCTTGCATGTGTCCACAGCTTGCAATTTTTATAACTCTCTGTAGGGCGTTTTGTCTGTAGAACATTAGCCTCTAACTAAGTAACTAAGCGAAGGCTTGACTGGACAGTGCAGCGGGAAATCCATGCTTTCAAGCACGCGCCCGCGCCTAGCCGCCTCAATTGACATCATCGGTCTATATAATCAAACGTGTTTTATATACTTTGGATATAAAATGTGAGATTTCACAAAAAAGTAATACTCATTTTTACCTACTTTTGTGGCCGATTTTCAAATAGAACTAATAAAGAACTTATATAGGAATCTAATTTATCCTTAAATTTATTTCAACTCGCATGGTCGGCATTAATATATAAACCAGTTAAAATAGATTAAATTTACAGTATTAAAAATAAATGTTAACGCAATGAAAGAATTTTCATAGTATTCCAGGGTAGTATTACATATTTCAAGCTAACAGTTCATGGAAGTGGCAATTTTACACGGGATTTGGAAAAATGAATATTAACATGTCACAAGTTCGCGTGATCTAGAGTATAAGAAATAACATTACGGGACCGGAAGATTAACAAGGAATATTCAATATAAATATTAATGTCATGAGACCGGTAGTTTAACAAGGAATCTGGAGTACAAACATTAACTTATAGGCCCTAAGGGTTTGATAAGGAATCTAGTTTATAAACAGTAACATGTCATAGAAATGGTTATTTAGCAAGGAAACTAGCACATAAATATTAACATGTCACAGAACCTCCAGTTTAACAAGTAAAGTAAAATATAAACATTAACATGTCTTGGGACTGGCAGTTTAAGGAGAAATCTAGAGTTTTAAAATTAACATGTCACTGGCAGGCACAATTTAAAAAGTAAACTAGATCATAAACACTAGCATATCCGGGAACTAGCAGCTTAATAAGGAATCATGAGTAAATAATTAATATATAATGGGACCAAGCATTTAAAAAACAGACTGAAGTATAATAATGAATATGTCACAGGACGACAGTTCAGCACGAGATCGGAAATTTGAATTTTAATATGTCACAGTTTAAAATGGGATCGATATTATAAATATAGACATGTGTCAGGACCGGCATTTTAGACCGGGATCGAGTATATAAATATTACTGTCACAGGACGACAGTTCAGCACGAGATCGGAAATTTGAATTTTAATATGTCACAGTTTAAAATGGGATCGATATTATAAATATAGACATGTGTCAGGACCGGCATTTTAGACCGGGATCGAGTATGTAAATATTACTGACACAGGACGACAGTTCAGCACGAGATCGGGAGTTTGAATTTTAACATGTCACAGTTTTAAATGGGATCAGATATTATAAATATAGACATGTGTCAGGACCGGCATTTTAGACCGGGATCGAGTATATAAATATTACTGTCACAGGACGACAGTTCAGCACGAGATCGGGAGTTTAAATTTGATCATGCTACAGTTTAAAATGGGATCGATATTATAAATATAGACATGTGCCAGGACCGGCAGTTTAGTGCGGGATCGAGTATATAAATATTACTGTCACAGGACCGAGAGTTCAGCACGAGATTGTGAGTTTGAATTTTAACATGTCACAGTTTAAAATGGGATCAATATTATAAATATAGACATGTGGCAGACGGGCAGTTTAGTACGGGGTCGACAGTATTAATTTTAACATATCAAAGGACAAGCAGTTTAGCATGAGATCGGGAATATAAATATTAACATTTCACAGGACCGCCAGTTTAATTTGGGATCGAGATTACTAATACAAACACGTGACAGAATCGGCAGTTTTGCACGGGATCGAGTATATAAAAATTACTGTCACAGCATCGGCAGTTTTGCACGGGATCGAGTATATAAAAATGACTGTCACAGCATCGGCAGTTTAGCACGGGGTCGGTAGTAAAATATTAACATGTGACAGGACCGGCAGTTTAGCACGGGGTCGGGAGTAAAAATGTTAACATGTGACAGGACCGGCAGTTTAGCACGGGGTCGGGAATAAAAATATTAACATGTGACAGGACCGGCAGTTTAGCACGGGGTCGGGATTAAAAATATTAATATGTGACAGGACCGGCAGTTTAGCACGGGGTCGGGAGTAAAAATATTAACATGTGAGAGGACCGGCAGTTTAGCACGGGATCGAGTATGTCACAGGACAAGCAGTTAAGCACTGGATTGGTAGTATATATATATATTAACATGTCACAGTACCGCTAATTTAACTCGGGTTCGGGAGTATAAATATTAACATGTCACGAGCACCGAACACGTAATATTCACAGTCATGTGCTACAGCTAGAGCAGAACAGTGCATACTTGGCTCTCGGCCCACTGTCCCCGTCATCGTTGCCAAAATTTAAGAGAAAGAGCGGAAGGAACACTAGAAGATAATAACTGCAAAAAGATGAATGTAAGAACCCCGATTATCATTCTGGAGACCTCACACTTCAGGATCGGCAGTTTACTACAATTTTATGTTTATACGAATGTTATTACAATAAAATGATTGTTCACGTGTTTTTCCATCACTTTCAGACACCGAACTATATTAAGGAGACGTAATGAATAACTTACTAACAAATATATGCATTTCTTGCATGAAGTCATCTAGCATTCCGAATACCACAGTAAATTAACTTAAGCCTTTATTTGAAAGAACAAATTAAAGGCTTCTGCAAGTCTAAAAGTATCAACATTTCTTAAAAATATTGACTACGTATAGGTGAACATAACGAAATTAAAGTGTAGTTCAAATCTGGGAGTGGAAATAACATTTTGCTCGCAGTCCTCTTATTTCAGACTTCAGGTTATTTTTCGTGCTGTACTCCGCTTCCGAAGGAAGCCATACTGAGGATATTTACGCCCAGAAAAATCTATCAGTCCCGTTTATTCAACCAGATGGGAGCATAGTGTCCAGTAGTCCAAATGCGACAAAAAAATGAGATTCTGAATCATATATATATATATGAAAAGAAAAATGAATGCTTGAGTCGGGATTTGAACCCGAATCTCTAAACACGTTTGGCGCTCTAACGATCTAAGCTACCCAAGTATTCCGACACAAACATACATTTTTCTTATATATGTAGTATTCTCAATTACATATATATAATTAGTATTTGAAATAAATAAAATGTCGGAACATATAATTTAATAAATATAAGATAGCAATACTTTGTAATATTCACGTTGGAATACCGTTGTGGTTATCTTCTTCTTGTACTTGTAAGCCCTTTTCCTCTCAACGAGATTTAGGCGCTCTCCCCCTACAGGGGGAGGAATTGAACCACAGTAATTTAATTACACTTGTTTTCTGATAGATGTCAGAGTGGCCTAAAATGCGTACATGATATTTCAGTCGTCTTCAATTAATTGAAATTTCAATTCAAATTCCTATAATATAACTGAAGTGACTGAGCCAAAAGTTCAATTAGTTGAGGACGATCGAAATATCAGGCACGCATTTTAAGATTTTTAACCCTTTACGTAATATAAGATGGAATTGAAGTTTCTGAATTAAACGCAACAATTATTTTCAAAATAAACATACACACACATAACCTCTCTATCTTCCCTTCAGCAAGTTAGTAAAACATACACTATGTGGTCAAAAGTACAGGAAAACTTAATAGTGCAACTAAATCAGACGACGAACTTCACTTTGGTTTGCGTGATGGCAGCATGCTCTCTACTGTTCAGTACTACAAAATAATACTAACACGGTTAGATCTACAGGGCTTAGTGACTTTCAGCGTTGCATGATCACATACGTATGCCCAGCTAAGCAGTAAGCTTACCAGAGAGATGTTAGCCGTTCTCAAGCTGTCAAATCAACCATTTCAAATGTTGTTAAAAAGTAGAAATATGATGGTACTACCATAAGTAAATATAATGATCGGATAGGCCGCATATTATGCCCGAAAGGAATCAATCTTTCAGGAGGGTGGCGATTCTTATAGTTTGTTTTCGGCTGAATCAATTGCCCTAGAAATCAACCATGATGTCAGCAGTGAAGATAGCATCTTAGAAATACAGTTCATCCTGAGTTGAGAAAATTGGACTAATATGGCCGGCAGCTGCACACAACCCAAATATTTTCCAAGTGAATATAAAGCGTCGCGTCACCTGCATTCGTGCAAAGAGCGATATCACTGCTCACTGGACCATATGTGGTCCGGGTTCGTATCCATAAAGTTCATATCTATTTGTGGTGTCCAAAAGCAGACACGATATAACATGAATTTGACAAGACAACACCTGAATCAGAAGGAAGGTTGATGAGTTGGAAAACTGAAGTAAAAGGTTGGACGGAGTTGTGAAGAATTTAAGGAGATCAAAGGATGTCAAACAACGGAGACGAGTAGATAAAAGTAAACGTCTCTTTGAATACAAAATGATATGCAAGAAAGTTATTATTCGTAACTTATAAATACCAACTTTGCTATTTAGTTAATACATTAACTATTTAGTGAACAGATTTTCGTCAATATTTGGTTTTATATTTAGAAAAATAATGCGAGAAGACCGATTCTTGTTTAGTAGCAGTCAGTACCTCATTTCGTTCTTTAATATCTGAAATTATTAGCATCGGCATTTGAAATATGCGCGTTAAAGAACAGACAATTTTTATTCAGAGTCCTCTCATCTCTGGCTTTTTACGTTGTCTTACGTGTCAGAAATCTTCAGCACAACTCCCACGGCTTTAACATCTCAGGTTAAACTCGTATTAAAGTGAACAAATTATTTTCCTACAATTTGAAGCCATATACATGTAGAAATAGAGGATGTCTCTAAAGTCACTATACACTTCAATGAAGGAAGACAATGAATGAAAAATCAAAGTTATTGTGAAATTTTACACATATTCTACTGTCTGTCTACATTGCCGCTATCTAGGTGAAAACTTATACTCCACCTTTCAGCTGGAAACAAAATGTAGATCTTAATATTTAAACCGTAAAAGTCTGCTGCTTCTGTGATACGATTCCATAAATCAAGCAGACGTGATAAGGACGTTTTCGTAGAACGATACGTAGAATTTTTCACATTGTGTTGCTAGGGGCATTCAACTCCCTACTGAGGAGTCGAGTTGAGGTGTTCGGACTATCACTGGCAATTTGAACATGCTGCACTGTTTCTACTAATACGCGTGGTCGTCCATGACATGCCTCATCAGTTCATCACATACACTGCCGGTACGCTTAAATTTGTTTACAAGCAGACGAATGTGTGCCTTTCTTAGGACTGGTTTCGGAATTCATGGGTAAATTCAGCTCTAGCGTCTTCATAAGACAATCCGAGTACCTGTGTATAAACAATGACAACCCGCTCTTCCGCCCTAAACATATTGCACTAAGCTGAAGTGTATGCAAAGAAAAAAAAGTAGTAGTGTTTCATTCATATGGATTGTCAGTTTAGAAACACCCTATACAATATTTTACATTATGAACCTCTTTATCATCTTATGATCTTAGAGTCAAGATTTAAACCAAGACGTGAAAATCTTTGACGATTGATCAGGCCGAATTTGAATCTATAAATTTCGAATCGAGAGATAAACATATTAGAACTAAACTACTTGAAGCAAATTATACATTTGTGTGAAATTGTGTAGCTCTACTTTCATTTGACCTTTTTTTTCAAAAAAAAACTCGTGCGATAATGAAATGGTCTAAACAATAAAACATACTATAGCTAAAATACAGAATTCAGAGCGGTACTACAACCACACGGATTTACTAATGTTTAAAATACTAGACCAGGCTTTTCCCATACATAGTGTCTCCTAATTCAGTCTAAGATAATGTGGTCAAAACTGAGGAGAAAATCTTATTAACATCATACCGAGAGAAAAGATAACATATCACTGCCTATATTTACTGAACCTACTTGCAGAAGGAGATTTCAGTACCGGAATAATTACAAAATTTGGAAATATTAAAATTCGGAAGATGGAAGACTTCTATACAAGTAAGTTTACCAAGTTCTAAACACAATATTTCCACATTAATGACTATAATTTGGAGATAAATATTTGCAGGAACGTTATTTTATTCTCTATCACAATAACCACTGATTTATAAAAATATATTACGAATATTGCGGGTTTGTGTTTTTTTTTTGTGGGGGACATAAACACCAAAAGTCATTAACACACTTTCAGTAACTTAAAATAACCTACAAGGTTGAAACGTTATACTATACGCTAAAAGATAAAATATATCTTACTTACTTACTCACTGGCACTATCGAAACCGTAAGTTCATGGCCGCACGGACATACGCTCTCCATACATCCCTATCCTGAGCTAATGCTTTCTAATCATTCCCTGTATAATCTACTTCCCTCAAATCATAGTTAATGTTATTTTCCCACCTCATTCTTGGTCTACAAACTGGGCGCTTCCCTCTGGCTTTCCTACAAGAAGCTTCCATGCAAGTCTTTCATTCCCCATACGTGCAACATGTCCTGCCCATCGCAGTCTACGAGACTTAACTGTTCTTTTTATACCTGGCTTCCTATAAAGACCATGTAGTTCATTGTTATGTAGTCTTCTCCATTCACCTGCCTCTTCATCTCTCTTTGGTCCAAAAAATTTCCTAAGGACTTTATTCTCAAATTTTTAATCTCCTTTCCTCCCTTAAAGTAAGAGTCCATGTTTCGCATCCATATAATATAACTGGTAGAATAATAGTTTTATATAATTTCAGTTCAACGTTTTTTGAAAGGAGTTAGGACATCAAGACTCTCTGCAATGCATAATAGCACGCATTTCCAGAATTGAGCCTATGTTTAATTTCTTTGTGCATCTCATTCCTATTTGTGATTATTGTTCCTAGGTATTTGAATTCAGCCACTTCCTCAAAATTTCCCTCATTTGTCATTACCTGTCCAGTTCCATTATATAATGAATTTCTACGTGCGACCATATATTTAGTTTTATTGCTATTTACTTCCAATCCTAATGTCTTAGTGTTACTCAATAGTGTGTGCGTGTTGTCTTTTAGTATCTCCTCGCTATCGGCCAATAATACTACATTATCAGCATAAACTAACAGCTTATTAATACCATTGAGTTGTAAGCCTTCCTCATTCTCCAAAGATTTAATAGCATGCTCTAGTACAAAATTAAATAGTAGAGGAGATAGTGCATCTCCTTGCTTCAACCCATTCTGGATTTCAAAAGTGTCCAAAAACTGTTTGCCTACACACACCCTACTCTTTGTGCCATTTAGACACATTCGTATAAGTCTAACTAACTTTTTAGGAATTCCGAACTCCAGCAGGATACTATATAACTTCTCCCTCTTAATTGAATCTTATGCTTTTTTGAAGTCTACATATAGTTGATGTACAGTACCATTATATTCCCATATCTTTTCTAAAATCTGTCGTATACTAAAAATCTGATCTGTTGTAGACCTGTTTCTTCTAAATGCACATTGATGATCTCCTAGAATGTTATCAATATATGGAGTAAGTCTGCTTACTAATATATTTGTTAGAATTTTGTACGAAGTTGAAAGTAATGAGATGCCCCTGTAGTTGTTGCAGTCAGTTTTATCTCCTTTCTTATAAATTGGTACGATAATTGATTCCTTCCATTCGTCTGGAAGAGCTTCTTTTTCCCAAATCATACTAAGCAACCAGCGTATCTTGTCCATCAATTTTTCTCCCCCTGATTTTATCAGTTCTGCTGGGATATCATCTGAATATGATGCTTTATACATCTTCAATCGCCATTTCAACCTCTAATGCACTTGGCTCGGCGACTAGCATTTCTGCTGTCTGTAAATTATCCTCCTCAATGTCCTGTTCTATATGTACATTTAATAGCTGATTAAAGTAACTTTTCCATCTATTTAATAAACTCCTGGAATCTGCAATCATATCCCCATTTTCATTCTGAATTATGTTTGTTCTAGAATGAAACCCTTTCTTCTATACTAATTCCCTGATATAATTCTCTAATGTTCCTATTTTTTGCATTCATTTCAAGATCATTAATCTTCTCTCTCAAATATTCCCTCTTTTTACTCTTTAGTAACTTACTGGTTTCCCGTCTAATAGTACCCAATTGCTCTAAATTTACCTCATTTGGTTCGTGTAACCATTTAATTTTTGCTAGCTTTCTTTTCTTTACAATGTCGGCACATTCCTCATCAAACCATTTCTTGTTTTGCCTCTTTTTTAAACAACCAATGCTTTCTGATGCTGACAATTTAATAGTATCTCTTATAGCCTCCCATTCTTTATTTATATCAGTTTCTTCTTCGTTTGCCACATTGGCATCTGAAAATTCCAGTACTCCATATCTATTAGCAATTTTGATTTGGTATTCTTGCCGCATTTCATCATTTTTCAAGTTTATTAATTCATATTTTACAGAATCATCTTTAGCGTTCGTTCCTCTCATAAGCGATAGCCGTTGTCTGATTTTCACTCTGACCAGATGATGATCCGAACTGCAGTCTGTCCCTCTAACTGATCTAACATCAATGATGCTACTGTGCCAGCGTTTATCCACTAATACATGATCTATCTGGTTCCAAGTTCTCTATGGGGACGTCCCGGTGTTTATTTATGAATATCCTTATGCTGAAATGTTGTGCTCTTAACAATGAGATTCTTTGATGTGGTAAATGTGACTAATCTAACCCCGTTGTCGTTACTATCTTCATGGAGACTGAATTTGCCAATTGTTGGTTTGAATATATCTTCCCGCCCCACTTTTGCATTGAAATCTCCTAAGATAATTTTCATATGATATCGTGAAAGGCTATCAAATAAGCATTCTAATTCTTCATAGAACTCATGCTTGATCTTGCCATCTTTATCTTCTGTGGGGGCATGTACATTTACAATTATAAAATCATGTTTTTTACCCTTTAGAATTATGTATTATACCCTATCACTAACAAACTTACTATCTCGGATAGCGGATAGGATCCCTCCTTCTGACTAAAAATCCCGCTTCCAAATGCAGGTCTTGCTGCACCCCCGTAGTATAAATGCAAATCTTCCTGATTCCTGACTACCTTCTCCTGGCCACCTAACTTCCCTGTAAAGCGACTATATCCAAGGGTGATTTATCTAATTCCCATTCCGCGTTATATCTCTAGTTGCCCGCTGCTATTGTATAAAGTCCTAACATTCCATGTTCCTAGGAACATGTCACCTGTGTTTTGGAGCCTTTGGCATGGGTTCCCTGAAGTAGTCCCCGCCCGGAGATCCGAATGGGGGATATTGGACCTCCGGAAAATTTTACCCCAGTTGAACCCATGTCCGCATTTCTTGACGGTTGTATTTTTACGGTGAAAGATCGTCACTCTTTCGCCCAAGGTACTTTTTTCGTCTGGCTTATCACCTTCGACCGCCCGGCATGGGTAACCCTATCGGCAGCAATGCTACCGCCGGCATAGCTCTCAGGATCATTTAAGCACGCAAGCCACTCCACCACGACAAGGTAATGATACCATGGAGGGGATAAAATATATCTTATGAGTTAAAATTTGTGTGAAAACTGAGAATTTATGTCTGCAAGAATTAGAATTTGTAAACTGTAATATTCTTTTAAAAATGTTGATATCGTCAAAGAGCAAGTTCTTTAACTTATCAGGTAGGCGCGATATCTGCGTTGCAGATACACTAACGAAATGCAGAGGGGCTAAACATGTTTTAGCTTAGATCGGTTGTGTACAGTATCGCCGTTCCGAATGTGGAAGTCGCCGACTTTTTAAATGCTACAACGTCCCCTGCACGGCCTTACAGTGGCACAAACTGTCGGGAGAGACATTTTAAATTGTGGATCACACACACGCTTTTTTTACCCCAAAAGGACATGGAGGCCTCCCTGAATGAGTGATCAGCTCAACTTCAGGTCCTCCTCCGAGACATCACAACATTAATACGAAATACACCATTCACAGAAACATTCATACTAAACGTGGCGAATATGATGATCATGATGGCCAGGGGATGTTCGGGGACAGTTTGGGCCTTAAATTTTCCTGAAATGTTCTTACAGATGAGGAAAAAAGTCCGAAAAAAACTCACCAAGGAAACGATCCCGACCGGGTATCGAAACCAGGCCCGCTGCATACGAGGCGAGGTAGGTACACCTGCCCGAGACAACAGCGGTGGACTCATTAAAAACAAATAACCTGCCCATTTTTCAACGCTATAATAAGCAGGAAAATCATAGGAATACTATGCATATTTTGGAAAATATCTGTGCTAGGCAATTATTTACAAAAAAAATCATAAAGGTACCAAAACATGATTTTTTCAGCTCAGAACAAAATGTTGATTAGAAAACCAAAACGTAGCACGTTAAGCGCTCAAAGATATGTAAAAAATGAGCCTGAACAGATAAAATCTGTTTACAAATTTTGCTAGAGATATTAAAACGAAAAAAGTCATTTTTTACCATTGTATTACTAGGCACGTCCATAATCGTTTTTGTGGCTTAAATTGTAGCCTTTTATGACACCTATCAATCATGAAAATGTGAAAAAATATTTACAACTTTGTGCACAATTTGCTAAAATGTAAAATCAAGTGTGTCAGTAATATGCCATGCATCAAATCTTTAAAATTATTTTTTGTTTCTCAAGAGTTGATCTCCAACCCCTTTATATTTAACCCTTAAATTCGCGATGTATCCTATAGGAAACATCAATTAGTAAAATTTATTTAGTAGTTTTGATAAAACAGATCAAAGCTAACAATAATAAATTATTGAAACATATGTGGAATTACACACTATACCCAATAATAACAGCTATGCACGATTTCGTTTTCAGTGCAGTCCGCCACATTTAAATAACTGATACCAGAAATAAATGTTTTTTTTTTTCAATTTAAGGGTAAAAATTCATAAGTTCAATTAATTGCCTTAAAACGCGCCTGAACATTTTTCGGTCTGGCGTGTCACCGAACTTGAAAGGCCGGCCTGGTGGGGAACTCTACCGATGATCCGGATGCTGGAGAGTTGAAAGGCAATCTTGCGCGTTCCCTCATAATATCAGCCCTTCCCCTCTGGATACCATAGACCGATTCCAGAGAGGGTAGGGGATTTTAAATCATCTAAGGATCTGAAGCTCTGGATTGCCGTATTCTGCTTGTGTGAAAAGGGAAGAAAAGGTAAACAAAAAAAAAATGGAAAATGCAGTAAACAACGTAGAAAGAATAATAAAAAAAACATAGGCCTAATATAAAACTTTTCCATCTTAACTCTCGCGAAATGTTTTGATGCCCTAACCATCAGGCTTAAATATTAATCATTTATTAAATTTGTATAAAAAGTTTTGTTTTGATAAATTATGTTAAATCATTCACCAAAATTCTCCCTGTCTCCAGAATGTTTCGTAGTTACATAAAATGTGTACTAGATTATTAAATAATAAAATATATTGTTAAAAATTTGACGTTTTATTGAATTAAAATAAATAATTTAGCCTTGTACCAGAAACTTTACATTCAGGCGCTTTGTGACGACAAAACACGTATCATTTATACAATGTCAGGCATTAATGGGTTAATTGAATAATTTGACAACGGTGTACAAAAGTAATGTTTTGGTTATCCAAGGTATATTTAAATCATAACCGTTTTAATGTTAAGGTAGATCTATTGCTTAAAACTATTATCACCGCGATAGCAATATGGTAAAAGCAATTATAGTAACTTAGTATTTATATCGTTTAAAAAATCTATTTTGTAGAATGTTATCATCATCATCATCATGAACAAATTCGTTTTAGGTCATGTGGCCTGTACGGTAAACCTAGCGAAGATGGTCTTGATCTTTCCACCGATGTTTTAATCTTCCTTCGTCCCTATGTCCAGTTGGGGTATATTGGAATGCCAATTTTGGAAGTCTATTTCTTGCCATTCTCCTCAGATGATTTTTCCATTCTTGTTGGTATCTTTGCATATCTTCATTTAAACTTGTTACTCCAAGTTTTCCTCTGATAATAGTGGTCATTTGGTGATCCAGTCTATTAACTCCTAACAATGATAGTAAGAAGCGCATTTGGCTTACTTGAAGTTTATGAGAGTTTCTTTTATTTAAAATTCAAATTTCATTTTGTTATAAAACTTGAAATAAAACATCCGTCGGTTGAAAATATTGTTTCCAATATCATTCTTTCAATTTGCATTTGGAATTTCGCATTCTCCAGTCCATGTGCAGGGAATAGGAGCCTCCCAATAAACATAAGGCCCTACGTGATATTATAGCAAAACATTTTCTTTTAGTTAACTCCATATATTGTATGAAATATCAAATACACACCTCTCAGTGTAAAACAACCTATCTTTACATTATGCGAGAATAGGAAATAGATTTCCCTCATAACAGTCTATAGCTTAATTATTAGACATGCTTCGTTCCACAAAAATGAACCTTGAAAATGCATCATTGTGGTCTTATTTGATATTTTTGTTAGAACTACAATTGGCCCCGGTGGACCAGTTGTTAAGTTTATTATCTCTGGTTCGTCAAACGTAAATTTTGAGCCCCTGATCAAAATTTAGTGGGTCTTTCCCATCCAAGTAATACTTTATTTGACTACCAGGTGTCTCTGAGAAAATGATCTAAACACTTGTCACTCGCCGATATCTGTAGGTAAATAAGCGTAACTGAATTAGCTTGGTTAAGTAACTCCCATAAGGGAGACCCATCCCCCATGTGGGGATTTACGGGTACACACGAGGACGCACGCGCGCGCACACACACACACATACATTGCACCTACAAGTAGGCCTACCTTTTCAACTTTTCAATTCAATAAAGAAAAATCAACTTATTTTATCACTAGTAATAAACATTGAGAATACGGCTATTATTGTAAAATTTATATCGGTAACACAAGCATTCAACATGAATCAACAGCTGATAATAAATATGTCAAAAAGAGTTATTACTGTTAAATTTGTATTGATAACAAAGCAGTCAAAAGCTGTGCACACATTTTTTTACAAATTATCGGTAAATTCTAAATATTATTTATTTGTATGGTTAGGTCACAGTATTTCCATATATTACTAATCTACACAATTTTCCTACGTGTTTAATGTGACTAAAATTAGATTATGTGTAATAATAATAAATTATCTATCCAGTATTTAAAATTTGACACCATATTCAAAACCTAGATAAATTTAGGCTCAGAGAACTACAGTATAATAATAATAATAATAATAATAATAATAATAATAATAATACTTTAATTATTCTGGCAGAGTTAAGGCCATAAGGCCCTCTCTTCCACTCAACCAGCACAAATACAAATAAATATTTGACAAATATAGATATACACTATACTAATTATAAACAGTTAAAGATACAATAAATGTAGCAATGTAAATTTCATGTACAAACAACATTTTATAGGGTAACAACAATAATGATACGATAATAATAATAATAGTAATATAAATATGATAAATTATACGAGAAACACCAATTAATATATATACATTACACTGGGTAATAATGAAGTCGAGTTTAGAGCAAATATAAATTTAGATTTCTTTTAAAATATGCCAATGTCCGGCAGCCCCTTATTTCTTGTGGTAGGGAATTCCAGTTGCGAGAAGTGAAGATGGTATATGACATGGAGTGATATACTGTATAACCCCACAAAGCTTAACTGTAACATAAGTTTATTCAAATACTGCATTTAGTAACAATACTAGGCTATGTAGTTAGACAGTCCACCGCTGTGATCTCGAGGTAGCGTATTGCCTTGTCACGCAGCGGGCCCGGGTTCGATCCCCGCTCGGGACAGTTTTTCTGGTTGAGGTTTTTATCGGGGCTTTTCCTCACCTGTAAGACAAATGTCAGGAAAACTTTAAGGCCCAAACAGTCCCCGAAATCATATGGCCATCGCAATCATCATCATTCTTATTCATCTTATCATCATCCTTCAACGGGAAGCTACCACACCTAAAATTCCCTAGTAAAGCTGCAAAGCATAGCATTAAAATGCTACAATTGCAGTGAAAACCTGCCTTCGGGCAGAATTACTATGGATGGATAGTTAGACAAGAGATATAATGAAGAAATAAGAACCTATTTAAACAACTACAGTGTTGCAGATAAAATTCAACATATAACTGTTTCCAACATATAGAAAGAATTACACCTAATAGACTCCCACAAATTTTTCTTCACTACCATCCCAAAGGAAGAAGAAACGTTAGGTGCCCCATATCTAGATGGAGGGATGTGGAAACAGGTGTATTGCCTGGTTGCGTGACATAGAAGAAGAAGAATAACATTTCTATTCTAGTATTTTCACTAGGAATTGATGTAATGAATGCTAACAACTTGATGGAAAATTGTCTGGCATTATATGGGCTCATCTCTTGACAGCCAAGTGTTTCCTAATTAGTTGTGCATGCTTTAGTAAATTATATGATCAAGGAAGTTAAAAAAACGTTAATCTGAGTAACGAATCTATTACCAAAACTGATGTCCTAAATTTGTTCCTCACTGTACTCATTACGATTTTCTGTAGAGTAAACACTAGGACAAAATAGTTACTTATAAATCTGATTATAAGTAAAGTGTAAATTATTAAGTTAATGGATAGTTTGTTTCGTTACAAGGATTGAAAAGGAGATTTTACGGATGAGTTGAGATATTTACGGCCGAAGGACAACTGAGGCCGGAATTTCGAAACGAACATGTAAAACATTTCGATTTACTTTAATGTATACAATTTCATTTGGTATTATATCGAATTTCGTTATTTTCAATAAAATATATTCATATATACTGTACATACCTATTCGAAATTTATACAAAACAACACCTCTAGACTCAGAATGAACTTGCAAAATGGAATGTTAAAATGACTATTTCAGTGTAAAACGTGAATGAATGTAATAAATATATCCAGAATTTGTTGCAACAAAAATGCGTGTGCTCGAATACCACCCATTGTATCCTTCTTGCTTCGGCTTCCGAACTGGGCGGATATGTATACGGCGTTAACATGGTCTATTTTCTAAAATAAATAGTCATCTAGGAAGCTTTACTTAATTCATTTTATTGTATCCCATATTTTGTTAGTGCTAACTAATATTAGACCACATCCGCATTTTAACCCACATTTTAATCATATTTTTTATGAATATGGTACTGCAGTGTTTAATTTTTTTACCTTATTGTAAAACTGTAAAGTACTGAAATGTGAGGTATGATGAAATAAAAACTAATGTACATTTGTAGCAATGTATCGGCGCGGCGTTCTATATATCATTGGTGTAGGTGTGTTTCATGTGATTTTCCTGTGTGCGCGTGTGTGTATTTG
Organism: Diploptera punctata; assembly: GCA_030220185.1. Taxonomy (NCBI): domain Eukaryota; kingdom Metazoa; phylum Arthropoda; class Insecta; order Blattodea; family Blaberidae; genus Diploptera; species Diploptera punctata. The sequence continues at coordinate 56,799 of JASPKZ010006058.1, forward strand.
TTCATAGCGTCAAAATTCACTGTGAAACTGTAGTTAATATTTTAAAATATCGACGCCTTTTATTGAATAACACTTCAGTCATTAGCTTTCCAATTCAAATATGGACGTAAAAGGCCGGACAAATTTTACACAGATGTCTTATTTCATGGTTGAAGTTATTGTAATGGCTGTAAATCTAAGATTCGAGACAGACACTCCAAAGGAACACATGCTCAGGATTTAAGCACATAAGTACTTAACCATCGACCCTGGCCGGAATTGAACCCGCAAATTTCGGAAGCAGAAGCGAGCATAATAAACACCAGTTAGCCGAGTGAAATTGTAGTCCTCCTTATTCTGTCCTTCATTGTAGAGCGTTATTCTTTCTAATATTATATCTAACCCAAAACATAAACAAAAAGTTATGTGACGATATTTTTAAATAAAATTCATATATCGATGCTCGATATACTTTTAGACACTCATTAGCATGCTTTTAATATTTTATAAAATAATAGTTTCGTTGTCTAAATATTAAAGAGGAACAACTAATTTCAAATAATTGTTCAAAAATTATACAGAATGAATAATTCACTCACGGCAACTAAAGTCCTTAATCCTGATGAAAAGAGATACAATAAAAATGACAAATTTTAACTTCAAACCAATAACAATATTATAATATAAAAACGTGAAAATTTTAAAATATACATAATTTTAGATTCTTTAGCAATTGGGGGCCTATAATAATAAAAATAATACTATTATATGTACCACTACTGAAAAAGGTAGGCCTTTGAGTTTTATACAATGTACGTGTTTTCTTCAGAAATATATTGATGTTCATTTATTTTAAACGAAGTTACTCTTCTGGAGTGCCAAATTTAAGATACTTAAAATGTTTGAGGAATCAGAATAACCTCAAAGTTTCAAAAATCTTGTCGCTGTTATTATTTGAACTTTGTGTTTTTTTTAGTATCTGGAACCTACAGTATTACCGGTACTTATTTTGTACCACGTAAGGAGTAGTATATATTCTAGTGTTGGTAGATCATCAAATTCACCAAAGATTAGAAAGGCGATAGAGTAGGTTATTATATTTTTTGTAAATAATTTAAATGACTTCGAAGAGGAAAAACAAAACGTTTAACTTCTTAGAACTTTCTATGCGCGTGCATTTATATCCTGCGATTTTCTACCCGTAATTAAAGTTATTTTATGGCTTCTACAAGCATCTGTCATTTCTATTATTGGATTCAAGATATGGCTCTACCCATTGTTACAAGTTATGTCAAGGAAGTTGACTAAATACTTAACTCATACCTACGTTAGTTTTGTTATATTGTATAAACTACACAGCAATTATATTCTAGATATCTTATAAACTAATTTTCTTCCTGACCCGCGTCGTAGAGAACGGTATGAGGCAAGATATCTTGACGCATACCTACGGGACTTGGGCTGATTCGAGTCCCAGCAGGGTAAGGTATCTTCCTCACGGGATTCGACCAGTATGGAACCTGTGTCCAGCCAGTATCATGAGGAATTTTGGTAGCTATATTAAGTAACGGCTCCATGTTGATAAATATGGTTATAATGATTGTGGAACCTGACATGTTGACCATATATATCACACCTATACTGGCTGGATTATTGTCTGCCTCTATAATTAACATATGGATGTGAGGCCAACAGCTGGGTGGTAGACAAAGGGTCATACAGGCCTGTCGCCAAATTGAGTTTACTTCCCTTTTTTTCCCTTCTTAATTTCTTTACTTTTGAAAATGAAAATATATTTTAGGATAAGAGAAATTTCTGAATAAATTTACTTAAATATAGGGTAGTATGTTAATTAACTACCCTATTTAACACTTCCTGTTATTAGTGTAGTAATTCCATGTTGGGGTGAAAGCCCGGGGAATTTTTGTTCACAGTCTCTTATTTCAGACTTGAAGTTCAATGCCCTAAATCTGGGACACAAAACTTTATTTTCATATAAAATCATATTCTGAACTTTTATGCAAGGAAAAAATATATCTATCTCGAAAGGTAACATCTAGTCCGACGGGACGAATAATTTACATTAAGGTGCAAGGTCGATCGTTCTACGCAAATAACACAGTAGGCCTATATGAACTCATAAGGCAACGTGTATACACTCACAAAAAGAAACATTTCGATAAATAAAATATGAGACAAGAACTTCTTAAATGTTTCTATTTATTTAGCCTTTATCGGAATTCCCCCTCTGTTAGTCGGATTGTATGGAGTGAATCAAGGACACCCATCAATGATATAGAGGGTGGATTATATATATATATATATATATATATATATATATATATATATATACTAGCTAATACCCGGCGTTCGCTGCTACGCCTAAATAAATGCAAATTAATGTGCTTTTATGTTTAGTTGAATAAGTAAAAGGAAAATAATTATAAATTTACATTTTTTAGATAACCCGTGCTGATTAACTTTCGCTGCCCGGGAAACCACTTATCCCGATCTTTATGAGCTGAAATACGAAAATTAATGTTTTATATTTAGTTAAATAAGTAGGAGGAAAAAATTATATCGTAATTATTTTTAGATACCCCGTGCTGTTTACCCGCCGTTTTCCGGGAATCTACTCATCCCGATCTTGTTTGCATAAATGAGCTAAATGACAAAATTCGTTATGTGAGTTATCCGTAAAATAATACCCACCATGTGCTGCTATGCTTGCACAGGAATCTACGTGGGCGTTCTTGCCTCGATCTTTTTGGCATCAATGAAAGACAAAAGTGGTTATTGTGAGTTATCCGTAAGAGATAAACATATGCTGTCGCGGACTTTTTTGTAGAGCTTTTTGAGATATTCAATTCTGTGTACATTAGTATTGTGAATTTGTTATGGTTCAGACAGCGTAAGCCATTTAAGCGTCCAAAGAGGTACTTTTTTCACATTTTCCACCACAAATGGCGATTTTAAGGGTGTAGGAGTTCAGAATCACAACTCTCTTGTAGCCTATGTTCATATATATATATGTGTGTGTGTGTGTGTTTGCGTGTGTATGGATTATTAAATTTAGATATTGAGTAATGGGATTTTACGTGATCTGCGAATATGAAGAAGACACTTTAGATATGAGTTGCGATTATAATGATTAACATAAATATTGTATTACTAAGAACAATACATGCTGAGAACATGAGTAAACGAATCATGCATAAAAAGGCGTAAAGAAATATTTGACAGTCCTAGTTGTTCAAAACGAAAGTGTGAGGCCTTGAAGCACAAGTTTCTCCAGACTTATCGTTTCAAATCTGAGAAATCCTTAAACGTCTGTTTAAACAGAGTGGTGAGCAGTTTTCTTATAATACCCATATCTTCTTCGATAAGATGTAACAATTTATTTAGTTCGAAGTAGATTTATTTAACGTATTTGAACTCACATGGAATGCTGTCAAATCGTCCGAATTGCCATTTTGTTCTATGAAGCACTTTCGGACCTTGATGATTGGTCTAAGATACCACCTAATTAAAAATGTTATCCTCATATGATGCTACCACAAATGTTGAATCTGTATGAGGATCGGAATATTTGTAGAGTTTGTACATTTATTTTGTACACATAAGTAATATTTTGGCAAAATTGTTGAAAGTCGTCAAACCAAACAACATTTATTTTATAGTCTATGAATTTAAGTGGAAATGTCTTACCAACTGGATTAGGAAATAAATGTGAAATATTCTTTTGTACACTTTACATATTGAGAACTACATGATTTATTGCTAATGGCGTATTCACCCCATTATAAGTAGCATCTTACCTAGACCTAGGCGTAAGATGCCATTTTTATAATATTAAATAAGTAAAGTAAAGTGATCCCACAACAGACCCGGAGGCCCTTGGGGTAGTAGGAGGTTAAGGCTCCCACTTTTTCTAGACAATCGGCACTTTATGTCAGCCGGGTTGTCAGCCCTGCGTGACGGCCGCCTTTACCCCCAGAACAAGCGTCTGGTACTCATTTCCGTTAGAGGCTGAGTCGACCCCAGGGCCATAGTGCCGCCAGAGGGTTTGGGTCAGTTTAAAAATCCTGACCCCAACGGGACTTGAACCCTGGACCCTCCGGCTTGTAGCTCAGTGCCTTAGCCACTACGCTACGGCGTGCCCCTTTATAATATTAAATATGAAATTTAATTGAGGTGTTGGGATTCAGAACAAGTCAAGTCCTTCATATGTGGTTTTTTTTAGAAAAATCCAGAGAACTGATTTTAGCTAAAATCCGAAAGGGAAATTCAAATGGTATAGGTCGATAGTAGAATGTAATAGAATATTTATGGAAAATCTTTTAGAAATCAGTGTACTATCCATTAACCAGTATGAAGCAATAAAAATGGACTTGGCACGTTTTGTTCTGCTTTATTGGATTTGGCAAATTTTTACTTGATTTACATTGGACTTGGAAAGTTTTGATTAGTAATGCTTAAAATATCAATTAATAAAATAATGAGCCCTTTAACCAATAATTTACAATCATTATAAAAATTCTTATTACAAATACAACAGAATAATTAATCATATAACTTTTTTTAAAGTAACATTTATATGCAGTATCTAAATACATTAACTAATTCAATACTATTCGAATACATCAACAATATTCATAATTATTAACTCAATTTTCACTCTTCTTCCGGGTCTTCACTGCTTGATTTAACTCTCTGTACACGAGAACTTCAAGCACAGACACATACCAATCTCGATAATTGATCATATTTCAAGTGTCACCATAATGTATTTCTAATAACTCCTTAACATCTTTCTACTTTGCTAATTTATCTTGTTGACAGATTTCAATTGTCGATGGAAATGAACTTTGAAAACTGTGTCCCCTTTCAAAATCGGTTTTTACTCTCCAAAAGAGTTTTAAAAAGTGATTTACGAACCTGCAGAGTGTCACTTTTTGTTTTCGAAACAAAGTCTTTATGAATTATAACTATTTTCATTTCTGAAAATTTAAAGTTAAAATTACTGGTCAACTTTGGAGCTGTCTTCGCTTTTCTGCGAATCAGTTCCTCTCGATGAATACTGCTGTTGGCATTGCTTATTTCTGAAATGTAGTCCTCAGGTCTAAGAATAGTATTCAGCTTTTTAACTGTTGTCTCAATTCAATAAGGATTTTTTCGTGTTAAAATTTGCTACACACGTGAAGGATAGTACGTAGTTTATGGCTCTAGGGTTTATACAGACTTCGATTTTTTTGGACTTGGCAAGTTTTGAAACCCAACGCCTCAATTGTACAAAAATGTAAAGAGCTTTAGGATGAGCAATCTCAACGATAATATATTAAGCATAAAATATTACTTTATACCTGTTCAGAATGCATATGGTTGTATTGGTCAGCGTACATTTCTGAATTATATCTTAGCTATTGGAATCTACCCCCGCACTTACCTTACACCATTCAATATTTCTCAGGCATATATGTATGTGTGTGTGTGTGTATTATCGTCATCATCGGCATCTAGGATTAGGCCTTCTGGCCTGTTCAAAGTAGTTATTCTTGCCATCTCTTCAATGATCGGCCTACCTTTATTTCCCCTCTTAGATTATAATGTAGGACAGCTACATGCAACCAAATACATTAACCATCGAGTCTAGCATTCGATGAATGTGATCTCTCCAAATTATGTATTTTTTAACTATAATTGCAAGTGATTCTATATTTAATTCTTCTCTATATCTCTGTTCCCTTTATGGTCTAGTAATGCATAACTTGATACAAATCGGAGAAATCTCATTTATGATAATTCGGTTTGTCTTAACTGATCTGAAGTTAAGGTCCAGCATTCACTTCCATACATTAGCAAAGACAATCCAGTTAGCCACAGACGGCAAAAGGTGAATTAAGTAGATTGGAGGTTCCTGTACGTAACCTCAGTTATGTCCTGCCCACACCTTCCTCATCAAACTTTCCAGGGTATAAAGGGAGTCCTTATTCAGGGAAACGGACAAAGACTACAGCGGTCTACGAGACTATATGGGACTATGTGATCACTAATCACAATTGAAGGCTCGAGTACGGAATCAGTAACCTTCTTAGTTGGGGTTTTACACAGAACAGCTAGGAGAGAAGCTTAAAGATAGTAACCCCATCAGTGAATTTACTTAGCGCGGCGGCGCTTGTAACATTCAACGCTTGACTACTCGAACTATGATGACCCAATAAATAAATAAATAGATAAATAAATGAACAAACAATCAAATATATAGTATAATTACGTAACTTTAATTCAGTTTTGTGATTTAGAAAAAGAACCGACGGAGGAGAGTAGCTAGGAGAGAAGCTCAAAGATAGCAACCCCATCAGGGGCTTTACCTTGCGCGGCGGTGCTTGTAACATTCAACACCTGACTACTCTAACTATGATTACCCCATAAATAGATAAATAAATGAACAAATAATCAAATATATAGTATAATTACGTAACTTTAATTCAGTTTTGTGATTTAAAAAAAGAACCGACGGAGGAGAGTAGCTCAAAGATAGCAACCCCATCAGGGGCTTTACCTTGCGCGGCGGTGCTTGTAACATTCAACGCCTGACTACTCTAACTATGATTACCCAATAAATAGATACATAAATGAACAAACAATCAAATATATAGTATAATTACGTAACTTTAATTCAGTTTTGTGATTTAAAAAAAGAACCGACGGAGGAGAGTAGCTAGGAGAGAAGCTCAAAGATAGCAACCCCATCAGGGGCTTTACCTTGCGCGGCGGTGCTTGTAACATTCAACGCCTGACTACTCTAACTATGATTACCCAATAAATAGATAAATAAATGAAAAAACAATCAAATATATAGTATAATTACGTAACTTTAATTCAGTTCTGAGATTTAAAAAAAGAACCGAAGGAGGAGAGTAGCTAGGAGATAAGCTCAAAGATAGCAACCCCATCAGGGGCTTTACCTTGCGCGGCGGTGCTTGTAACATTCAACGCCTGACTACTCTAACTATGATTACCCAATAAATAGATAAATAAATGAACAAACAATAAAATATATAGTATAATTACGTAACTTTAATTCAGTTTTGTGATTTTAAAAAAGAACCGACGGAGGAGAGTAGCTAGGAGAGAAGCTCAAAGATAGCAACCCCATCAGGGGCTTTACCTTGCGCGGCGGTGCTTGTAACATTCAACACCTGACTACTCTAACTATGATTACCCCATAAATAGATAAATAAATGAACAAATAATCAAATATATAGTATAATTACGTAACTTTAATTCAGTTTTGTGATTTAAAAAAAGAACCGACGGAGGAGAGTAGCTCAAAGATAGCAACCCCATCTGGGGCTTTACCTTGCGCGGCGGTGCTTGTAAAATTCAACGCCTGACTACTCTAACTATGATTACCCAATAAATAGATAAATAAATGAACAAATAATCAAATATATAGTATAATTACGTCCCTGGGGGTCCGTTTATCGGGCCCCAGCTGTGCTCACAACAGCAACAGGGCGCGTCCCCGGGTGGCGGATAGGGGAACGGTCGGTGGTTTGCTTGCACTCCTCCCGGCTAGGTCCAGACCGGACCCGCGGGCCATTTGTGAGGTCGTCAGGACTCGAGCGACCTGATGCACTACATAGCTCGTGCTGCGCCCACTTCAGCAGCAAATCGCGTCCCCTCGGTGGCGTAGTGGGGAAAAGGTCGGTGGATCTGCTAGCCAGTCTTCCCTTCCAAGTCCGATGGACTCGCGGACCATAAGTGGGGTCAACAGGAGACGAGCGCCCTGTTGTACTAAAGCTCAAATGTCCCGGCCCACAACGGGAGCAGCGGCCGTCGTGGCGAGGCGGTGGGAGATTGTGGAGATCAGCAGCTCCCTTCTCTTGGTTAATCCCGAGGACCTTTGTGGGGGGCACCATGGGCGATGAGCTCCCTGGATGCCTACATTGCTCAGTGGGCTGACTCACAGCAGCGGCACGACTAGGCTTAGTCTTGCGAACGGGCTGGTTGGGACAATACCGGGCGTAATGCTGGGAATTACCCACCAGGTCGATAAGCTCGGGAAAGGAGGAAGCGCGGTCTTTTGGGTCTGGGACTTAGCGCCGACTCTGGAACCGAGTGACCCAAGGACAATCTGTGAGGTCGTCAGGAGTTGAGTGACCTGACGTACTGTAGCTCAGGCTGGACCCACTTCAGCAACCAAACACGTCCCCAGCTGGTGCACTGGGGGAATGATCGGTGGATCTGCTAGACAGTCCTCCCGGTTAAGTCCAAGGGACTCGTGAACCATTAGTGGGGTAGGCAAGAGTTGAGCGCCTTGTCGTACTAGTTGCTCATCTGTTGGAGCTTGCGAGCTCCGTGCTGGCCCACTACAGCTGCAGAAGGCGTCCCTGGGGGCACACCAGGGCTCAGCCCGGACCAGTCCAGAGGGGAGCTACTGTACTGGTTCCTGGCTCGGCCTACGGGCCCGTCGACAAACTGTGGGGTCGCCAGGAGATGAGCACCTGGGTGTACTAAAAGTCTCACACTGTTGGGCTTGTAGCCCTAGCCGGTCTCACAACGGCTGCAAGACACGTCCCTGGAGGCAGAACAGGGGAATGGTCGGTTGATCTGCGACAGCAGTCCTCCCGGCTAGGCTCATGAAGCCCGTGGACCAACTGTGGGGTCGTCAGGATTGAGCGACCTGATGTACTATGTAGCTCAGCAATTCCCAGAACTGCAAACTCCAACACTCTCTCCCTGGGGTGTTGGTTTAAGGACCGTGAACTTGAACGTGGACGCGAACATAGGATAGGGAGGACTAGAACTAGAACTAGGACTTGGGAGTATGGTCATGACGACCGAGGTATCCCAAGGGGTGGACGGCTGGGCCTAGAGAGTATAATTACGTAACTTTAATTCAGTTTTGTGATTTAAAAAAAGAACCGACGGAGGAGAGTAGCTCATAGATAGCAACCCCATCTGGGGCTTTACCTTGCGCGGCGGTGCTTGTAACATTCAACGCCTGACTACTCTAACTATGATTACCCAATAAATAGATAAATAAATGAACAAACAATCAAATATATAGTATAATTACGTAACTTTAATTCAGTTTTGTGATTTAAAAAAAGAACCGACGGAGGAGAGTAGCTAGGAGAGAAGCTCAAAGATAGCAACCCCATCAGGGGCTTTACCTTGCGCGGCGGTGCTTGTAACATTCAACGCCTGACTACTCTAACTATGATTACCCAATAAATAGATAAATAAATGAACAAACAATCAAATATAATATAATGTAATTACGTAACTTGAATTCGGTTTTGTGATTAAAAAAATAACCGAAATAACAGACGGAGGTAACTAAAAAAACAGTAAACGAAGCTTCTCAGACAGAAAAAAGAACTGTTAGGCATTAATTTTATTCAACATAAATACGCAGATGGCCTCCATACGCAAGGGTATACAAATATACATCGGAACCTGTTAATCGATAATTACTAGAGCTCGGAATTTTAGGTGCAAAATTTTGGTGGAAAAGGTGCAAAAAAAGGTGCAAGAAAGGTGCTTTAATTTAGCAGAAAAAGGTGAAATAAAAGGTGCATTTTTTTTTAAACAGAAGGTTCAAATTTCCCACGTGAATTTTCATTAAACAGTACCAAAACCAATTGCATCAAGTAACTAATGACACAAAATTCAGTCATGTTGTCAAATATTAAAAAGTCTGAGTAAGACAAGTCCCTGAACATTATTGTTATTGAAATCACATGTCCAGAAAACTGTTAAAGCAGATATTATTCAACAACTCAAATGTTTAGAACGTAGGCCTATCTAAAAAAGTTCAATATCTCAACTGTCTATCAGTGGTTTCGTCTAATGTAAAATATACTGGTTTCACCTTCTACTTGACTGATCTGTTTTAATTTTTCTTCATACAGAGGTTGAAGGTATGATTTTCATCTGGGACATACTTCCCAGTATATTTCTCCAAATATGCTTTCATAATAGGGTTAAGTTTGAAAAGAGGAATGAAAAAGGCAGTGCTTCGCCAATAAACTGTTGTCACAATACACATTTACTGTTTTGTAGTTCCTTATTTTTCGTGTTTTGCACTACCTGTATGCTGCGTAATACGATTGTGTTGGCGTTTTTCATCAATTGTTATTGAAATATCACAAAGAATGCACCTCATAACAGATCTGTCACTCCGAATTCCATCTGCACTAAACTGTTTTTCAAAATCATGTAGTTTGTAGGAATTTACATTCGGTTTTGGTATACTGTGTACTGGTCACTCAGGAAAATAGCAGACCGCACAAGTCAAATATTATTTTGAACTGAAAAAAAAATTTGTTTATGCACTCAACAATCTCCCTTGCTTAAACAATAGCTTTCGCATAACTGTGGTGCAAGAAGGTGGGAACTAATTTAAAAGGAATAGCCTAACGGGACTGCACTAAAGTGGAAGTAATGTGATGTGGACTGATACAACACACCGTTATCAACCCTTGAAAGCGTATTTGAAGAAATGTAATAAAATATATACACATTATTTTGGGAATACAATGCAGCTAAGAGACAAAAAAGGTTTAAAAAAGTGCAAAATGTGGTTGTATTGATAAAAAGGTGCAAAACAGTGCTAGCATTGAAAAAAGGTGGAAAGGTGCAACTAAAACACATTTAGGGGCATTTATTTATTTTTTCTTTGCAAGACAAGCTAATTTGAGCATTGAAGTAACAAAATAAAATTAAGGTGCAGCACCTAAAATTCCTAGGTCTAATAATTACATAAAAACTGGTTAATATCCGAGTAAAATATGTGCAAAATCTTCGCAGGCCTGTGTAATCAGAGGAATGAATAACAGAAGGACTTATGTAGATTATGGTGCGAGGTATAGACTTTTTACTGTAAAACTTTCAGGTAACCTATACGGTAAATGTTGACTAAAGAATTGCCCAATAAAGTCTCGATAATCATGCTTTAAGACATCAAGTGACAATGTAAAACTAAAGGTGGGTACGCACGTTCAAATATGCTTGAACGTGTATACCCACCTTCAAGCATCAAGCATGCTTTTACAAGCGTGATTGTACGTGTATATGGAAACTTGTGCAAACCTATTCAGTTAAAGATACGTGTACTACCTTTGCTCCAACATGGTTTCATTTTATTTCGCGATTATTTTTTTTACTAGGAGTTTTCATTCGCCTCTCGTTTCCCGTTAGGGCCACTACAACGAACGAGACTCCCAATACTCGAGAGTGTTGCCGATATGTAATTTCGTTCCATATTTAGATGTTGACCATCGCTGTGGTCTCGAGGTTGCATACTGCCTTGTCACGCAGCTGGCCCGGTTTCTATTTCCGTTAGGGACAGGCTCCTGGGTGAGATTTCTTCAGGGTTTTTCCTCACCTGTAAGACAAATGTCAGGAAGCTTAGGGCCATACGGGCCCCGAAAATCATCCGGCCATCATTATCATCATCATCCTTCACCGGTGTGGAAAGCAACGGGAAGCTACCACACCTTAGTAAAGCTGCAAAGCATAGCATGAAAATGCTATGATTGCAGTGAAAGACCTGCCCTCGGGCAGAACACTATGGAATGGAATTTAGATATTACAAGTCCAAACCTGGGATTTATATATTTGCTTGAAGCCATAGTTTTGAACTTATAATTTCGCTTACAATTCTATGTTACGGACTTGCAATTTAGTATAGACAAACTAGTAAGTTCGCGGCCTTGGATATTATTGTGATTAAGTTGGAGAGTTCTACTTCAAAAATACGTAACCTCTCTCAGAAAACCAATTGGTGTTAGAACAATTAATTTTATCTTAAATTGGCTATGAAATAAATAATTGATAGGTAAGATATTGTCTAGCTTAGCTTTAAATGGCAGAGAGCGAGGAGGGAGAGAGGAGAGAGACGAGATGAGAGAGAGAAGAGAGAGGAGAGATGTAGATAGATAGATAGATAGATAGATATAGATAGATAGAACGAATAGACTAGATAGATAGATAGACTAGAGAGGAGGTTGAGGAGAGAGAGGAGGAGAGAGAGAGAGACCGAGAGGAGAGAGAGAGAGAGAGATGGAGATACAAGGGTAGATCGTTGACCGCTTTTAGTCCAACTACAAAAGAAAGAACCCACCCTGTTGTCAGTTTTCCTCTTCCCCTTACCCCTATTAACATCTGGCGAAGAAAACCGACAACACTGGTGCGAGTGAGAGAGGTGAGTACAGTTGTCTCATTCTACAAATTTCTCGTACAGTTAAACCAGAGAGACTATAGCATTTTCTCACTCACGCTTTTCTCAATAAACCGTAACGACCCCGTGATAAGAATTTCATCGCCACGATCATGAGCTAGTCTGCCATACTAAAATGTTTAATCTCATTTAACCCAAGGAAGATTAATAAATTTCGTTAATCCGTTAATTTTCCATCCAATTACTCTCCCCTCCCACCATAAAGTTAGGAAATTTAGTTTACGCACGGTGGCATATTTATTTTAACATAATTGGTCAGAATACGCAATTTCTCTTATTTATCCGAGGAAGTCTTAGCATTTTGTTTAAATTTCGATACACATATTTTGGTTTACTGTATCTATAATCATAATCAATATTTCAAGGGATAAGGAAAGACAAACCAATTGATCTTAGTAACTTGTTTAAAGTTTGTTGTTCTGAACATTTATTTTCCTACGGTTTTTGAAGATTTATATGAATTTGTTTTTGACAACTGCTGTCTCCATTGATGAAATCTCCAGGGAAACTACTTTTGTGAAGAAAAATATTTGTATGACATTCATTGATATGAGCAGCTGCGGTAGACTATCTATACGCAAAACACTTTCTAAGAATTAACGTATAAAATAGAATTTTAAACAGGAGACAAGCCTGTCAGAAACAACTTTTGTGATATAGTATCTGCATAGGCCAACAAATAAACACAATTCATTAATGTTTTATCTCAAATTGATTAAAAATTGTTTCTGAAAATTTATATTAAAAATATAACGTGAAGTGCATGGATTTTTCTAACAGAGTTAGGACATCCCTAGAAAACTTGGCGCTTGCAGACTCGGCAGTACGTTAAAAACAACCAGCGTCATCTCGCCAAAATGTTCTCTACAAACTCTCACTGCTAATCATGTCACGGTATTGTACTTTAAATTTTGTGTAATATGCCAGTGTTAGGACAGTTTAACGCTAAATTAATAGACGTCACTGCTCCCACATATTACCTCAAATTGGAAGGTCACTATTTTTTTTTCTAAAAGATTTATCTCGTCTTCAAGTCTGGCCGAAGAACTCAAAAGAGTTGACACAGCTCAGATATTCCCACACTACTTCAATTCACAGAGTGGGCATATATGTTACTCACGACTCCCTTAACATACAGTTCGCTTCAAAAGTCATGCACCTAGTATTTCGATAATAGAGTGGAGGTAAAGTTTAAATTCTTAACACTAACTCAGTGGCACTGTCGAACCCGTAGGTTCATGGCCGCGCGGACACAAGTTCTCCATACATCCCTATCCTTAGCTAATGTTTTCCAATCATTCCCTGTATAATCTACTTCCCTCAAATCATAGTTAATGTTATTCACCCATCTCATTCTTGGTCTACCAACTGGGCGTTTTCCCTCTGTTTTTCCTACAAGAAACTTCTATGAACGCATTTCATTCCCCATACGTGTCATATGTCCTGCCTGTTGCAGTCTACGATACTTAACTGCTCTTATTATACCTGGCTTCCTATAAAGATCATGTAGTTCACTGTTATGCATTCTTCTCCATTCACCTGCCTGTTCATCTCTCTTTAGTCCAAAAATTTCCTAAGAACTTTATTCTCAAATACTCGTAACCTCCTTTCCTCCCTTAAAGTAAGAGTCCATGTCTAAATTCTTATAAACCGAAATTTTTTAGGACAGAATAAAATTGATGATCTTGTAGAAGATTTATACATCAATGTATAAATAGGGCAGGTAATCGACAAAATTGCCAGTCTCAAGACAACCCTTAAGGATATCGGACGCAGTCTCTAGCGAAACGTTGGGAACTACAAGCCTCAACACCACGGTCAATAGCCCGGAAATCTTCTACAAGATCATCATGATAACTCCGGTTGTGAAAGCCTAAGTCAAAAATAAAATTGTTGATGAAATTAACTTCTCATACAACAAGATCACTGCTAGGAAGGACGAAATATTTTCTATAGGAAACCCCTATATATCCATCCATCCATCCATCCATCCATAGTAATTCTGCCCGAGGGCAGGTCTTTCACTGCAATCATAGCATTTCCATGTTATGTTTTGCAGCTTTACTAGGGAATTATAGGTATGATAGCTTCCCGTTGCTTTCCACACCGGTGAAGGATAATAATGATGATGGCCAGACCATTTTCGGGGACCCTTGGGCCCTAAGCTTCCTGACATTTGTCTTACAGGTGAGGAAAAACCCCGAAAATAACCTCACCCAGGAGCCTGTCCCGACCGGGAATCGAACCCGGTCCCGCTGCGTGACAAGGCAGAACGCTACCTTGAGACCACAGCGGTGGACTACCCCTATATATAAGACAAGATTTTTTTTTCTCACGTTATTCCAGCTACAAAGATCTCCGACACTCAACATTTCAAGAGTAGCTATTCGGGAGAATCCGTTATGAAGAGGAGTGAAATGTGATAGGCTACCTACTAACAAATATATAGGCCTACATTTCATTCTAATTATCTGACATTAAAATCGATTGTGTTAATTGGGGATACACGTTGTTTCTTTCTTCCCCTTAGTTTAATACCTCCCCTCGTAGGTGCCCCACGCCACATAGCCTTTAACCCTTAAATGATGCTAATTTCTCATGTTAGTTATTTAAATGTGGCGGACCGCAGTGAAAACGAAGTCGTTAATTCTGTTATCAATAGATAGATTATATAATTCGACACACATTTGAGTAACTTATACTCGTTCGTTTTCTTCTGTTTCATTAAAAATGTTGGGTAAATTAAACCAATTTATATATCCTATGGGACACTTTGTCAATGTAAGGTTATAGGGACACGATCTGTCAAGGAGATGAGTAAACTATAGATTACAAACACACTTTATTGACCACACAAGAACATGAAGGGCCTCCTTTTAGGAGTAAAGTAATATATTTAGCTTTAAAAGAAATATATATATATATATATATATATATATATATATAGGCCTATATATATAGTCCACCGCTGTGGTCTCGAGGTAGCGTGCTGCCTTGTCACGCAGCGGGCCCGGGTTCGATCCCCGGTCGGGGCAGTTTTTCTGGGTGAGGTTTTTATCGGGGTTTTTCCTCACCTGTAAGACAAATGTCAGGAAATCTTTAAGGCCCAAACGGTCCCCGAAATCATGTGGCCATCATCATCGTGATCATCCTTATCATTATCATCATCATCATCATCCTTACCGGTGTGGAAAGCAACGGGAAGCAACCACAGCTACACAATTCCCTAGTAAAGCTGCAAGCATAGCATGAAAATGCTATGATTGCAGTGAAGGACCTGCCTTCGGGCAGAATTACTATGGATGGATATATATATATATATATATATACATACATTTTTTAAATATTTTTAACCAAAAAGTCTAAATTGATTTGTTAATAAAAGGTTTGGCCATCGCAAACTATATACTGAGGTAGAGTTTACTCAGCGTATATAATAAATAAGAAAGTTAAATGTTTACCATAACTAT